>CM064576.1:13247104-13847104 GCA_032716605.1 Paralithodes platypus | reverse complement strand
TTTATGAGCTGAGAGTGTGGTTTACGCCATACATATCACTTATATCTTGTACGTAGAGCACTGTCATGCTATAATAAGGACTTGTACGTATGTATACGTGCCATATATCAAAATACATACCGCATATAGACCAATTCATGCGATATTTACGCACATTATCAATGAGTTTCTATGCGTGAACCAAGGTGTGAGTGAGTTGTGCTGGGAATGAAAGGGGGAGAGGGTGTGTTACGCCATAAATATCACGTAAATCTTATATTTAGAGCACTGTCATGCTATAATAAAGACGTGTACGTATGTAGGCGTCCCATATAACAAGGAATATACCGCATATAGCCCAATTGATGCGATATTTACGCAAATTGTGAATGTGTTTCTAGCAGACGGAAGCCTGAAAGGGTGGGTGGGGGTGGCTGGGTAGGAGGTAGGCTAGCAGGGAGGGAGTGAGTGAGTGAGTGAGTGAGTCGTGGAGAGAAGGAAGGCAGGCAGATCTCTAGATAGATAGCCAGCTGTGTGACAATTGTGGAGGCGCCCGAGGCGTATTGATGTCTTGGGATTTTGAACCTTATGTCTACCAGGTGTCTGGTGTTTGTTGCCACCAAGAGTTTTACAATAACATGAGTCAGGAATGGAGAGAGAGAGAGAGAGAGAGAGAGAGAGAGAGAGAGAGAGAGAGAGAGAGAGAGAGAAACTGAGACATGCGTATGTCGTACGTATAAATGGACTTCAGAATTGCATTTTTATGCAAGCAGACATTGCATTTTAGACACATGTGAAGTACCACAGAAACATGTAGGCCATTGACTGTAAATAAAGTACTATATTATAGACCACCAGCGACGGTGGTCAGTAAACACAGGCAGATTGCCTTTTGTGATAGAGGGCTAAATATAGACTGGTGTCTCCTTACACTTGCGAAAGGGTAGATTGCCACCAGAGAAACTTATACTTATTTATTTCCAAGTAATATGCAATATAAATGTACATTTGAGACCTACTGCAATTATTTGTATGACAGTCATGACTATGTATAATCCAATATACGCGCGTAGGCGAGACATAAGAAAGCTGGTTGAGCAATTTTCGACACCCACACAGTTATTATTAATTTTTATTTACAATATTATACAATACAAATGTATTTGTGAAGAGTATTTTATCCATTATTGTATTTATACAAATTTTGTTCCCAGACAGAGCTGCTGTAGCTGGTGTAGCTGGAGCATAAAGGAGCGGCAAGGGTCACCGCTTGACCGTGTGAAAATGAGTGGAATCACACTGAGAGGGGCAATTTTGCTGAGTGTTTGGGCAATTTTTGACAGAATAAAGTTATATAATTACTAATTCTTGACAGAGACAAACTTTTATAAACCTTGGCATGATATAATTGATAATCCCATCAATTTTCAAACGTAAATTGGTGGGATATTTCATTTTTTTTTTTATATTGTCATTTCGATTGTAGACACGAAGTTTTGAGTGATATTTGGTATGAGCTCCTGTGGCATGGTTGGTAAGGTCGCGGACTGGAAAACTCAAAGTGTGGTAGGGTAGTGGGATCGAATGCAGGAGGGGGTTATGGCGATGGTTTTATATTGTCTAGAACATTTTTGATAAATTTTGTTTTTTACAAGATCATGCCATTGTATTCAAACAATATGAAATATTCATAGAATATATCATATTGTAAGAATACAATGACATGACCTTGTTTATTTTTTATTTTGTTTATTGTTTTATTTTATTATCTTAGTAGGTTTGACAGGATTTATTGAAACATTTATTTTTGTACAATTAATTTGAGGTAAGAAAATAATTATATACACATTACTTAGGCTAATAACAAACATATATATTGATATACTAAAAAAAGAAGGCATATTACATGTAAATCTTTGAAACTTATAAACTAAATAATGAAACATACAATTATATAATGTAAAAGCTATATCACAGGGACATCTTTGGAACTTATACATTATATAATATATATGTTACATTATGAGGTAGCATGATCAATTAGGTCAGGTCAGGTAAGGTAGGGCGCGAGTCCAGGGCAGGGCGGGGCAGGGGGCGAGTCCAGGGCAGGGCACGGGGCGAGTCCAGGGCAGGGCAGGGCAGGGCAACACTCAGTAATTCTTGAAGGTGTGGTAGTCCCTGAAGCAGTCACCCAGGCAGAGTGGAACTTTGCACTCGGCGCACATTGAGGTGACTCTTTTTGTGACATGGGGTTTCCTGACACTGGTGCTGCAGACGGTGCACTGCGCCTGCCTGCGACGAGTGCCATGCATCTCGGTGTTGATTGGATAGTGTCTTTCGACACCCAGCTGGATGCGGTCAGGAACGTGATCCCCACGCCATGCCGTACGTCTGTGAGTGGTGGTGCCATACTTCTCCAGGAGTTGGTATGAGACGTTGTAGACGAACTCCCGGAATTTCAGCTTCTGGTTTGGGGCCATATCCTTTTTCACCAACCACAAGTTGTAGGCGTTGAGCATCGTGATATCAACTAGGTGGAGGAAGAGCTTGTGATACCACTTCACAGTCTTCCTCAGACACTCAACGCCTGACAGCTGACAGTCAGACTTGTCCACCAGGCGCATGTTCTTAGTGTAGTCCACTACCATGTCGGGCTTGTAGATGGTCTTCCTGGTTCGGTAGTGGATTTTGCCAGAATCCATCTGGGCACCTGTGTGGACGGTGGAAAGCAGGTGGACGTCTCGCTTATCCTTCCACTTCAGGGCTATAAGTTTCTCACACTTTTCGAGCTGCTTGTATTTCTGCCCCTTTCGTCGCCTTCTTCGGACATGCCCCCCGCGGTGTTCCTGGGCCAGGTCGTCTTCAGAAGGTGTGTCACTGGAGGAGGCATATGTAAGAGGAATGACATTACCGGTGAACTTAGGCATACACTTTCTTGTCTTTCTGACAGTCCCACATGACCGCGTTTGGTTGTCATGAAGAAACTGGCAGAGAGCAGGAGAAGTATACCAGTTGTCAGTGTAGATGATGTGGCCTTTGCCCAGGTAAGGTGCCAACATTTTCCTGACGATGACACCTGACATGCCCATGGGGTCATTGGCAGCGGCTTTCGGTATGTCAATGTCAGTGCCTGTGTACACGATCATGTCAAGCACTATTCCAGTTTCGCAATCACACAAAACGAAGAGCTTGATTCCGAACCTATGCCTTTTCAAGGGGATATACTGCTTGAAAACAAGACGTCCTTTGAAGAGCACGAGCGACTCATCAATCACCAAATTGAGGAAGGGGTAAAAGTATTTCCTATACCTCTCCAACAACATGGTGAACACATCCCGAACTTTCCATATCCTGTCAATCCTGTTAGGATTTTCGTTGTCTGCAAAGTGCATAAATCTTAGCAGCAACAAAAATCTGTCACGAGTCATGAATTTATTGAACGTTGGGGTGGCGATGGGAGGGTCGTGCTTCCAATAGTGTTGCAACACATGCTTCTTGATCAGAGGCATGAGGAACAACAAGGCAAAGAACGTCATAAATTCTTCCACAGTTGTATCCACCCAGCCTCGTATTCTCGCTTTTGGAGAAAGGACGTCCAATCTGCCAAACACCCACCTGTAGTAGGCGTTTGTTTGGGCAACGTTGTACGTCATTACCTCCATATCGAAAAAAGCGAGGAAGAAGTCGCTTTCGTTCGCTTGATCGTCACAGGGCCAGTTGTCAGTTGTTCCTGACGTCCCAGGATTGAACTGGGGCACGTCAGGTACAAAATTGACCCCGTCAGACCAATCGAACAAAGGCAGCCCAGGGATCGGAATGTCGTCTGCGTCGCCTTCATCGTCTGAAATATCGCTTCCATGGTCGCGATACAGCACTGCATCATCATCACCCTCCTCTTCACTTGACAGACGATGCCCTTCCTCATTCTCGTCACCGACGTCGGACTCACTCCCACTGTCCACTCCCAAATACCCCCACCCTTGGTCCCATGCTAGGGCTGTAGGGCGTAGCTGTAGGGCGTGTCGTACTGGTAGCTAGGGTCTTTAGCAGCCACCCTCTGCCTTCCACAGCGGCTAACACCACCAGAAGGAGGGTTGGTTGTGTCATCAGGGAGCGAGCGTGAGGGACGTGTGGGCTCCATGACTAGTGCGTGGTTACTGGCGCGGTTGTGCTTGCATGAGTGAGGGGCGAGCGTTTGGCGGTGTGGTGACGAGAGTTGACATGTAGTACTATACCCACACCAATTTTCAGCCGCCTGGATATAAACGTGCGGTTTTGGTACGCGTTCAAAAGCTCTGCTCTTAAGAGTCTCCCCGCAGTCCGCCGGGGGAACTCTTAAGAGTCTCCCCGCAGCTCCCGGGTTAAGAGCGGGCGGTGGAGTATATTTCACTGTGCCGCTCAGCGTTTTTTTTTTACCATAAAAGGGGTTGTTTCCGTGCTCTTTTTCATGCATAAACAAGACCCAGAGCGTAATACAAGTATGTATCCCTGAAAGGGCGTAAATTGAGCTTTCCAATGACACCCGAACCATCCTTCTACGATCACTGGTTGTCTTGCAACGATCGTGCAACCGAAGGGCAAAATCGGTAAAATACGGTAATTTCTTTATATAATTACGTATATAGCGAGGGAGTGAGGGTGGATGTAAGTGGAGTACATCTCAGTTGGTCCACGGCAGCCGTGGCGAGCGGTCATGAGGTAATCCATGCTCCTCCAGTCACTCGTCTCTCACTCAGAGCCAATATTGCGCCAAAATTGCACTCAGACTTAAGTCGGGCCCCGCCACATAGTCCAAATTTTTCGATGCGGACTTAAGTCGGGCCCCGATAGACAAGGGTTAATCAGGAAACTTTAAAGTTACATTGAATGTTAATTATGAATACAGAAAAGCTTGGTATGTAAGTAAGGACTTTTAAGCAATTATAAACTAATTATATACTAAAGTAATTAATCTGGATTATCATTAAAGTCAGAATATTATCAAGATCTTTTTATATAATCAATTTAAGTTTGTTAACCCTTTGAAGATTGTTTACTCTCTTATATTTCGTTATTCTCTTATTATTATTCTCTCTTTAATCTTTTGTCTCATTTATTCTTTTTACTGAAAGACATTGACTTAATACAAATGGTAAGGGAATATTACAAATTCACATATAAAAGGGAGTTGTATTTATAAACATAAATAAGTTAGGGAAGGTAGCAGGGGAAGCAGTAAGGGTGTGAAATATAAGAATGGGAGAATGCTAGCCGAGAAGCAAGAGAGAGTCGAAAGATGGAGGGAGTACTTCAGTGAATTGCTAAATGTAAGGAATGAAGAGCCAGCAAACATAGCTGGATATGGTATGGGAGGGAGAAGAAGAGAAGTAGTGGAGGAGGAGGTGGGGATCAGGAGGTCAGACGTGTGGGAAGCCATGAAAAGAGTGAAGTTGGGGAAAGCACCAGGAACAGATGGAATGTGTGGGGAAATGTTGAGGTATGGTGGTGAGATAGTGATAGAATGGGTATGGAAAATGTGCAAACTAGCATGGGAGAAGGGGAGTGCACCCGATGACTGGAAGACTGGCATAATAGTTCCCCCTATATAAGGGCAAAGGGGAAAGAGGAGTGTGTGGTAACCACCGAGGAATATGTCTTCTAAGCGTAGTCGGGAAGGTATACAGTAGGGTAGTGATTGAGAGAGTGAGAGTGAGAACGGAGAAATGGATAGGCGACGAGCAGGGAGGTTTTAGGAAGGGAAGAGGATTTGTAGATCAGATTTTTACCCTGAATTGTGGTGTGGAGAAATATCTGGAGAAGAAACAAAAGGTGTATGTTGCCTTTATGGACCTGGAGAAGGCCTATGACAGAGTGGATAGAGAAGGTTTGTGGAAAGTACTTAGAATATACGGAGTAGAGGGCAAGTTGCTGAAAGCAGTGAAGAGCATGTATGAGGGTGCAAAGGCGGCAGTAAGTGTGGAGAGTGAGCAGAGCGAGTTCTTTGACCTGAATGTTGGTTTGAAACAGGGGTGTGTGATGTCCCCATGGTTGTTTACTGTATATTTGGATGGAGTCATGAAAGAAATACTATCAAGAGCAGTGAATGTTGGTGTATCGCTGAAAAGGGAGGGAATTGAGTGGAAGCTACCTATACTGCTGTTTGCGTATGATACAGTTCTGATGAGTGATAATGAATGGGAGTTGCAGGGTCTGGTAAATGAGTTTGAAACAGTGTGCGAAAAACGGAATTTGAAGGTAAATGCGGGGAAGAGCAAGGTTATGGTCTTCGAAAGGGGTGAAGTCACAGAGTGTGAGGTGAAGCTGAACGGTCAGGCTATGGAGATCGTCAACTCTTTTAAGTATCTGGGCAGTGTGTTGAGTAAAGATGGGACTATGGATGAAGAAGTTCGGGAGAGGGTACAACAGGGGAAGAGGGTTATAGGAACGCTAAAAGCAGTAACAAGAAATAGGGTGGTAAGTATGGAAGTGAAGAAGTCCTTGCATGACAGTGTGGTAATCCCGACACTGACTTACGGAAGCGAAGCATGGACGTTGGTTGAGAGACTCAGACCAAGAGTGAGAGCAGTGGAAATGAATTACTTAAGGAGTGCGTGCAGAGTTACATGGAGGGATAGACAGACTAATGAGGAAGTAAGAAGGAGGTGTGGTGTGGAGGTAGATGTGCTGGAAAGTGTGAAAAGGAACAACTTGAGATGGTTCGGCCATATGGAACGTATGGAAAGCGAGATAATGACTAAGAGTGTGTACGAGAGCGAGGTGGAGGGACAGAGAGGGAGAGGTAGACCGAATGAGAGGTGGAAGGATGGAGTGAGGAAGTACATGAATGAAGGCGGTGCTGGTTGGGGGGAGGGGCGTCGACTGACTGGGGACAGAGGTTCGTTCGTGGCCACCCCTTCGGGGATCATGGCGTCAGGCAATAGATAGATAGATATACAATTAAGCAAAATAATAAGTAATGAAAGAAATTATAATAGATTTCAGGATCGCTTTGCATAGGTTCCGATTTCAGTAAAGTAACATTTTGAGCTTAGTAGGCTTAAGTAGACAATACAAATTATAGGACTTTTGCAATGCCTAATTACTAATGACAATAGCTTTACATCAAGCCAGTTAAGTATTAACAGGTAAAGTATTCAATAATCAATCACAAATTATCTCTACATCACAAAATTATATCTAATCACAAAAGTAATCACCACTCCAACATATATGTTTCTCCAATCACAAAATCTTAAATCAATAATGAGGCTAAGTTTTCGACATACCTCTGGTTAATTAATGATCACGAGATCACTCACGGACTAACAGTAGTGGGTCACTAGGGCCGCCCTACAAATAAAATATAAACCTATTTATACAAGCCTGTTCTCTCCATGCAGCTCTTTACACCTCCCAGCTCAGAATGTCACTAACTTTGAATCTCAAATATCTGTCCTTATATACAAAGGAAATCAAGCAACAACAGATCTAGTGACCCTTCTAGGCTGCTTGTCCTCCAAAACACTGAGGATCAAGTGTCCAAACAGTCGTTTAGAGTGGGTAAGGGAACATTGGAAAGGGAATTACTGCCCAGGAACTAATGTCCGTCTCAGGATTAGGAAGTTAGTAGGGGACAGATGGGTTAATAACTGAGGGGGGGATAAAATAGAGTTATTCATTTACAAACGCAGTCAGTCGCGGGTTTGATGCGAGATATTTGTCTACGCGGAGTTTAAATGAATCAACGGTGCTGCAGTCTATAACGTCTCGGGGAAGTCCATTCCACAAGTTGGCAACTCGATTGAAGAAATTCTTAGATTCGTGTGAGTTAAAAGATTTACCAATAATTTTGCAACCGGTTTCCCCGCGTGTAATTAGATTGGTCGATAGTGAAGTACTTACTACAGTTCATATTGTCGATGACTTTGATGATTTTGAACACTTGAATTAAGTCACCTCTTAATCTGCGATGGGTTAAAGGAAATAGATTAAATTCTCTAAGACGCTCTTCGTATGGTTTGTTCTTTAGGCTAGGTATCAGTTTGGTAACTCTACGTTGAACTCGTTCTAGCTTGTTTATATATTTTTGGTAATAAGGGCACCAGGATTGAATGCAGTATTCCAGAAGAGGGCGGACTAAGGAATTGTAAAGGGTTAGGATAACTTCTTTGGATTTATGCTCAAATGACCTGCCTATCAAGCCAATTATTTTGTTTGCCTTCTTAACAACTTCTGAACATTGTTGACTCGGTTTTAGGTTACTTGATATTGTTACTCCCAGATCGGTTTCTCTGTTTACATTCTTAAGCTGAGTGCCATTCATCGAATAGTTTGATTTCTCATTTAGGTATCCGATATGTAGTACTTTATATTTATCCGCATTGAAACTCATTTGCCATATTTGGGCCCAACATGACAATTTATCTTAATTGTGTTGCATATCGTCAACTTGTTCTTTTGAGAGTACGCTATTTGCAATTTTTGTATCGTCAGCAAATTTTGAGATTGTACAGGTGAGACCCTCATCTACGTCGTTGATGTAAATTAGAAAAAAAATTGGTCCTAGTACCGATGCCTGGGGTACCCTGCTACTTATATTGGTCCATTTAGATGCCTTACCGTTTATGACTACTCTTTGCTTTCTGTCGCAGAGCCAATTTTCTATCCCTTTCAACACACCGTCTTGTATTCCATGCGGTTTTAGTTTTAGCAGTAAACGTTTGTGGGGAACTTTGTCAAAGGCCTATTGAAAATCAAGGTATATAATATCTACAGCTTTACTCTCATTGTAGAGGTTGAGGATATCGTGGAAGAAGTCTAAGAGGTTTGTTAAACAGGAACGTTTTTTACGAAAGCAGTGTTGAGTATCTTTAAGTATGTTATTTTCCTCTAAGTGATTTACGAGTCTGTCTCTTATGACCGTTTCTAGCATTTTACATACAACTGAGGTTAAGCTAATTGGACGATAGTTACTGGGTAGGGATTTCCTGCCTTTTTTGAATATCGGTGTTACGTTGGCTAGCTTCCACTGATCAGGCATAGTTCCAGACTGCAAGGATTTATTGAATAGTAATTGAGTAATAGGTATTGAGGGCATTACTCATTTGTACTTCGTCTTTGGTGTATTCTCCATTTTCATCGACGAACGGTCCAACAGTTGCAGTAAGTACTTTTTTCTTTCGGATATAACTATAGAATTCTTTCGCGTTTGTTTTACTTTGATTCGCAATATGTAACTCTAAGTTCTTTTTACTTTGCTTAATTAACTTTTTGGCTTTGCGTTGTAGCTCTACAAATTTCACCCGTTCTTCGTCATTTTGTGAGGATTTTAATCTATCATTAGCAAGTATTTTAGCAAGCAGGCAGTTTGAAATATCTTTATTCCAACATTTGGGCTTATTATTATGGCCTGGACGCCGTATTTTCGATGGTATGCAGTCTTGCATTGCTTTTAGGTAAGTGGTTTCGAATAACTTCCAAGATGTATTTATGTCGTTATTGTTAATTAAAAAGCTCCTGTCAGTTTCTTTAAACATAGCTCTAAGTTAATGGAAGTTTGCTTTCTTGAAATAAGGGATTTTTTCGATGCTACTATTTGGTTCGATACTAGTAAACTTTAAAGTGAAAGTTATCGTACGATGGTCGCTGTTACTGAATTCATCACCAACATTCAAATTCTCTATTAATTCTTCTTTTGTTGCAAGTACAATGTCAAGAACGTTATTACCACGGGTCGGTGTTAGAACAAATTGATAAAGCGAACTCTCTTGCAAGTTCGTATACAAGTCATGTCCGGAGTGTGAAGTAAGAGTATCGTCCCACTTGGTCACAGGTAAATTAAAGTCGCCAAAAATTACAGTATCTTGTGAGTTACTTACATCTGCAATTTGTTCGTAAATTTCTCGGTCAGTTTGCACTGATTGAGCTGGAGGTCTATATATTAACGCAAGTATTATATTTGTACCTTTATTATTCTTTATTAGCACAAAAGATGTGTCGACGTTCACAATTTGAGGTTTTGACAAGAGGGTAGGGTTAAGACTTTCTTTGATATAAAGTAAAACGCCACCTCCATTTCGATTTATTCGGCTTTTCTCCAATATTACATAACCGGGAAGTGAATACTCCGCTAAAAAGTCTCTATCTTCGTTATTGAGCCAAGATTCTGTTATGCCAATCACATCATAATTTTCTGTAAACACTAGCTCCTCTAAATCTGAAAATTGATTGCGTATGCTACGAGCGTTTGCATAGAAAACCTTTAAATTTGTTATTTTAGAACTCACGGAACGCTCTTTAATAATATTTTTGGTTCTTGTCGGATCTACATTTATGTTCATGGCTGTCCTCGGTCCTCGCTGTCTTCGGTCCTTATCGCTGGTGGTCCTCGGTTGCCTCTGTTTTTTGCTTGGCGTTGGATGATTTATGTCACTGCTGCTTCTTCTCAGATGGCGTTTTTTGATCCATGGCTGCGGACTGCTTCGTGTACGAGATGACCCATGCGTGCTGTCTTCTGGTTCGTCTTCCATCTCTACCAAGATCTCAAATCTGTTTAATATTGTGACTGGTAGATGAGACCTTTTCTGCGTTGGCCATGCACCGTTCCTCACTGGTGTAAATCCGGAAACCTGTGGTGGCGAGACTCTGCGTACAGGTCGGGGAGAGGAGTGGTTAGAACGGGGGCGAGGGGTTGGTACTGTTCATGCTAGCAGGCTTCTTGCACGAGGAGTGTGGGAGAGACTAAGGTGAACAGGGCGGCTGTCCTGGTTTGATGTCGGCTCAGGTTCGTCAGAAGCATCTGCTGCAGTGGCTACTGCAGCTGTTGGATTGTTGGCAGATGACGTTGGGGCGGTGGTGGATGCTGGAGTTGAAACAATTGGAGTTAGTGATACTCCAACGTTGTGTGTTACCAACTCTTGGAGTGATTCCAGCTTCCTGGTGAGGGCGTTGATCTTGTTGTGGGCTTCATCCAATTTTACTGTCAAATCCTCTCGTTGCTGGCAGAGTCGGCAGACTTGTGGATCGGCAGGAGCAAACATGGAAGCACCAAACCTACCGGCGCAGTTCATACAGCCACGAGGCATGGTGACGATCACTTTCTTCAGATCACTTCACTCACTTAAAAACACTTAACTCACTTTAAAAACACTTATCTCACTTTAAAAACACTTCACTCACTTCAGGTCGCTTCACTTACTTAACCCGTACAGCCCCAGCGACGCGTCTGGCGCGTCGGCGATGTATGTAAAGCACAGCCCCAGCGACGCGTCTGACGAGTCACCCTAATTGCTCCGACCGTAACCTCAGGTGTAGCCACTCGAGAGGGCTCAGATTTGTATGGGAACTGTGTACGTATCCCACGCAACCGTGCCGATGGTTGAAAACTCTCAAAGTCCATGTGCGTGCGCGTTAGCGTGCAATAACCTGTTTTTTTGGGGTAATTGCCTTAAATTTTTTACTCTTGTAAAATACGTTTTCGGGGGCTCTGTAGGACCATTCTTTAAGCTTTTTGAGCGGTTTTTCGTGGTTTTTCCTTCATTCCTAACCCATTCGCTATTGTTTCTGGAATAAAACTATTTTTTGAAAACCGGCCGGGTTCTGGTGAACAAACAATACAAAACTAGCCGGGGCTCCACGGGTTAAATAGGCCTAACCGAAAACAACAATGTTGAAATACGCACAAATAGGTTATCAGCGGTGATAGCCTAACCGAAAATTAAAACAAAACAAAATTAAAGTTAAATACGCAGTGATAGCCGAACCGAAAACAATTTAATTTTTATTTAAACAGAAATAGGCCACCAGGGGTGATAGCCTATCGTAACCGAAAACAAAAATAACCGAAAACAAAAATTATGAAATACCGGTGAGCAGAAATAGGCCACCAGCGGTGATAGCCTAACTGGAAAATAAAAAATTGAAGTACGCAGAAATAGGCCACTAGGGATGATAGCCTAGACTAACCGAAAACAAAAATAACCGAAAACAAAAATTATGAAATACCGGTACGCAGAAATAGGCCACCAGCGGTGATAGCCTAACTGAAAAATTAAAAATTGAAGTACGCAGAAATAGGCCACCAGGGATGATAGCCTAGACTAACCGAAAACAAAAATAACCACAAGCAAAAAGTATGAAATATGCAGAAGTAGGCTACCAGGGGTGATAACCTACCTAAAAATGCAAAACAAATATATATATATATATATAATAGAATATGTAACTAAATATACAATTCACCAAATAGAGATTATATAAGAATAAAGTGTAACTGCACACAAGGGGTTAATATACCAAAAACCAAGGTTATGCATTGTAGTTTGAGACGAGGCAATGTGGAAAAGAGCGGTGCATACCCATGTGCAGTGTGTGGAAAGGGAGTGGGCGTTAACTCAATTCAATGTAGCATCTGTCGATGTTGGGTACACCATGAGAGTAAGCGCTGTAGTAGAATAAAGGGGCCCCTGCCGAAGGATAAGTCAGAAATAGAGAAATTTGAGTGCGTAGTGTGCAAAGGCGAGCTTGTGTTAAGTGATGATCCTGTGGCTGTGAATTTTGGAAATGAGTCTTTGGAGCTGGTGAACAAGTTGTGTTACCTAGGAGATACTATCTCTGCCGGTGGTGGGGCCGAGGCTGCCACTGTTGCTAGAATTAGGTGTGGCTGGGGGAAGTTCAGAGAATTGATGCCAATCCTGACCATGAAAAGAATGCCTCTCCCCCTGAAGGGAAAGGTGTATGCCTCATGTGTTAGAAGTGCAATGACGTATGCCTCAGAAACATGGGCCGTTAAAGTAGAGGATGTCAACAGAATGGAGCGTAATGAGATGAGAATGGTGAGATGGATGTGTGGGGCCAGGCTACAGGATAGAATAACAAATGTTGAGCTGAGGAGATGTTTAGGTATAAAGAGTATTAGCGAGGTGATGCGTACAAGTAGACTGGGATGGTATGGACATGTGGAGAGAATGGATGAACAAAATTGGGTGAACAAATGCAGGTCTGTGATTGTGGAGGGAGCTGCACCAAGGGGTGGACCGAGGAAGACCTGGGATCGGACTATACGCGCCGATCTCAAATCCAAGAACTTGACAAGTGAAGCAGCCCTTAACAGGGTTGCCTGGAACGCCGCCATTAGGACAAGAGACTGAAACTGCACTTATGTGTGGAACACTCAGTCTTAAAATGTTATGTATGTATGTATGTATACTGTATCAACAGATGGCGCTGGTGTCACTGTAGGCTAGTCAAGCAGGATTATATTTAGATAAACAAAGTTATCAGTCAAAGATTACTACAAGATCATGCAAGCAACAACTAAAATTACAAATATATATAGCTACAGTAGGATACTGAATATGATAACTACTAGAGTTAATAAGAAAATACAAAGCTAGGTCGATTAGAGGTGCGCGGGCGTCGTCTGCTACAAGCTAGGGTAACAAATGTAAACAACAATATTTATCAGTCAGAAAAGCAATAAAATAACATGCAACTACAGAACTATGTGGAGGTTAAACAAGCACTTAACTACTGTTCATGCAATGAATAAAGGGAATAGGGATATGAAATTCTCAAATTTGGATCGAGTTTTCTCAGTGGCGATGCGGATCTGTTGGCGGTGCTAAAGCCGGCGGGAGAGGTGCGAGTACATCACCATACTAATCCAATCAGAAGTCAGGAAACAGGTGCCGGAACCAATGATTTACAGGCTGCTGGGGTTGGCCAATCCCAGGCAAGGCCAGGTGTGTGAGAGCCAAACAGGTGTTAGAAGTTGGTGGGGGAAGGGGGGCTGCTCCCCACGTCATAGATGCCGCACCCCTCTCTCTCGTTTTGGCGGGAACTGAGCAATGTCAGGAATGCAGAATGTAGCCGGGCCGCTCTCTCCCTCTCTCTCTCTCTCGTCAATGTAAGCAGGGTTGAGTTAAAGAAAGAAAGAGAGAATGTCTTGCCAGGAGGTTGTAGTTGTAAAGTCACGTTCAACAGGGTGGTCTGGTCACATGACATCCGGTCGGTACGGATGTTACAATATATATATATATACAGTATATAGACAGTGTATACACTTATTTAAAAGTGAGACAGAGAGATTAGCATGTTCAAAGACATACTGCTGAATCAGACAGTCTACAATGTTCTAATGCAAATTGATAATTTTGTTTTGATTTATTGGCATGGTGAAAAGGCATTTTATGTATTGATGTGTGTGTGTCCTAGTCAGTATAGGAAATATATATATATATATATATATATATATATATATATATATATATAATATATATTATAAGATAATATATATATAAAAAAAAAAATATATATATATATATATATATATATATATATATATATATATATATACATATTTATAAATTTTATGATTTATTGTTTTTTTATACCATAACTTTCTCTATCGACAGTAAAACTGTATAACCATCTTGGGTTTTTTTCTCCAGCTGACGGCAAATTATATCCATTTAAAGCGGTTGTCCAAATATGTTATGGATAATTATGAACCTACCTTGTCTCAGCACCTTATAAATATTTTTGTTTCAATATTAACCCATTCAAGATACACTGGTGCATTTTTTCTCTTATCTGTCTATTAACCTGAGAAATGCATAATTTATGTTTTTTATAAAGGCCGCGAATGCAAATTAATTACCTTCGATTTTTACAGATTTTTTTATATTTACAATAATTATACAACATTATTTCTGTTCCATGTGCGAATAATATTTTTGTATGATGAACATGAGAACAGTGAAGACTAGAAAATAAGTGTAAACAACAAATATCTAGAGAAAAATTTATATATGTGGCGGGAGGGGGTGGATGAAGGTGAGAGAGAGAGAGTGACATAAGTGTACTTCCTGGGCCTGCTTGAGGCAGACTAATGGTCCAAGCTGCCTTCCTCGGATGTGAAGGGTTGGAGGGAGTGTGGAAGACTGTGGCTCAACATATTTCGTGCTTGAAAAGGGAGGAATTAAATCAAATGGGAGGAATAATAGCCAATAAATGTGGAAGAGGCATGTGGGGAGAGAAAGGAAGGGAAGGAGAGGGATGGGGTGGGAACATGTGGGGGAGAGGAAGGAGGTACTGGAGAGGGAATATACCGTCTAGTCACATATTGCTTCCATTTGCATGCCTGTGGCGCATTCACTTATTATAAACAAAGTTTACATGGGCTTTCTTCTTTGAAGCTAATCGCATTCGCTATACAGACACTTCTGTGAGGCCTATTACGCTCCTCAGGTTAAGCGATTTTGTTCAGTTTAAGAAGGATGTTTAGAAGTTAGATTGTTAATTAATATTATCTTTATGCTTTTGATTCTAACAAGCTTTTTATAAAGCTGAATACAATCGTCAATTACTAAACAGAAAATGCTGTCAGAATGTGTCATTATCCTCAAGGGGTTATTAATAACTTATTGTGCTATACCAATCATCTCTTCGTAGTAGTTGACGCATCAAGATGAGGACATGATCATTTGCTGTCAGCTAAATATAATTTAGAAGTTGAAGAGACAAAAGATAGCTTATAGAAGTGGTTGAAGAAAAAAAATGCATGTAGAGAGGGGCTGGCCAGAAGAGTAAACAAAGATTTGGAGAGACAGAAAAGGTATGTGTAGAAAAGGAGAGAAGTAAAGAAAGTAGTGGGGTAAAGTAAGAGAAGAGTAAATGAGAAATTTAGAAGGAATTTAAGTGGAAAGAGTGCCAGAAATTGTTTTGGAAATAGGTCAATAATGTAGGGGGGGGGGGTGACAATGGCAGTAGTAAGGGTGTGGAAGAAAAACATGGGTGAGTGCTAGCAGAGAAGCAAGAGAGAGTTGAGAGATGGAGGGAGCACTTCAATAACTTGTTGAAGGCAAGGAATTAAATGCTTGCAAACATAGTTGGATAGGGTATGGAAAGGAAAATAACAAATAGTGGAAGAGGAGGTGAGGATCAGGAAGTCATAGTGTGCAAAAGTTTGGAAGAGGTGAAGACGCATAAAGCATCAGGGATAGATGGAGTGTGTGGGTAGATGATGAGGTATGGTGGTGATTGAATAGGTATGGAAAATGTGTAGACTTGCATGGGAGTAGGGAAGTGTGCACAAAGACTGGAAATCAAGCAAAATAGTGCCCCTGTACACAGGTTAAGAGGAGGAAGGCGTATGTGGTAATCACAGGTGGATATGCCTCCTATGCATAGTAGGGAAGATGTACAGCAGGGTAGCAGGAAGAAATAGGTAGGAGAGGAGGAAGGGAAATGGTGTATAGACCAGATTATCTCAAGGAGATATATTGTTAGGAAGTATCTGGAGATGGGACAGAAGTTGTATACTGCCTTTATGAACAGAGTGCCTGGTATATCAGAGTGAGAGTTGAGCGTTCTCTGCCATACCCATAGCTTACTCTGACTGTTCCTTTTACTTATATATTTTCTAGATCTCAAGTGGCGGCGCCTGTTCCGTGGATTGACCTCCCTGCTGCCAACCTCGAGGTTGGCAGACTGGGAGCCAAAGCGTTACATTTTTCCTTTGCCCCTCAACATTCCCTTCATAATTGCTGAGGGGTACAGGGCCTTGGGTGGGACTTTGGTATCCCGGGCGTTTCCGCACCCTCCTCAGCTCCTTGCCTTGGATCGGCTTTGGTCACTCACGCTTTTTTGTGGTAGGCAGGGAGGGTTCTCTGGGGGCGCTCGGTTGTGGCATTGGCCTTGTTTGGGGCCTTGGGGCTGTTCGGCCAGACAGCCTTGGGAACAACAAAAACAACAACAGAGCGAGTAATTTTATCTGAATATTGTGTTAAGCAAGGGTGTGCGATGTCCCCAGGGAGGTTCCGCATCTATATGAATGGAATCATGAGAGTAAGGAAGCACAGTCGATATGTTTCGAACTGTGTTTGAGAAACGAAACCTGTAGGTAAATGTGGGGAGGACTAAGGTAATGGTCTTTGAAAGAGGTGCAGTCACGGAGCATGAGGTAAGTTTCAATGGTCAGCTTATAGAGAATTTCAGCTCATTTAAATATTCGGGCAGAGTAATGGGTAAAGATGGGTGTATGAAGGATGAAGTGAGGGAGAGGGTATAACAGGGGAAGAAGGTTGTAGGAGCCCTGCAATCAGTTACAAGGAATAGGATGGTGAACATGGAAGTAAAGAAGTCATTGCATGATAGTGTGGAATCGCAACATTGTCGTATGGTATAATGTAGTGAAGCATAGACGTTGTTGGAGAGACAGCAATCAAGAATGAGAGTGGTGGAAATAAGTTACTTGAGTAGTGCATGTGGAGTTACATGGAGAGATAGACACACAATTCAGGAAATAGGAGAGCATTGTGGTGTGGATGTGGATATGCTGGAGAGTGTGGAAAAGAATACCTTGAGATGATTCGGTCATGTGGAACATATGGGGAATGAAAGAATGACTCAGAGAGTGAGGTGGAAGGCCAGAGAGGAAGAGGCAGACCGAGAGTTAGGTGGAAGGATGGAGTTGAGTGAAAGTGGTAATAGGTGGGAGGTGGCGTGCTGGCTGACAGAGGACCGAAATGAATGCAGGCAATTCATTCGTGTCCACCCTTTTGGTGATCGTGACGTCTGGCAATAGATAGATGGATAAACATAATTCGTTACAGTGTCCTGCTATATCTCAAACCTACTTACGATTATTTGTTTGGGGGCACAGGTTAATAGCACTAATATTATCTCTCTCTCTCTCTCTCATTCTCTCTCTCTCTCTCTCTCTCTCTCTCTCTCTCTCTCACCTAAGCTAAGTGTTCGCCTGCCCAGACCCCATCTTGAAAATAAACATATGCACCAAATCTGCCATTACCTTAAATCTTTCCGTGCCGACCATTGGAGCGTAAAGGCCAGTGTAAGGTGTAATATACCCAAAGCTGCAGTTATCTGGAGGTATTCTTACCAATACAGGCGTGTACAAGTAAAACCCGTATTAGTACTGTTGGTAACGATGTACAGATATGCTTTGTAAATAATAGCTTATTTAAAATATGAAATGGAAATATAGTATAGGAGTTTGTTCAAGGTGTTATAGTTAAATATTAACACTACTACTCTCACTATACTATTTAGACCATGGACCTAGTGATATATCAGTCCCATGACAGTAGAGTGTTTATTTACCATTATTATCAACAATGCGTTATTCCTCTTGTTGTGAAGATACTATATTGACATAATAACCTAAGTCAGCAAGTTCCAATATCGTGTAAATGCCATTTATTGAAGATTATACTGACCTCCTTAGTTGGCACCAATACATGTGGTTTTGGGATCTGGCTCATTAATTAATTTAGGTGTCCCGTTGATCGCTTTATGTGAGTTTGGATCCAAAACTCAATATCAATGTACGAGTAAGATAAGATGGATGGACAGCCTCCTCATATGTGATGCCTCTGTTCCCTTAGCAATTAATAGGAACCTGAAACCTGCTCATGAATGAACCCGGATTAATGAATAGTGTGTTATGTGATCTGTTTCAGTACGCATAGACAATAAGCTTAATGTTATAACATACAGTATATAAAGCATTAATGATAGGTAATTGATTAATCCAAGTAATACCTTCAATGTAAAAGATTTCTGGTATATGTAGTAAAATATCTAATGCCAACAACAATTACCTCAAAATGTACTCATTGTATAAAATCATCTAAAGTGTGTTTACTTAATGTATATATCTTAATGACATGGTTCAGAGAAGAGGTTCAGCTGGTTACTACACACACACACACACACACACACACTAACCCACACACATGCAATGACCCACACACGCACACACTAACCCTAACACACACAAACGCTCATAAAATCTCGCGCATTATCACTTGGCCACACGCAAGCACAAACAAGAATAAAAGGTAAACTAGTTTCACTGTATTTATTTAGAAAGAGGTTGAGTAAAATACCTCATATTACACTAGGTCGAATTAATGCAGCATTATTATTTGCAACATTTATTAATAATATATAATGTATTCCATTAATTTGTGTAGTGCTTCATTCCAAGTCTAATGACCAGAACAATATTCACTGTTGTCATCATCCACATACTTTAGATTCACACCTCTTACTAAATGCCAAGCTAACACATTAACACGTGCATCAAATATTCAGGATTGCCTGTGATGGCAGAAACAATTATATATAAATAATATAATATATATATATATATATATATATATATATATATATATTATATACCGGGTATATATATATATATATTATAATTTTTTTTTTTTTTTTTTTTAAACAATGAACGGAGGAAGGAAAACCACAGATAAAACAAAAAGGGTCCATGTGCCAAAAGGTATCCTCCACTCATAAAATGTTTGTAATAACTGGATTTAAACTGTTGTAGATTGTAAGTTTGTGGAAAGCAACTCGAGGGAAGTGAATTCCAAAGAGTAATAGTTCTGGGGATAAATGAATTTTGATAATCAGAAGTTCTGCATTGTGGAGGAGAAAGTGTAAATTCATGGGCGCTTCCAGCTGCCTTAGTTCTACGGGGAAAGATGTGGAGAGGCGGCACAATTGAAGCAAGTTCCTCGGAACAATTGCTGTGAAAATATCTGTAGAATAATGCAAGGTATGCAACGTTTCTTCGTATGGATAATGTAGGAAGGTCCTGTTTGATTGCAGGGTTATTGATTAATCTAATAGCTTTATTTTGAATTTTGTCCAACTGCCTCAATGCAACCACTCCTCTTCCACTCCACAGAGGTGAACAGTAATCCATCTGAGAATGCACATGACTTTTATATATTACGGCCAACTGCTCGTCAGTGAAGAATTCTCGAACTCTGTACAGGAGTCCCATTTTTTTAGAGGCATTCTTAGCAATGCTTCTAACATAATGTGTCCAGCTCAGGTTAGTAGTTACTGTTACACTGAGAATGTCAATACTAGGGGAAGTGGGAATATTTACATCATTAAAAAATATATGGGAGTCAGTGAGATTCTGTCGGTTAGAAAATTGAATGTACTTGGTTTTCTGTGTATTAAAGGAAACTAGATTTTTTTATCCCCATTCATTAATTCTAGAAAGGTCCTGGTTCAGAGAAATTGCAGTGTTTATTTTTGAATTTATAAGATCGGGTTGGGTGAAAGAATTGGTAAATGTGAAGGAACTGTGGAGTGTTGAGTCATCTGCGTAGGAATGTATTGGATTATGAGTGGTAGATATGAGATCATTGATATGAATGAGGAACAGAGTTGGGGCCAAAACTGATCCCTGGGGAACACCAGCATTTATTGAGTGAAATTGAGAATAAAGACCATCTACCATTACACATATTTTTCTGTTATGAATATAAGAAGAAATTAGTGGAACTAATGATGCAAGGCCGTAGTGAACATCTTCGACAATAAGGATTGATGCCAGACTCTATCAAATGCCTTTGATATATCCAGTGCTATTGTATGTGTTTCACCATGTTGGTTTGTAGCTTGGTTGATTTGATGCGTAAGAAGGCAAAGAATGTCTGCAGTTGATCGACATCGTCTAAAACCATATTGCCTATCACTGATTAATTTATTATTCTCAAGATGCTTAATTATGTGATTATTTCATATAATTTCAAAGACTTTACCAAGAGTGGAAGTTATAGCTATTGGTCTGTAGTTTGATGGATCTGAAGAGGCACCTTTTTTAGGAACTGCATGGATGTTTGCTTCTTTCCAGGATACTGGGAAGCATGAGGTATGAGTACACAGACGGAAACATTTTGCCATTACAGGAGCGAGCACCAAGGAACAATTCTTTAATACTATTGGAGGAATTTCATCTGGACCAGGAGCTTTATCTACTGAGCGATTCTGCATAATAGTTTTGACATGTCTGGTGTGGATCTTAAGTGAGGGAATTTCAGGCGAATTAAAGTTAAGTACAGGGACATCTTGATTTATTTCATCTAAGGTTGAGTTGGTGGAGAAAATATCCGCAAGAAGGTTTGCTTTACCTCGTGCTTACAAGATTGCCAGTCGGAGATTTTAATGGTGGAATGGATAAAACAGTAGTGAAGTTGGACTTGAATGAGTTAGGAGTAGACTAAAATATTCTGTTATCATTTGGATTATTTAGAAGTTTATTTTCCTGCTTGTGGAGAATGTTTTATTTAGTTAGATTTAATACAATTTGTGCATGATTACTGATGGTTCTAAAGTAATTAAAAGCTTCCTGTGTTTTTTATCTTGTTTATGCATTGTAGGCTATTGCTTTTTGTTCAGTTACTCTATCACAATTATGGTCAAACTATTTAGGTGAATTAGATCTTTTACTGTACTTTTTATAAAGAATAAAAGTTTCCATTCCAATTTTTATAAAATCTTGTATGTGGCTCAAGGTGGAGTGTGCATCATTAAAAAAAAAAGAGGTCCAGGGAATATCAATAAAGAAATCTTGAAAACCCTCCCAGTCTGCCCTATTGTAATGCCATTTAGTCACCAAAACAGGTTCAGAGTGGGAAGATGTGGTAGGTGATAGACAGGTGGACTGTATCAGACAGTGATCAGAAGATCCAAGCGGGGACCTCACTGTAACATCATAATTTTCTGAATTGGTTGTTAAAAATAAGTCCAGTAGGTGGGAATTATGATCAGGATTATCTGGTACACGGGTGGGTTGGTTGACTAGTTGAGTGAGATTAAATGAGTCTGCAAATAGCTCACATTCAAAACCAGCATCATCAGTCCTGGCTGAATGAGTGAGCCATTCAACATTATGGACATTAAACTCACCCAACACAGTGATTTCAGAAGAAGAATTTAAGCTGAGACACTGAGTTGTGAGGACAGATAATCAAAAAGACTTCGCTCTGGAGGAGTATTTGGGGAACGGTAGATGCAACATATGTATTTAAATTTACCAGCAGAAATTAATTTGTATATAGAATAATCAAAATAGGGACAATTGAAACTAGTAACCTCCTCCAGGGCATTTTCAGATTTTGCAAAGCAACATACACCTCCTTTAGGTCTGAAATTTTGGAGCAGTTGATAACCTGGAAAATTAAATCTAGATGTGTCAGATGTGGATGTTACTTGAGTCTCTGTCAAAAAAAGGAGAGTAGGGGATTCTGCTTGAAGACATTGGTGTACAGAATTGATGTTAGAGTGAAGTCCCCTTATATTGCTAAAGAAAAAGCTGCACCGACAAGCAGCTTTGCTGTTGACACAGTCGCATGATGACGACCGGGAGGGCCCTGTGTCAATGACCCAACCCTGCCGGGGGTGGATATCCGAGGGACCACCAGGTTTGCTCTTAACAATTGTACTGCCATGATTTATTAGGTAAAGATATGTATAGTGTTGCATGTATGATATGTGGTGGGAAGAGCAGTGTTTTATGGATAGAGGATAGCGATGTAGGGCAATGTTGTGAAATTGGATGTGTATGCTATATAAAGAGGGTTTTCCTGATACCCCTGATGTGTGAGGCAGAAAGATACGTATCCAGCTACCAAGGCCTGGGAGAGAAAATGGAATTCAGGCTATTCCCTGAGTCTCCCGAAACCTTGGCGGTAGTACTTCCCTATATATATATGTATATATGTATATATATACCGGTATATATATATATGTATAATTTATATTATATATATATATATAGTTACATTTCAGGCTCACAATTGATACATAGATAAACTAGTTTTTCCACTAACAATCCCTGATGCGCATCAGACACTACTCTTAGGACTAGTATAAGCGTTCCAGGTTCGCTTGGGCACAAGCCAAGAATAAGCGAGGTAGGATTCCCATTAACCCTGTCCGTCTCATATGACGCTACCGCGTCATATGACGGTTCTGCCCAAAACTGTCAAATGACGCTACCGCATCATATGAACTTATCTCAATATCTCAATAATAAGTTATATGACGCTTGTGAGTCATTTTGAGCTCAGTAAGTTAGGTAAGTTAGATCATAATCTGTCGATTGATGGCAACCTCAAATTTCTCTGACTCCTAACGGTCCCTCAGTGAAAGGTTGACTATTGTGGAGGAAATACAGGGCGGTCCGCCTCCTCGTCAGTAAGTTAACTATTCCTCTCTGAGGGGGTTAATAGATGATTTAGTGCACAACCTTGACCGTTACTAAAAACAAGCTTAATTGGGTACAATATGGTGCATAATTATGCAAGCAGATAAATAACTCTTCTTCCAGTTTATACAACAGCTAAACCGTATGATGCAAGCCTACAGTAAAAATCTAAGTCCTCCGAATAACTCACAGAGACGGTTGAGCCCACCTAACTTCTGGGAAATTGTTTTTAGTAAGAGGGGTAATAATGATCTTTCCAAGAAAGGTTGGATGAGAACGATACACCAAGGATATTGAGAGAAGAAGAAGGGCTGAGCTGTGTATTGTTAAAGAATAATTTATATTCTTGAGTAGGATTGCGACGGCTAGTTCAATGGAGAAATTGGGTCTTGGAGGCATTGAAAGTAACACAATTTTTTCAGCCCCAATCAGAAATAATCGATAGATCAGAAGATAGGCTTTCTATGGGCTTGTCACATGACTCTTGGAGTGATTGCATACTGGGCTGTTGTGAAAAACTAGTTGAATAATGTAATCAGCATATGAATGGATGAGACTAGAGGTACAGTTGAGGAAATCATTAATGAATATTAGAAAGAGAACTGGAGAGAGGACAGAACCCTGAGGAACGCCAGAGTTGAAAGGTTGAGGAAGTGAGCAATGGCCATCCAGAACTGCAGCTATGGAATGGTTAGAAAGGAAATTAGAGACTAAGGTACAGATAGAGGGATAGCCACCGAAGGAGGGTAGTTTGGAATATAGAGATTTATGCCAGACTCTATCAAAGGCTTTGAATATGTCGAGCGCATTAGAATAAGTCTGACCGAAGTCCCGAAAGGAGGATGACCAAGAGTTAGTAAGATAAGCAAGGAGATAACCAGTAGATAGACCCTTAAGGAAACCATACTCGCGATCTGAGAGTAGATTATGGGAAGATATATGCTTAAGAAACTTTGAATTAAGGATAGTTTCAAAAACTTTAGAGATGCAAGAAATATGAGCAATTGGATGATAGTTGGAGGATTGAGAGCAATCACCCTTCTTTGGGACAGTTTGAATGAGAGCAAACTTTCAGCAAGAAGGAAAGACGTAAAGACGTTAAAGGAAAGGCAGAGACGAAAAAGTGTGCCTAGATAGGGAGTCAGCACAGAAAAACAGTTTTTGAGTACAACAAGAGGAACACCATCCGGTCCGTACGTCTTCTTAGTATTAAACCCAGAGAGGGCAGAAAGTACATCCTTGAAGGGATTATGATCTTAGGCATAAGTGAGTGGGGGGGGGGGGGAGAGGGAGGAATAGCACCACAATCTTCCAAGGTGGAGTTCTTAGCAAAAGTTAGATTGCAGAGTTCAGCTTTGTCAGAGGAAGATGTGACGGTGGTGCCGTCAAGAGTGGAAAGTATGAGAGAAATAAGAGTAAGTCAAATTGTTGGAGAGGTTTTTAGCTAGAAACCAGAAAGCTTGGGAAAAGCTAGTTTGAAAGTTCCGAACATTTGTTATTGATGAAAGAGTGTTTGGCTAGTCGGAGAACAGATTTGGTTTGATTCCGAGGAGAAACATAAAAAACACAAGATTATTGAGTTTGAAGACGACGGTAATGTTTGAAGGCTTCCTCTTTAATGCAAAAAACAGTAGAACAAGCGTGAGTACACCAAGATTTGTTTGCATTAGACTGAGAGAACGAAATGTATGCCTCCATGCCCGAGAGGACTACCTCGGTAATGCGTTCAGTAACCTCTGAGGGTCCCCGGCATCGGAAGTAATAGTCATTCCACAGAAAATCAAAGAAGTACTGCCAAAGAGCGCCCTAGTCGTCAGCGCCAAAATGCCACAAGCGCCGCCGGTTTGCAGGGGGGGGGGGTCAGAAGGCTGTAATGGAAAGATAGGACAGGAAACAGAAATAAGGGTTGTGCTCAGAGGAGCCGAACGGAGAGGGAAGATATACTGTGTAAGCAGAGGGATTAGAGGATAGTAATAGGTCATGAATGTTGGGCTGATCTCCATGGCGGTCCGGGATACGGGTGGGGTGCTGAAATTACTGCTCTATGTCATTTAGGATAGAAATGATGTAGGCTTGTTCACCAGGTTGGTTAGTGAAATGAGAGGAGAGCCATTGGTGGTGGTGAACATTTAAATCTCCTAAGATGCAGATTTCAGAAAAGGGAAAGATGGACAGATTGTGTTCCACTCTATAAGTAATATAGTCAATCATTTTGTATTGTCAGTATGATTAGAGGAGAGATAAACAGCACAGATATATTTAGTGATAGTGACAAGATAGCTTAAGTCAGAGAGGTAACCTATATTTATTAGTGGCCCCTCTATCATTGACGATATGCATTAAACAGTAATGGCACTCTTTGAACCCCATAGTCAGTTGTTCAAATTACCCGCCCCGGAGTGCAAGAGACCAAACATCGTAAGCATAAGCTCATAATCACATACGGAATCGTCTTTTTGGTGCGGATGCTCACTACGAAAAAAACTAAAACAAAACATAATAAAAAGAAAAAGATTAGAACTACTAATCTGCTATGCTTCCCATCATGTGGATGTTGATAGTGTGGTTTCGCCCTGAAACACTGATGTGCCATTCTTCCTTCTCACTCCGGGGCTCTCTGCCGACGGTCGTGTGGTACTGACCTCTCTGCATTCTTCGTTCTTCGGTCTGAGATAGTGAGTCTTTTGCTCATTTGTATTATCTGAGATGTTCTAGAATAGGTTTAGATAGGTCGGGCTTTCCGATTGGCGCGACCCCCAAGAGTGTGTTATTTAAGGGTGCTTAGGTGTTGGCGTCCCCTCGGGTCCCCTATGAAACGAGGCCACCATTAATTGTATTGTTCTTGTTGTTCTATTTTTAGCCTAGCTAGTATTGTTAGAGGTTGCTATTACCATAGCAACGTTTTTCGGCTACCTTTATGGTGGGTTAAGCGTGTTTTCTTCATCGGCAGAACCTATAGTTAAAGGGTGGCTTCACATAGTGGAGAGCTTTCTTTAGGTTGCTGCGTCGTCTTTTTCCCTACGTGCCTATCGTCATGATGGTGGATGCTGGCTTTTCTTCCTGGAGATAAGAGTTTTCGCCGAGTCGTCGTAAATCTTGCCCTAGGCCACATGGCCAGCCTCTGAGTAGGGGTTGTTTTATGGCTAGGATGTTAATATATTATTATTGTTATAATACTTTTAAGCCATAATGTGTGACCTTCTCTTTCAAGACGATTAGTTAGTCTCAGGAGTTTAAGGTGTCAGGAGACGTCCTGACTAACTATATATGTGTGTGTTTTGCTAACCCGTTGCAGACGAGTTGGAAAACACAAAGGTTAGGATCTGTTTTTCCGGCGGAAGGTAGTCTAGATCTGCCCCGTCAGATGCCCTGCTATCAGCAGTCTAGTGTAGATCAGATCCAATTGTTACGCTGGCCAGCTTGCCAGAATGCGCTCGTAACTCGCTAACGCTCGCCAGGGCAGTGAAATGGGCTACAGTGGTCATAGAGCGGTGTTCTTTCTTTCATAGAGTTCATGTTGTCACAGACAGATCAGTGGTGATCTTTATTCTTGTCTGTGACACTTGGAAGTATTTTATATCATTGATAGAATATAAGATGCATTGTGTGAAGTTGTAAGGAGAAAGAGAGCGGGCAGCGTGGTGGTAATATGTGCGTGTGTATGTATGTGCTGCCTCCCTCGCTCGGTGGAGTCTCCCACGCTCGTGATTGACTGGCGGGCCTGACGCGTCATATGACGCTTGCTCCTCACGACGTAGTCGTCTGTGATTGGGTGCTGCTGCCTTTGTTAGTGCTGAGGGGGCTCCTGCCCGCGTTTCTCCTGCAGAGCTTGGCACAGCGTGCTTAGTCCTACATGTCCCTTGCAATCTGTCCCCCCATCTAACCCCCTGTACTACTATCTCTCTCTCTGAACTTCTTCTTTTTCATACTTCCATCTTTATTCAATTACTTATCCCTTCTGGTTCTGCATACGACTTCCACAGTCGGCCATCGTATTACCAGCACCAGCTCTCACATTTATGTTTGCACTAGCTTTAGTATGTGGAAGACGAGAAATCTCGGAGTGAAAGTAAAAAGTGCACTGTATCAAGGAATTGTTGTGCCAACAGTGATGTATGGGGCTGAGAAATGGGCTCTGAAGAAAAAGAAGAAAAGAGGGCTGGATGTGATGGAGATGAGCTGCTTGAAGAGTATGTGTGGAGTTACTCGTAGAGACAGATTGAAGAATGAAGAGATACGTAGGAGAGTTGGGCAGCAGGAACATTTGTCAGCCAGAGTGGACAGAAGGGTGCTGAGCTGGTATGGTCATGTTGAACGAATGGGAGATGAAAGGCTTACAAAGAGAATATGTGAGACAGGTACAAGGGGAGATAGAAGGGCAGGAAGACCCCCATTGAGATGGAGAGACTGTGTAAGAAAAGCTTTGGGTGATAGAGGAATGACTATAGATCAGGCAAGGGAAGTGGTGGTGGACATGAGTGAATGGAGAATGCTTGTGAATAGTTGAGTGAACACGTGGTCATTTGGAGTAAGGGGTCGGGCTTAAGTTGGACTAGATAATAGTCCATCAGGCGCCTGGCCCGGGGAGACGATTAATATGAAGGGTGCGCCTGGAAGTGTGGTGGGAGGGCTTGTGGCTTTAGCTCCGCTGCATGTCTGCCTCCCGAGATCGGAACCTCTCTGGGTGGTCGGGGACCGGCAGAGTGCTGGAGCGACCTTGGTATCCCTGGTCTATGGGTCTTCTCCTGGGTGACCTGGATGTGTGTGAGTTTGTGCTTTTTATCTGTTTTCATTCGTTGTTTTATGTTGTTTTTGTGTTTTCCCTGTTCTTGCTCTGTCTTGAGTCGGCTACACCCAAAATGGAGATTAGGCCTGAGCATATTGATAGATAGATAGATAGATAGACAGATGAAGGTATCTTTGGTCGTTGTCTGAGTTATGTATGTCGCAAGTCAGAGCCTGTACAACATCGACGAAGCTAGCTAGCCTGTAACCCTTGTGCATACTTTCCTTTGCGAGTGTAGCAGTATACAGGTGAAGGGCTTTTGCCTACACTTACCTGTATGCTTGCTACCTCATTGTATTGACCTTTGTGGAGCGCCAGGGTAAGACCAGATACTTGAGATCTGGACTTACCAAGAGAGCCTCCAAGTCACGTAACGTAACATAAGGGAAATGTGTTCAAGGGGAGACAGTAGGCTACGAGCATGCTTGCGCTCTGCCTAGTTTCCTAGTACCTTTTATGCCACCGCTAGACTTTATTAGTGAGAAAGACAGCATTGTGTTTATTAACTTTAATTGTGTATGCTTTAGGAATTATTCACGCTTTACTTTAGCCTAGGTTGATGCATAGTGCACAACCCAGTTTGGCTGTTACGTTGGCTAAGGAAGTACTGTTTTGAGTGGCGATTATTAGTGCTGTCACAGAGTTGTTGCACTCCCTTGTTATATATATGTATCCTACTTTTTGGTGTATTTAAGATACACGCTTTGGTGTCCTGCCCCTGCATTATTTCTGTTCTATATTAACGAGCATCTTAGAGCATCAGACGTTTTCAGAAGATTCTTTATCTAATTGCTGTAGGACTAGACTTTCAGTGTTTTCATAGAGCATTTTATTAACGTAAAGTACTCCTGTTGTGTGTAGGCTTTGCCGTCATCGGCAAGCCTTTGTAGAAGTGCACTAAAACCCAGTTAATTGATACCCCGTTATCCAGTAGATTAACTCTGGAGGGTTTAAGTGTTTTTGTTCACCGGCGTAATAGTTCGAGGGTTTGGAATTAGCGTACCGTTGTTGCAGATATAGCCTATCATCTAGTCCATTCTTAAGTGCCCTTGTTTATTTCGTAGTGCCGGTCGTAACACAATTAACTCGTTCATGTCTTGACCTAGAACAAACGGCGGAAGGATAAGGCTTCCTACGGAATTCTGACGCGGCCGGAATGACTCGCCTATACTATTCATTATCCTCACCCGGTGGGGAAGACTTCTAATCCGTCATCGCGGCGGAAGGGTCATTGATAACCAAGGTGCGTCCCGGTGGAATGGACACTAAGTATAGGCCGTTGATAGGCATTATCATGGATATGTAGTCTTAATTCCTTCAAAGGAAAAAAACACAGTGATGTTTTTCCAGAAGGGTACACAAGAAACTTAGAATAGTGATGATCGCTATGTCTATTTTTCTTGCGTATTCGAGGTAACAGTATGTGTAAATGTTTCAGGTTATCCTTATGAGCATTGATTCTTGGACATTTCTTTTCCAGATCCCACACGTTCTCCTCGGGAGGGACCTCCGGACTGGAGGCCGATACCCGGTGGGGGGTGGACTTTCATCATGGAATTCTGTAACAACCTGCCCGTCACTGGACACAAGCTATGTGTTCGGTGTGTTACTTGTCTCGATCGTTCCCATGGTCAGTGGCTTACGAGGAAATTTAGTGTATGCACTAAGCTCCGTATTGGTTTAATTACGCATAAGAAGCTGGCATGTCGAGTGGTACTCTCAGCGATTAAAACTAGTTTCAATAACTATACAAAAGATGTGGCCCATAAGGCGCTTCAATGTGATGATCAGGCACTGTGGGAACTCCTCATTATTAAATCTCCAAGAGTAAAATATTTGAAAACTGTTAGTTCTGCTACACACAAAAAGATAGCAACTAAAGTGATTTCCAAAGAAACAATCAGTTCCAAAGAGTCCACGGCCGACGCCGGATTCGTCATAATCAGCAAGAGGAGAGGACCCGATCAAGATCACGGTCCCCCTTACGCTATTCAACCTCTCGCCTTTCTTCTTGTCAGCTTGTCCCACCGACCGCAAAGAATAGAAAGGTTACACCAGATAAGGTGACACCAGAGAAAGCAACTTCTGGTGGAAAAAGGGTTTCAACATCCCGTTCAGTGGGGTCGAGTGCGAGCCATAGGCAATCGCCTGCGCCGGCACCTGTTCTCCCTAGACCTATCTTGACTGGGCCTTAAGTGCAATCTGGCCTGTCTGAGACGGTCACTAGGGTGGCGGAGACACCGCAGAGGGACAGTTTAACTCTTTCAGACTTATATGACGCTACCGCGTCATATGACAGGGTGAAACAAAAACTCATATGATGCTACCGCGTCATATGGACTTATCTTCATAATTCTAGAATAAGTTATATGACACCCTAGCGTCATATGGAGCTCTGTAAGTCCGGTAAGTTAGATGAAGAACTGTCGGTTGGTGACAACCCCAGGTTTCTCCGACAATTCTAACGGTCAGCAGTGTGGTTTTGACAAATGTGTGGTGCAGTGGCAATGATACCGGGCTCCCGCCTCCGTAGACTTACTGGAACATAATATGTCTGAAGGAGTTAAGTGACTTTAGCCAACCGATCGGACACGTTTCGCCGTCGATAAGGCATAGTTCATATGTGATTCCCAGAAACAATGCACCTCAAGGTCCCAGTGTGCCTCAGTCTCGTGTGTCATCGCAGTTATTGGCAGAACAATATCGAGGCTACCCTAATATCACTAGTGAGACTCAGAATACGCCTCATAGCCGAGTGTCTGCTCTCTTGGTAGAACAAGATGAGACTATGTGCAACAATCTAATGAGGCTCAAGTGCCATCTTCGATCCCTAATTTGGAATGGGATGAGTTTGCACGTGATGTACTGGAACCCGCCGTCCGGACTTGGGGGGGGGGGGTTCGACTCCCCTCAGCCCGGTCGCTGGAGGCGAGGTCGGTAGTAGAGTCAATGGAGTGCCAATCGATGCCTGACAATGTTTCAGAACATCTGGAATCTGGACAGAAAATAGCTTCATCAGGCCATTCTGATATTGAGTCTACTGTGCCCATGGATCATACTAGAGAATATGTAACTAGAGGGGATCTGCAAAACGTTTTTGATAAGATGATGAGTAAATTAACACCTCCCTATCGGCTGGTTTTGTAACGCTACTACCTGCTAAGAGGGCAGATTTACCCTAAATGAGCGTCATTCCATGCTCTTTTTTTATGCATAAAGAAGAGCCAGAGCGTAATACAATTATGTATCCGTGAAAGGGCGATAATTGAGCTTTCCAATGACATCTGAACCATCCTTGTACGACCACGGGTTCTCTTGCAACGATGTTGCAATATGAAGGGAAAATAACTAAAATACAGTAATTTCCTCTGTTTTTACCCTGTATCGCAGGACCAGGGAGGTGTAGACATGTGGTGGTGGTGTCAGTGGCGGGACGAGGTCCACGGTGAACGGTCAGAGCCCGTTTGCTGTCCTCCCACCGCATGGACTCTCTCTCAGAGCCGATAATGTGCTCAAAATCGCATTGGACTTAAGGCGGGACCCGCTCTTTAGGCCTTGGTTCTCTAACGGACTTAAGGCGGGACCCGCTAATTAAGGGTTAATGAGAGTCGATCGGTGTCGGAGTCTCCCATGCCATCTCCGGATGCTAGACATTTGGGTTCCCTTCAGGTTTCAACTAAACAATCTCATACTCCCTCCCCAGTTACTACTAGTTTGACTCCCTTGACATCGACTTTGATGACCTCTAATGTACGCGTCGTCACTGATGTAATTCCTCCACCCTTAGAGAAAACCCCTCTCAGAAAAGGCCCTATGCCGTTGTTGTATGGCCAGGATAGGTCCTGGGTAGACATTGTAGCTTTGAACCCTCAGGTCGCGCAGCCGACGGTCTCTGGGGAAACTCCGATACCTGATCACTGGTGTGTTCAGGTGAGTGAGAGCAAGAAATTGAGAGCAAATAATATGTCTGGAGAAAGTTTAGATGTAACCATTCAGGCTATTCCAAATGTATATGCCCCTGATTACTTCATATATGCAGCTTCCCCGCTTTGCCACCAGCCTCATCTGCACAATTGTATTCTGACTAGTCGAAACTAGATGGCTTTAATGATATCAAGTCACTTGTAAGTCTAACACCTGAGTTAGGCACCCAGCCTACTAGAGACCAGTCCGGTAATCCAGTACTGCAGATTGGGACGGTAGACACGGGGCCGTGGCTTGAGTGGGAGGCGGAGGCTCAACATTTTGCTTGTACCATTACTAGTAAGTCAACCCACCAGATACCACAAGAGCAACACAGCTGGTTTTCCCTGCCCGCAGCAATCGCCGGTGGCATTCCTAAGTCTGTACTTGATTTCCTTAGCACTCCAAAATTGTCCCTATGGGAAATCCATGAACCTTTCTCTAGTCCAACTCTGCTCAGCTAGACAAGGATTTCAAATTAAGGCATTTAACGCTTGGAGGCTATTATCTCAATTCCTCGTCAGTCGCCAAATTGCAGAATCGCTAATTAGAACGACTGAGGTGGTAATTGATACACAAGCTACTACGGCCCTATCCCTTACCCAGCGGCTTATTTTGCAGAATTCAGTCCAAACTCTTGGCGACATACGGGTCACCTTCTTGGAGGCGGTCCGAGTAAGGCTAGACTTGCGAGTGTACCTGGTCAAAAGATTGCCGGAGGATATTGGGCGTAGGGCAGTTCTTTCCCCAGTTCTACCTCCAAACCTTGTGTGTCAGGATACATGGAGAACTGTATTTAGCCTCTTGGACTCTTCACGACCGACTGCCTCTGCACCGCGGAAGGGGTTTACTAAATTTCATAAGCCCAAATTTACTCAGAAGAGTCACCCAAGCGGTGTGCTACGTTTGTTCCATCCTTTAAGACCCCTTCCGTGGCGGGAAGCAGTAGCTCTACCAGAGGTAAGCCCCAAGGTAAAGGATCTGGGAAGTGGTACAAAGGTCAGTCCAAAGGTAAGTTAGGACAGGAGTAAAGGCCCCCTACCTCAAGCCAGCCATCTACCTCATCCACATCCCAATTAAAAAACTATTACACCACAAAACTCTCTCACTCCCAGGGTCCCAGAAGAGCGAGTTGGATTCGAATGTAGTTCTGCCGAACAAGTCCAGTTGCATGACTGGAGAATTCTGGATGTCTTACCTACCTTGGCCCCGGCAAACTTGGGCACGGACAGTGGTACGCAAGGGAATCACTTGGCGGTGGCTCCAGCAACCTCGTTTACGTCAACCTTTAGAAGTCAACACTGTTTCTTTAGAGTAGGAGTCACTAGTCCAAGAAATGATAACCAAGCATATCATTGTCCCGGTCAATCCAATTTGCCCTGTTTACACGTCCAGAAATTTCTTGTGACAAAGAGGGACAGCGTTCAGATGAGGCCGGTCGTAGACTTGTCTCAACTGAATCGCCATATTCACAACCCATTGTTCAGGATGCTCACTGTGAATCAGATCAGGCAAACACTTCCGCCTCAAGGCTGGATGTGCTCGTTAGACCTGACGAAAGCCTATTGGCATGTCACGGTAAACAAAAGGTTCCCAAAATTCCTCGCTCTGAGGATCAGGCATCAGACTTATGTCTTACAACGGATGCCTTTCGGCCTGAACTTGGCACCGAGAGTTTTCACCAAATTAGTCCGACAGGCTCTGTTACCATTATTACGGCAAGGGATCATGATCATGTGGTTCCTAGACGACTGGCTGGTGGTAGCAGAGTCCGAGATAAAATGCCTCCAAGATGTCAATACCATTCTACACCATGTCAAATCCCTGGTGTTCAAGATCAACTTGGCAAAGTCGAGTCTTGTCCCAAGAAGGGTAATTCAGTGGGTAGGGCTGCTGTGGGACACAACACACCTAACCCTCAGCCAGAGTGTGGACAATCGTAACAGGTTTCACAAGACACTGTTTAATTTTCTTCACAGTCTGACTACCACGAGGAAGGTGTGGGAGTCTCTCGTCGGCTCTCTCAACTGGATTCAACTTATTGTACAGTTGGGCCGGTTGAAAGTAAAGAGGTTAATCTTGGAGGGAAACAGACATTTTCCGCTTTGGCCGGCGGACCAGTCATGGCATATACCAAAGTTAATCCACAACTTAATAGCGGTCTGGGCAAGGCCAGAAACATTGCATTCAATTATGACGTGGACTTCTCATCCGTCTACGGTATGGATAGATGCCGATGTTTCAGGGACATTGGGTTGGGGTTATCAGTCAAACCTCGGACACCAAGGTCAGGGTCTTTGGTCCCAGTTCAAGGAGTTTCACATCAATGAAAAAGAGTTACTATTTCCCCTATTTTTCCTTCAGGCTCACGGTTTTACTCTAGTGAGAAAATCATTAGCCTTGCGAATGGACAATCTGAATGCAGTCACATGCATTCTGAAGCAAGGGTCAACGAGGTCTCGAGTGTTGCTAGAGTTGTCAGAACAGATATTTGTGTTGGCGAACAAGCTAAACCTTTATCTTCACGCATCTTATCTGCCAGGAGTGGCCAACGTATGGGCAGATGCTCTGTCACGGAGACAGAGCACATTTCAGAATATGATTGCAGAGCCATACCGTCCACAGGTGGACTTGATCGCATCAGGGAAGAACCACAGATTCCCTCTCTTCCTCACTCGCTGGGAGGAAACCCCGGCGGGATGACCAGACGCATTGCTGACATACTGGAACAGGTGGAATTCCATCTATCTGTTTCCACCACCAGACGTTCCACTCATATGTCAAGTAGTTCACAAACTCCGGGATTATCGGGGCGTAGTCTCGATGATCGCGCCCCTGTGGCCAGCTCAGGTGTGGTACTCCCAGTTGAAGACGTGGTGCGAGAACCCGGTGTCGCTGCCTATCTCGTACTTCCACTTAGAGGCAATTGGCAACCTAAAGACTTCGCTGGCTTTTGCCTTGTGGACATTCAAAGGGCCAAATGGTTAGCCCTCTATGGGGAAAGCGTGACTAATAAATTAATTAATCAGTACACTCTTTCCACTAGACATCAGTACAAATCTCACTGGAAAGCCTTTACTACTTGGATCGTGGAAATTGACCAGACTGTTGCATCAGTGTCTTTAATTATCAAATACCTTGACTATTTATTTGAACATAAAGGCTTATCAGTATTCACACTAAAGAATCACATGACCGCTATCAGAGTTCCATTTTTTTATTTAACAGGACTTTCAGTACCGCAAGCGGAGAAGTGTTTCAGGCGTGCATGTTTCAAGCTTCGCCAACCACCACGCCAGCTCATGCCTACCTGGTCACTTGACAAAGCCTTGTCGTTCTCAGAAATTCTCAGAAATATAGTCACAATCCTACTTTTGATTGATCTTAACACCTTATTGGCGGGCTAGGCGGTCTAGCGGACCGTAGCGCCCAGCGGGGTGTTTTTACCCTAAATAGGGTTGTTTACGTGATCATTTTCATGCCTAAATAAGACCCAGAGCGTAAAACAAGTATCTATCCCTGAAACGGCATAAACAGAGCTTTCCTATGACACCCGAACCATCCTTGTATGACCGCTGGTTCTCTTGCAACGATCGTGCAACACGAGTGCAAAAACCATGTAATTAGGTACTTTCCCTACATAATTCCCTGTGTAGCGAGTGAGAGAGGGGAGGGAAGGGTGGGAGTCACCTCAGTTGGTCCACCGCAGTGGTGGTGAGTGGTCATACAGTTGCTAGGCTCCTCACACCGCTCAGCTCTCTCTCTCAGCAACATTACGTGCTGAAAATGGCGCACAACATAAGTTGTGAACCTCCACTTAGTCCAAATTTATTTCACACAACATAAGTTGCGCGCCGACTATTAGGGGTTAAAGAAGGCTGTCTTCCTTATGGCCTTGGCTACAGGAAACCGGGTATCTGACCTGGCGGCGATGAGCAACGAACCTAATTGTCTAAGGTTTGCCCGGCGCAATGTCAGTGTTCAAATTGCGCCGTCGCCTACCTTTATCGCAAAAAAACGAGGACAATGAGCACGTTTTTACTAAGTGTGAGGTTCCAGCGCTCAAGAGAGGAGATGCCCAACACAAACTATGTCCGGTGAAATCTTTAATGACCTACATGGGAGTGTCCCGGCCTAACCAACCGGGAGCTCTATGGGTGAATCAGACAGGTAAAAGTCTTATGAAGCAGCAATTAGCACATTATCTAGTCGATGTGATCCGGGAGAGTAGCCCGGGAGCCGTTGGGCGTGCTCATGACATAAGAAAGTGGGCAGTTTCACTTAGATTCTTAAAGACTTACTCAGTCACTGATATTCAGCAGACGCAGTTATGGGCGTCCAATCACACCTTAACACGTTACCCGACTGTTGCTCTAGATAAACCACGAATGACCTGCGCCACACTGAGACAACGGGTCTGAAGGTCTGGTGCTGTTTATTATTATTTGCTAGTTGTAAGGAGAGAGAGGGGGGAACCGGCATGCGATAGCTAAGACCTTTAGCAATGCCGGTTGTGGTTAGTGCGTACTGTATATGCACAGTGATGTTCATTATCCTAAAGGTTTACTCAAAGACTGGAATTACAGTCAAGAGAGATAATTTTGTTTTTGTATTTTTTATGTATAACCAAATATTTGATGTGGTAAACTATCAATGGAAGTTAAATATTACTAAGCTATAATGAATAAAATAAAATCAATCTAAATGAATACTCTATATCTAAATTGAATTCAATCTGAAACAAGCTAATTTATATCCAAAGGTCTCACATAATAAATGTATATAATTATAGGGTAAGGTTATAAGGGTTAATATTAGCCAGGAATTAACTCACCAATAGTTCCACGTGGCAATGAGGCAAGGGAGAACGTTTTACCCAATATGGCGGTGGACAATGGGGAACGAGACTTCGGTCCCAAGACACGAGTCAAGTTAAAGAAAGAATAAATGATTACATGGGAATGGACATGAATAATATGCTTATCTATCAGTCAGTCATGATGTCGATGAGAGCGTCGTGATGGTGTAGTTGTGTGTATTGCTGTATGTGTATTGTGATTAGAGGCACAAAAGCACGATCAACTGAGGGCGGATAATTAGATGTTAACTGGTTGGTGTTCGTGAAGGCTCTGGCGTACCTCAAAAGCACACCTTGCTGCCTTGGCAAACCGCCGGGAGCCCAAATTATCGTACCGCATTTAGGTTGCTCTATACGATAAATTATATTAATATATACGATAAATTCATATATACTACATAAGACCATGGCAATATTGCTTAATAGCATATTAGGCCTTTTATAACTTAACTTATTTACAATCTTATAATATACGATCTACTCGTCCTACGTCGTGCTGTAGGAGAGATCGTGACGTCACAGAGACATACAAGATCACAAAAGAGTCATATTCTATCGTATTTATACGATACACTCCCCCCACAAAAAAGACCTGAACCCCACCTTGAACCTAAAGTTGCCCAGAGGCTATCTTCTGACGCCACAAGTCGACGGCGCCAGCAGCAGCGCGTCTGGGACGCGTCCCGGTCCGAGAATGATCACCATCAGTATGAGGTGAGTCGTTCCTTTGAGAATCCTCGGACCCAGCAATAACAGGTGGAGCCTCAGATTGCAATGCGGAATCGAGCTCCAAAGCGTACAAACGTGCGATTGGACGAACAGTAGTTCCAGTGGCTGTCTTTAATAGCGCCACCCGCTCTACAGAGTCTGCCCCCTTGTATACCTCCAATATGCGGCCTAATTTCCAGTATAAACGAGGACTATCTTCTTTAATTAAAACAACTTCACCAACTGTAGGTGCCGTTGGTCTACCAGAGTGAGTAACACTCCTTTCCCTCAATGCTAGCAGATATTCACTAATCCACCGTTTCCTAAAATCCTCGATTATCCTGGATATATACTGGTATCTCTTAGACACCGCTACCTCAGAGTACAACGAGGGATCCTCTAACTCTACTATGGATTGGAAATCAGATGGAAACGCAGTCAATGGTTTCCCATGTAGCAAGTGAGCTGGCGTTATTGGTAGTGGTTCTTGCAGGTCGGTGTACACGTATGTAAGCGGGCGATCATTCACGACTGCCTCTATCTCTGTGAGGACTGTCGTCAACTCACTCTTCTTTAATAGAGCACGTCCTACAACCGCTCTGAGTCCTGACTTTACTATGCCGACACACCGTTCCCACATTCCACCAAACCAAGGTGCCTTAACTGGAATGAACCTCCATTCGCACTTTTTCTCTCCCAAAAAAGTGATGATAGTAGGATCACTACTCATATCCTTTAGATATTTTGATGCTTGGACATAAGTGGGAGCATTGTCGCTAAGAATGAGTTGAGGGAATGAACGACGGGCACAAAACCGTCTGAACGCCAGCATAAATTCCTCGCTAGACATATTATCACATAGTTCTAGGTGTACTGCTCGAGACGTCGCACAGGTAAACAATAATATATAAACTTTCTCATGCTCCCTCGTCTTCAATGCCCCTGTGTAATCTAATCCTACCGTTTGGAAAGGTTCTACGTGCTTTACACGGCATTCAGGTAGGGGTGGAGCTGGTCCAGTTGCATATGGTTTACCCTTTAGTCTCTGGCATATTACACACTTTCTCACTACGCGTCGAGCTACTTGTCGAACTCTGGGTATCCACCATATGAGACGTAAATTTGATATAATATGACATACCCCGTAGTGTTTTACATCCCTATGTGCACGTATGATCAATAGATCAGTAACGTGATGTCTTGTTGGCATAAGTATAGGTCGGTTTGTGCCGTCTGGTACACCCGACCACTTCAGGCGACCCTCACACCTGATGAGGCCATTGTCTAGGTGCAACCTTAGTTGACGCACTATATTAGGCATTAATGTCTTATTCGAGCCTTTCAAGGATTCTAATTCATTGGAAAAGGTTTCTACTTGAACCCATTTGATCAAAGTTACTTCAGCTGCTTTAAATTCACGAGCATCAATGTTGTGACCCCTGTTGCAGAGTTGGCCCGTTACTTTAAGCTTGAGATTGGATACATATCGCAACACCCAAGCTACAACTCTGACTAGTTTATTATAGTCACCGAATCTTGCCCACTTCATGATAGGACCCGGTGGCTCATTTGGTTGGGCTGTAACTGCCACTGTTTCCAGTGGCAGAAGTCCCTCACCAACAGCATGCCATATCGTCCATTCACTTTCATGGAGCAGCCACTTTGGACCATGCCACCACAATTCGGACTTCATTAACTGGCTAGCCGTTATACCCCTAGTTATGAGATCACTAGGGTTTTCCTTTGTATTTACATAATGATAAGCAACGTCTGGCAAAAGGGCTCTAATCTCATCTACCCTATTCTGCACATAAACTGGCAGAGACTTCTTGCTATGTATCCAGTTGATTGCGACCTGACTATCGCACCATACGTGAACGATTTCAATATTTAATTCGCTCTCGTATGCTGCGCGTACATGTTGCACCAGACGTGCTAATAGCAGCATGGCAGTCAATTCCATTTTAGGGATAGTTACCTTTTTAACCGGGGCTACTTTGGCCCGGGCTGTAACTAAATGTGCCCCAAATGAAGTAACAACATATATGGCTACCCCGTATGCCGTGGCGCTAGCATCGCAAAACGTGTGTAACGTAACGTCACCGAACGCCGCCACTTTACGAGGTATAGGTTTAGTACATAGGATGGCATATTCATTCAACAACAATGTCCCTTGGTCATTCAGGTCCTCGGGCAAACTGTCATCCCATCCTATTTTACGTCTCCAAACTTCCTGCATTAGAATCCTAGCTCTTATGGTAACAGGTAATGCTAGACCCAAAGGATCAAAAAATTGCGCAACTTTGCTCAACAGACTTCTTTTTGTGTGCGCTCCTGTCTGCTGAGCAAAAGACCTTGTTTGAAAAGTTAGTATGTCATGTTTAGGTTGCCAGATCATCCCCAAATTTCTGGACTTTTCCTGGTTAAGAGATGCCGTACCATCCACTTGTATTAAACTCTGAAGATCTTCACTATTAGTAACCCACTCGCGGAGAAATAGATGTGCATCCGCAAACAATCTGCGTGCTTGCCAGTATGCATACAACAAATCATCTTGACTATCGCTAGTACCCTGCAAATTGTCAATGTATAATCCGCGAGATAGTTTACTTGTGTCCTCATGAGTGTCAGCTAGATGTTTTCTGATTGTGGCATTTAACAAAAACTGCGAGCAAGTGGCCCCAAAGAGTACAACCCGAAAACGGTATATTATGATGGGACTTTCAGAGTCGCTAATGTCGCCGAACCAAAGAAAGCGGGTAACATCTCTATCTTCCTCCTTTAGCTTGACCATCAAGAATGCTTTCTCGATGTCACTGGTATAGGCGTACTTTCCCAGCCTAAACCGCAATAGATGTTGGGACAGGTCCGACACCATGGACGGACCTGTCAACAGGCAGTAATTCAGACTGGGTTGTTGACCTTGGTGGGCAGAACAGTCATACACCACCCGTATTGGTGTGGTGACGCTGTCTTTCTTTACCCCATGATGGGCCAGATAGTGAACCCTACCCTTCTTACACGGTTCCTTGACATCGACTCTCTCAATAAAACCCCTATCCTCATAACTCCGAAATACATCGTCATACGCCTGGCGCGTGCTCGGTTCGTTAGACAATTTCCGCTGCAATGCGCGCAAGCGACCTAATGCCAAACCATAGTTGGTAGGCAGGCTTATCTCACTGTTCTTCCAAGGTAAACTAACTTTATATTGCTTGTCTGAGGCACAGTAGCACACAGACTCGTCAAACCTTTGTAGCGCAACTTCCGAGTCATAATCAGTCTCCATAGGATTAATGCCTATGTGATCCAATCTCCACAGTCGTTCCAGGTCGAACTCGGCAGCCATCTTAGGGTCACTAGGTTGGGAATCCTCCCTTCCCAACTCCTCTGCCGCGGTTACATTGACTCTATATATCGAGACCGTGTCGACCAGGACCTTTGACTGTGTAGTATGCACCTTTCCGCTCATGCAGTATCCAAATTTAGTGGGGATTAAAATTACACCACACATCTTTTTAAATCCAGGGTATACTACTTCATAATAATGATCCACACCAAGTAGAACATGCACCTCACTCTGATTTCCCATGGGATCTGACAAGTTAACCCCCTTGCTACGTAATGCGTGTTCCACCTTCTTCACACCCACAGATACATATTCTGGTAGGGTGTCTACTACGATACAAGTCATAAAGTACCGGTTTTACGATAGAAATATGAAATCTCCGCTATCTCGTAGTCTTGTTTATCAGTAACCCCTGTGAAGCCCTGTAATCGAAGAGTCTCAGCCCCTACGATTCGGTGCTTCAGTCCCACTAGTACGGACCTCTTTATAAAGGAACGTTGAGACCCTTGATCTAGAAGTACCCGACAAACTTTGTTACTGTCATTACCTTCCATGGGAATCTGTATTGTGGGCAATATAGTGGTGTCTTGCGTGCTACCTAGTGCCACAGTTGTAGTACCCTCATTTTTGACGTCTTTGACTTTATCTGCTGTAGGACACAACTTATCAAAGTGATGTCCTTTGCAGTGGCGACAGGGCCTTAAGTATGTAGCAGTACATTGTCCCTGCTTACCATGTTCTTTACTTAGACAACCTACACATAGCTTCAATCTTTTCGCCTGTGCTAGTTTTGTCTCATTTGTTGGGTATTTTACGCAGAAACTCCATTTATGTTTGTTGTTACATAGCTTACATAGAATCTGAGCAGGTTTCTTATACACACCCTCTTTCTTTACTTTAGTCCCCACTGTCATGCTTACTGTTCCCCTCTTCTCCACATTCTCACTCCCTCCCGACTCATACATTCTCCCTTTGTTCAACTGTAGATTATTGATCTCCTTACTGAACTGAGTTTTGAATTCCCCCAGCTCAAATGATCTTACCTTATCAAGTATTGCCATAGGAAGCTTCTGACGCAAGATAATGACTATCATTTCCTGCGTGGTAAGCCCTAGGGTATCTAGCGATCGAGTATGGCACTCCATATTTGCCCTGAAGTTTGTCAACTCATCAACCTTATACTGTGGTTCTGCGAGCCCCAACAAGGCAACGACATGGGCCATCTTCAACTGCTCTCTATCCCCGTATGTGGACTCTAATAAGTGTACCGCTTCAAGATAACTACCACCTACTACTGCAAAACCCTCTATTAAATGTAAGGCCTCTCCTTCCATTTGTCCCTTCAGATACTGAAACTTGCGGACATTATCCAAAGAGGATTCATGAACCGTAGATCGAAATACGTCCCAGAAAGCTAACCACTCGGTCAACTTGCCCCCAAATGTAGGAAGATTGAGCTTTGGGAGGTGTACAGTATGTTTTGGGTCAGCCCTTCTATGGGCCTCATTATCGCCTCCCTTCTTACTCGCGATTGCACGCTGTAATAGGTACTTTGCTCTAAAGACAGGTTCGTCATAGAGGGCGCGATTATCACACTCTGTAACAATCTCTTCCTCCTCTGTCATGGCAGCCACAATCACCTCACTCAGAGCCGTAATACGACCGTGGGTAACCTGGACGTTTTCTAATCTAGCCTCCAATTCCTCTAGTTCAGCAGTAGTGATGAAAGTGTTGACGTCCACTATTAGCCTATTTATTACTCCCCGAAGTCCCGCCCTTTGATTTTTAGGGGCTTTGTTCAGCACCCCAGTAGACGGTGTCTCTTTACCGTTTTTATCCATTTTGCTTGCGAGCCTATAGGCTATGTATCTAAATATCACGTTACAAAAACAACGGCCAAATAATAGGCTACTTAAGAGACGCCAACCGGCGGACTTCTATGTTATGGAGAAAAAATTGTACACTATATAGCAATACCTACTAATGGATCATATTGAACAAGAAAAAATGTTAGGTCAGGTCATATGTCACAGGAAGAAAAGAAAATTATTGGGGAAAGACGATGGGTGGGAAGCAGGACTTAGGCAGGTGCAACGATGTGACCCTGCATTCCGGCTCTAACCATCGCTTGGCTAGCCTTGCCAGTTTATCATAGAGTTGTTCCTGCATCCTGTTATATGTCCCCTTGTTCATTGCCTTAAAATCCCTTACTGGTAGCTAATTCCCGGGTCTGGGCACCATTGTGGTAAACTATCAATGGAAGTTAAATATTACTAAGCTATAATGAATCAAATAAATCAATCTAAATGAATACTCTATATCTAAATTGAATTCAATCTGAAACAAGCTAATTTATATCCAAAGGTCTCACATAATAAATGTATATAATTATAGGGTAAGGTTATAAGGGTTAATATTAGCCAGGAATTAACTCACCAATAGTTCCACGTGGCAATGAGGCAAGGGAGAACGTTTTACCCAATATGGCGGTGGACAATGGGGAACGAGACTTCGGTCCCAAGACATGAGTCAAGTTAAAGAAAGAATAAATGATTACATGGGAATGGACATGAATAATATGCTTATCTATCAGTCAGTCATGATGTCGATGAGAGCGTCGTGATGGTGTAGTTGTGTGTATTGCTGTATGTGTATTGTGATTAGAGGCACAAAAGCACGATCAACTGAGGGCGGATAATTAGATGTTAACTGGTTGGTGTTCGTGAAGGCTCTGGCGTACCTCAAAAGCACACCTTGCTGCCTTGGCAAACCGCCAGGAGCCCAAATTATCGTACCGCATTTAGGTTGCTCTATACGATAAATTATATTAATATATACGATAAATTCATATATACTACATAAGACCATGGCAATATTGCTTGATAGCATATTAGGCCTTTTATAACTTAACTTATTTACAATCTTATAATATACGATCTACTCGTCCTACGTCGTGCTGTAGGAGAGATCGTGACGTCACAGAGACATACAAGATCACAAAAGAGTCATATTCTATCATATTTATACGATATTTGATGTGATACTCATTATCATAAGGATACTCAGGAACTTGAAATATAGTCATGAGTTGGAGAATATTTTTGTATATGGTATAAGTAAGAGAATATACATAGACAAAGATTTTATTTGTAACAGTTAAAGATGTTGCATACAGTCATGTAAGTGATCTGTTTTGTACATATAATCAATAGGTTTATATGTCGTGCAACGTTTCTACAATCCCTATCCTATGATTTCAGAAGGTACACAGGTATATTTTTAAGTACCCTATCTGTACCTCTTTTTACAATTTTTTTATTGTAATTTGTATACAAAATAAAAAAAAGTTAAAGCTCTATATCTACAGTATATCCTATTGTTGTTTTGTTAGTGGTTTGATATTTGTCACGAATGTCCCCTCCAGAATTGTGATATAAGGCATATCGTCAATGATGGAACCTAATAAATTATAGATTTGAGTCCCGGAGGGAAGAAGGAAAACCTAATATTTAGTAGTGGCCCCGGAATCATTGACGATTCCGGCTCTCCCTTCCATTCGTTCTGATGTTTCTAGATTATCTTGATAGTTCAGTGAAGGAAGAATGGCGCATCAGCGTCTCAGGGCGAACCCCCGCTATCAACATCCACACGATGGGAAGCATAGCAGATTAGTAGTTCTAATATTTTTCTTTTTATTATTTTTATTTTTGTATTTTTGTAGTGAGCATCCGCATCATAAGGACGATTCCGTAAGTGATTATGAGCGTACACTTACGATGTTTGGTCTCTTGCACTCCGGGGCGGGTGATTTGAACAGCTGACTCTGGGGTTCAAAGAGTGCCACTACTGTTTAAAGCATAGCGTCAATGATTCCGGGGCCACTACTAAATATAAAGTTTCCTTCTTTCCTCCGGGACTCAAACCTATAATTAAGTCAGGCCAGCAGAGATTATAGATATGGGTTCAGATAACTGAAAATACGGTACCAAGCAAGAAGCGCCCGTGCCTCACTACTGCCCAACAACTAGAATAATGCAGAGTACACCCCATACAAAGTAATTTCTTAGTAAAGAGCATACCACTCTGTAACTATGAACGAGATTCCCTCCTCGCGCAAGTTAAAATGTTATAGGACCTAAATCAACTAGAATGTTGGGTAAAAATGGCTGCACCTGAAATAGGGCAGAGCTTATAAGCGTTAGGAATGTGAGCAAGAGACATCAAAAATTCTAAGCCAGAGAGTAGATTCGGTTGATCCCGATTTCCCACCCTGACGGAAACGAAATGCGATAGGAAAGAGACATAGTAGAATTCCTCTAACTCACAATTCCTATTGCTTACGACTCCGAGAAGGGCAGGAACATCGAACACCAGCGAGTTAGTGCGTGTGCAAATGAGTATAATAGAAAGGTTGTTAGTGCTACATGATATTGCAGTGCACAACAATATACTAATTCAGAATAACCCTCTACTTTCCTGTGGTTATGCATTACGTTAAGTTTTGTAAAATAACACTAAGAGGTAACGTTAAAACCACCACAATGGTAGACGACCAGTTGGGTGGTCACGGCAGCTTAGCTGATGAAGTACTGACTGTTTCATTCTATTCCTCATAAGTCAACTGTGATATGTACAGTTCCGCGCACATGAAACAGAATCGCTATATCAGCCACAGAGAATCTGCAGTGTATCCTTTCTGGTTGAAGAGTTACGATGGGGCAGAAGGGGAGGGATGGAAGCGTTGGTGGTGTGGGGGAGGGGGCGGGTAATAGTTTAAAGGGTGGGGGATAACAGTGGTAGGAAGGGAGGCAGAGGAGGGTGGCTGGCTTATGAGTGGTAGGGTAGCACCCACAGTGTAAGGTGGAAAGATTTATTTGGAAGTTAAACTAAAAGTGTTCACTTTTGTGTTATCTGATAAGATAGATCTGTAACACAGCATTATAATTAAACCCGGAGGAAATTGTTCAAACAATTGCTTCAGGTCTCACACGAATTGATGCGGAGGAGAGCAGGGCAGCCAACTGTACTGGGTTTGATATATTGTGGTTAGCAAGATTGGTAACACCAAGTATAGAAGTGATATCTTATTCACACAAAAAACAATGTATATATCCATTAGCTATAATAATATAACTTTCTTACCTCTTTATTTACTCAATACACCTTATGAAATGGACCCCGCGGTCATGTGCCGTTGGGGTCAAACGAATTACCTTGTGGATCGGTCAGAAATAATTTGACTACACCTGCTAACTTAAACTTAATATGTTATGCCTTTTAATGTTCATCCTGTCGTATAACATTATTGCGTCAGCGTGATGATCTGACCTAAACTGTTTGTGCGCCTTTCCATCCTTTTTTCAATATATCAATCCATAGATGACTTCAATATAATTAGCCCATCAATGGCATATGTTTCAATATGTTCAGAACACTATGATCTGTACTATATGTTATAATGAATATTGTTATGAATAAGTATTTATATAATAATAATAATAATAATAATAATAAAGTAGACGTGCCGTTTTGCCCAAAATCAAAACGGCATACACAACTCTGCGAAGGGTTACCATCATTACTAATATTACCACCATCATCACTACTACTATAATCATCACTACAATTATCACCATCATCACTACTATTACCATCATCACTAATATTACCACCATCATCACTACTACTACTCTCACCATCACCATCATCCCCACTGTTACTACCATCAATTTTAATGTCATCTAAACTAACTAAAGCTAACTTAACTTAGCAAATGCGGGGCAACTTGTTTTCGGGTCGTCATCTCCAGTAACCATCACCAACATCACCAATACTTTCAACATCATCACTACTACTATCCTCATCATCTACTACCATCATCACTGCTACTATCACCACCAACTATCACAACTAGTTTCACAATCACGACTGTTGGTTTGTTTGTTGTTTTTTTTTTGGGGGGGGGGGGGGGGGGGGACGTTGGGGGCCCGGGTGGTTTTGGGTAGGGCTGGGCAGCAATCGGTTCCAGAACCGGTTCCAACGAATCCAATTAATTACTTTGGAACCGAGTACCAATTTTGAGAACCGGTTCCTACTAAACGATTCCACTGACGATGTAAAACTATAGAAAATGCGAGATTCAAGGAGCGAAAATGGTGTAACAGTTAACACTACACTATACACACTAGTATATTGGTGGTGGTTGGCAACTGCACACTTGGTTCCGCGCGGCGCGCGGCTCTCTCACCCAGACACTCAGTTGTAGGCTACATCTCGATCCCAGTCCTCCACTGAATCTGACTCATAGTTGTTTACATTGAGGAACCGGTTCTGGAACCGGTTCCAACGGTTCCACCTGCCTCGGATACTCGGAACCGTGAGTACCGAAAATTACGGTTCTTGTCCAGCCCTAGTTTTGGGAGGGGGGATGGGGGGGGGGGGTAAAACCATATTTTGGACCTAAAATCGTAACTATTGCACATTCAAAAAATATTTTGTTTAATTACCGTCGCAATCACTCACCGAATGTTCGTTGGAAGTTTGTGTGAAAATCCGTCGAACGGTCTAGGATGAGTTTTCGGAAAGAAAGACATACGTCTCACTATTATCATCACATCTTAGACATCTGAGACATGTGTATGTGTGTGCCCCCACACACTTACACAGGTAACAGGTACAGGGTTGGCGGTGGGGGTCCTGAAAAGTGGGGAGGGGGGGGGGGGGCAAAACCATATTTTGTACCTAAGATCATAACTTTTGAACAAATTAAAAAAAACAAAATTTAATTACCGTTGCATTCACGCACCGAAGCTTCGTGTGAAGTTTGGTGAAAATCCGTCAAACGGTCTAGGAGGAGTTCTCGGACAGACAGACGGACAGACGGACAGACTGACATTTCGGTTTGAATGTACCACCATACGGGGGGCGATACCACTCTGCTTACGCAGAGTTGATAATAAAGTAGACGTGCCGTTTCGCCCAAAATCAAAACGGCATATCCAACTCTGCGATTGGTCACCATCATCACTACCAGTAGAGTTACCAAAATGATACCTAGCCTAAAGAACAAACCATACGAAGAGCGTCTTAGAGAATTTAATCTATTTCCTTTAACCCAGCGCAGATTAAGAGGTGACTTAATTCAAGTGTTCAAAATCATCAAAGGCATCGACAATATGAACTGTAGTAAGTACTTCACTATCGACCAATCTAATTACACGCGGGGAAACGGTTGCAAAATTATTGGTAAATCTTTTAACTCACACGAATCTAAGAATTTCTTCTTCAATCGAGTTGTCAACTTGTGGAATGGGCTTCCCCGAAACGTTATAGACTGCATCACTGTTGATTCATTTAAACTCCGCCTAGACAAATATCTCGCATCAAACCCGTGACTGACTGCGTTTGTAAATGAATAACTTTATTTTATCCCCCCTTCAGTTACTAACCAATCTGTCCCCTACTAACTTCCTAATCCTGCCACGGACATTAGTTCCAGGGCAGTAATTCCCTTTCCAATGTTCCCTTACCCACTCTAAACCACTGTTTGGACACTTGATCCTCAGTGTTTTGGAGCACAAGCAACCTAGAAGGGTCACTAGATCTGTTGTTGCTTGATTTCCTTTGTACTCCTTTGTACCAGTCACTATCATCATTAATATTATCAGCACTACTACTATTATAATCATCACTACTACTCTCACCATCATCACTACTACTCTCATCATCACTACTACTCTCATCATCACTACAACTTTCACCATCATCACTACTACTTACCAACATCACTAATACTGTCACCTTCATCTTACAATCATCATTACTACTGTCACCATCATAAATACTATTATGACCATCATCACTACTACTAGTACTGTCACCATCATATCTACTACTGTTATCATCACTACCATCAATCACTACTGTCATCATTATCACTAAATCTACAACCATCATCACTGCTATAATCACCATCATCACTACTATCAACATTATCCCCACTATTACTACCATCACTTCTAATGTCAACTAAACTAAATTAGACGTGCCGTTCGCCCAAAATCAAAACGGCATACCCAACTATGCGAAGGGTTACCATCATCACTAATATTACCACCATTATTACTACTACTATCATCACTACAATTGTCACCATCATCACTACTACTACCATCATCACAAAAAATATCACCATCATCACTACTACTATCATTATCTCTACAATTGTCACCTTCTAATGTCAACTAAACTAACTTAACTTAACACATGCTGGCGAGTTTTTTTTCGCCCCATTAAAGATGACGTTCTGTGTGAGTGTGCCCCTACGGGGCACACACACACAGAACGCCATAATCATTGCTTGGAAATAGGTACAGGGTGGAGGGTGCGAGTCCTGAAGGGGGGGGGGGGGAGGCAAAACATGTTTTTGGTTCTAAGATCATAACTATTGCACAAATTAAAAAAAAAAAATAATAATAACCGTCGCATTCACGCACCGAAGGATCGTGTGAAGTTTGGTGAAAATCCGTCAAACGGTCTAGGAGGAGTTCTCGGACAGACAGACAGACAGACGGGCAGACAGACAGACAGACAGACAGACATTTCGGTTAGCATGTACCACTATACGGGGGACGATACCACTCTGCTTACGCAGAGTTGATAATAATAATAAAGTAGACGTGCCGTTTCGCCCAAAATCAAAACGGCATACCCAACTCTGCGATGGGTCACCATCATCACTACTAGTCACTATCACCATTACTATCATCAACACTACTACTAATATGGTCATCACTACTACTCTTACCATCATCACTACTACTCTCATCATCACTACTACTGTCATCATCACTACAACTTTCACCATCGTCACTACTACTCACCATCAACACTAATACTGTCACCATCATCACTACTGTCATCATTATCACTACAACTATCATTTCTTGTCACCATCATCACTACCGGTACTACTAGTACTGTCACCATCATATCTACAACTGTCATCATCACTACCATCATCATCACTGCTGTCATCATCAGTACAACTACAATCATCATCACTACTATTATCACCAGTATCACTACAATTACCATCATCACCACTATTATCACCATTATCACTACAATTACCATCATACCCACTATTAATAGCATCACTTCTAATGTCACCATCACCACTACTGTCATCATTATCACTACAACTATCATCACTGCTTGTCACCATCATCAATACTATTATGACCATCATCACTACTACTAATACTGTCACCATCATATCTACAAATGTCATCATCATCACTGCTGTCATCATCACTACAACTACAACCATCATCACTACTATTATCACTACAATTAGAAGTTTGTATGAAAATCCGTTGAACGGTCTAGGAGTTTTAAGAAAGACAGACAGACGTCTCACCATTATCATCACATCTGTGTGACCTCCCTCTCTCTCACTCACTCACTCACTCTCTCTCAACTGACCCCACTAAATCCCCATCCGAGAAGAAGCAGCAGTGACATAAATCATCCAACGCCAAGCAAAAAACAGAGGCAACCGAGGACCACCAGCGATAAGGACCGAAGACAGCGAGGACCGAGGACAGCCATGAACATACATGTAGATCTGACAAGAACCAACAATATTATTAAAGAGCGTTCCGTGAGTTCTAAAATAACAAATTTAAAGGTTTTCTATGCAAACGCTCGTAGCATATGCAATACATTTTCAGATTTAGAGGAGCTAGTGTTTACAGAAAATTATGATGTGATTGGCATAAGAGAATCTTGGCTCAATACAGATGATAGAGACTTTTTAGCAGTGTATTCACTTCCCGGTTATGTAATGTTTGAGAAAAGCCGAATAAATTGAAATGGAGGTGGCGTTTTACTTTATATCAAAGAAAGTCTTAACCCTACCCTCGTGTCAAAACCTCAAATTGTGAACGTCGACACATCTTTTGTGCTAATAAAGAATAATAAAGGTACATCAATAATACTTGCGTTAATATACAGACCTCCAGCTCAATCAGTGCAAACTGACCGAGAAATTTACGAACAAATTGCAGATGTAAGTAATTCACAAGATACCGTAATTGTTGGCGACTTTAATTTACCTGTGACCAAGTGGGGCGATACTCTTACTTCAAACTCCGGACATGACTTGTATACGAACTTGCAAGAGAGTTCGCTTTATCAATTTGTTCGAACACCGACCCGTGGTAATAACGTTCTTGACATTGTACTTGCAACAAAAGAAGAATTAATAGAGAATTTGAATGTTGGTGATGAATTCAGTAACAGCGACCATCGTACGATAACTTTCACTTTAAAGTTTACTAGTAACGAACCAAATAGTAGCATCGAAAAAGTCCCCAATTTCCAGATAGCACACTTTCATAAACTTAGACCTATGTTTAAAGAAACTGACTGGAGCTTTTTAATTAACAATAAAGACATAAATACATCTTGGAAGTTATTCGAAACCACTTACCTACATGTAAAAGCAGTGCAAGACTGCATACCATCGAAAATACGGCGTCCAGGCCATAATAATAAGCACAAATGGTGGAATAAAGATATTTCAAACTGCCTGCTTGCCCAAAAATTTGCTAATGATAGATTAAAATCCTCACAAAATGACGAAGAACGGGTGAAATTTGTAAAGCTACGACGCAAAGCCAAAAAGTTAATTAAGCAAAGTAAAAAGACCCTAGAGTTACATATTGCGAATCAAAGTAAAACAAACCCGAAAGAATTCTATAGTTATATCAGAAAGAAAAAAAGTAGTTACTTCAACTGTTGGACCATTAGTCGATGAAAATGGAGAATACACCAAAGACGAAGTACAAATGAGTAATGCCCTCGATACCCTCTTTGCATCAGTTTTTACAACAGAAGACCTCAGTGATATCCCTACACCATTGCCGATTCAGATTGATAATTCAGATGTTCTAAGCAATATCACCATTACAGAGAGAGAAGTATTGAGTTGTTTAGATAAACTCAAGGTAAATAAAACACCTGGACCTGATACAATCTCGCCTAGAGTTCTAAAGGAAGCTAAGGATGAGCTCTCCAAACCACTGACATTACTATTCAATAAATCCTTGCAGTCTGGAACTATGCCTGATCAGTGGAAGCTAGCCAACGTAACACCGATATTCAAAAAAGGCAGCAAATCCCTACCCAGTAACTATCGTCCAATTAGCTTAACCTCAGTTGTATGTAAAATGCTAGAAACGGTCATAAGAGACAGACTCGTAAATCACTTAGAGGAAAATAACATACTTAAAGAAACTCAACACGGCTTTTGTAAAAAAACGTTCCGGTTAACAAACCTCTTAGACTTCTTCCACGATATCCTCAACCTCTACGATGAGAGTAAATCTGTAGATATTATATACCTTGATTTTCAAAAGGCCTTTGACAAAGTTCCCCACAAACGTTTACTGCTAAAACTAAAAGCGCATGGAATACAAGACGGTGTGTTGAAATGGATAGAAAATTGGCTCAGCGACAGAAAGCAAAGAGTAGTCATAAACGGTAAGGCATCTAAATGGACCAATGTAAGTAGCGGAGTACCCCAGGGATCGGTACTAGGACCAATTCTCTTTCTAATTTACATCAATGACATAGATGAGGGTCTCACCTGTACAATCTCAAAATTTGCTGACGATACAAAAATTGCAAATAGCGAACTCTCAAAAGAACAAGTTGACGATATGCAACACAATCTAGATAAATTGTCATGCTGGGCCCAAATTTGGCAAATGAGTTTCAATGCGGATAAATGTAAAGTACTACATATCGGATACCTAAATGAGAAAGCAAACTATTCGATGAATGGCACTCAGCTTAAGAATGTAAACAGAGAAACCGATCTGGGAGTAACAATATCGAGTAACCTAAAGCCGAGTCAACAATGTTCAGAAGTTGTTAAGAAGGCAAACAAAATAATTGGCTTTATAGGCAGGTCATTTGAGCATAAATCCAAAGAAGTTATCCTAACCCTTTACAATTCCTTAGTCCGCCCTCTTCTGGAATACTGTGTTCAATCCTGGTGCCCTTATTAACAAAAAGATATAAACAAGCTAGAACGAGTTCAAACGTAGAGTTACCGAAATGATACCTAGCCTAAAGAACAAACCATACGAAGAGCGTCTTAGAGAACTAAATCTATTTCCTTTAACCCAGCGCAGATTAAGAGGTGACTTAATTCAAGTGTTCAAAATCATCAAAGGCATCGACAATATGAACAGTAGTAAGTACTTCACTATCGACCAATTTAATTATACGCGGGGAAACGGTTGCAAAATTATTGGTAAATCTTTTAACTCGCACGAATCTAAGAATGTCTTCTTCAATCGAGTTGTCAACTTGTGGAATGGGCTTCCCCGAGACGTTATAGACTGCAGCACCGTTGATTCATTTAAACTCTGCGTAGACAAATATCTCGCATCAAACCCCCGACTGACTGCATTTGTAAATGAATAACATTATTTTATCCTCCCCTCAGTTACTAACCCATATGTCCCCTACTAACTTCCTAATCCGCCACGGACATTAGTTTCAGGGCAGTAGTTCCCTTCCCAATGTTTCCTTACCCACTCTAAACCATTGTTTGGACACTTGATCCTCAGTGTTTTGGAGGACAAGCAGCCTAGAATAGTCACTAGATCTGTTGTTGCTTGATTTCCTTTGTACTCCATGAATCATGACTTACCATTGGGAACTCTCTTTTCTACCCACCTACCTTCCTTCCAACAATTGTTTCAACACTCCTTCCTCCTTCTCTCTCTCCCTCCAACTCTTTCCCCTTTTTCTCTCTCCCTTCCCCTCCTCCTCCCAATCCTTCTCACCTCCTTCACTACCTTCCTCTCTTCTCCTTTCTCCCCTCTCTTTTCGTACTCCTGATCTTACCAACTCTGGACCCCTCTGGATCCCACTGTCCATAATTTAGAATTGGAAACTACCTACCTTTCCTTCACAATTGTTCCAAAACTTCTTCATCACCCTTCCCTGTTCTACTCTCTACTCACGCACACTCACTCTCGCTCTCTCTCTCTCTCTTCTACCTTCTCCTCTTTTCCCTTCTCTTTCCTGCCCCGTAGGGTCACACACACACACAGGAAATAGGTATAGTGGTGGTGGGGGGGGGGGGGGGGAACGTTTTTGGGACCTAAGATCATAACTATTGCACAAATTCAAAAAATCATTTTTTAATTACCGTCGAATTCACGCACCGAAGGTTCGTGTGAAGTTTGGTGAAAATCCTTCAAACGGTTTAGGAGGAGTTCTCGGACGGACAGACAGACAGACAGACAGACAGATGGACAGACAGACAGACAGACGGATAGACAGACATTTCGGTTTGCATGTACCACTATACGGGGGGCGATACCACTCTGCTTACGCAGAGTTGATAATATTTATTCAGTTAGCATTTTACAATGTTGGTACCACATAATATGTTACAAATATAACATGTACCAGCTTTGCATAATTCCAACTAAGGATAGCCCAATAAGGCCGTTAGGCGTATTTCCATTGGGGTCCTTGTGGGATTAGGTTAGCTGGGGAAAAAGGGGAAGATACAAAAAAAGTAGATACTTTAGAGAAAGTATTTCTAGGGGGTTATATTAAGATACCTTACATTTTACAGCTGGATTGGTCAAAATATTTCCGTAATCATTTCAGTTTGTTTTGCCTATCTCTTATGTCGTATTTAGTAGTAGACATAAGCTTGGTGCTCCCTTCTCGCAGCTGTCCGGTTCAGGTGCTCCTTCAAGCTACGTCAGAAGGAATACAGTGTTCTCTTTTCACGGACTGACTGGGGTAGGTTGTTCCAGTCTTTAATGGCAGTGAAGAAGAATGTTAGCTTACCCTGTCCTTGGATTCTCGGGACCGTAAACTTATACATCCTATTCGTTGTATCGTGTCCAATCCTCTCATTTGCTTTAACAAAATTACTCTTTAAATACTTTGGAGCCCTATCATAAAATATCTTGAAGGCATTTATGAGTCTGATTTGTTTGGCCCGGTCAGAGACATTGAGCTTACCAAGTTACTGAAGTTGTTCCTGACCAATATGCGATCTAGGTCCTAGGTTCAGCATGAACCTAACCATTTTATTTTGAGTGACCTGAAGTTTTTGCTGTGCTGATTTAGATGATGCAGAGTACCAGGAGGATACAGAATAGTCAAAATTACATTGAACAAGCGCTTGGCATAGGGTCTTTTTGGTCGCCGCTGGCAAGCATTCAACCTGTCTATATAGGTATTTAATACGTGCTCTATATTTACTCAGGGCCGATTCCAAGATTGTTTCACCTGACAGAGTTGAGTCCAGTTTTAGTCCGAGATATTTCACGTGTGACACTGTTGTTATGGGAATATCACTACAGTTGACCGAGAAGCCCTCAATGTCTTTCAATTTGCGTTTTGTTCCACATAAGATGGCTTCTGTCTTGCCCAGGTGAAGAGATAGTCTATTTTTTTTCTATGTGATTGAGGGAGGCAAAAGGCATAACTGCCTATAGCGAGTGCCTCCCCCATACTTGAAAGAGTGACAGGGCCAAAATCAAGGGATGTTCGAGCCATTGTCCACTAGCCAATCACTACACGATTCTAGTTCTTTGGAAAGTAAGGCGGCAATACCTATTGGGTCTTTTCCTGAAACCAGAAGCACACTGTCGTCAGCATACTGTAATAATTTACACGATACGCTCAGCTCCATGTCCTCCATGTCGTTCACATAACAGAGAAAGAGTAAGTGACCAAGGATGCTTCCCTGCGGGACCCCACAGTTAATTGGCATAGGATCAGAAAGATTATCATAAATTTTGACTCTTTGTGTTCTAGATAAGATTGAAACCAGTTCACTGACCCAATGCCCATTGTTAGTAGTTTATTACATAGGATATTATGGTCTACTGTATCAAATGCTTTTAGTAGGTCAAGAAGAACCATACAGGTGTAGTTACCTTTAGACATTTCATTACGAATGTGATCTGTTAAATGGATGAGACAAGAGTCTGTCGAGTACATGCCTCTGAAACCTGATTGAAATTTATAGAATAGATCATTTCCTTTGAGGTAGTGTTCAATTTGGGTGTATACAGCTCTTTCAAGGATTTTTGATACAATACATAATATGCTAACTGGTTTGTAGTTACTAACATCTAATGTATTTCCTTTCTTGAATAGAGGGGTTACAATAGCTTCCTTCAGTTCAGCAGGTACAGTGTTGGTGTTAATTGACAGGTTGATGATGTGGGTTAGGGAACGTGCTATACCAATGGCTCCATCTCGTAGAAATTTGGCAGAAATTTTGTCCGGTCCTGTACTTTTATGTACATTTAGGTTAGAGAGCTCCTCAAATGTGTATTTTGGTGTAACATTTTGCAATCCAAAAGAGTTCGGGTGTATGCCTTTATCCCTGTAGAAATGTTGAAAGGTGGCCGTTGTTGTGGTGTATTTGTTGAGGGGTTGCGGTAGGTTCTGTGCTAGTGTGTTTGCTATGGAGGTGAAGAAGGAGTTGAAGTAGGTTGAAATTTGTCGTTTATCATGGCAAACCTGATCATTAATTTTGAGAGCAATATTAGTGTTAGATGAATCCCTTGCCTTGTTGCTGTAACCCGTTGTTTTTAAATGCCTCCATAGTTTTTTGGGGTTAGTCTGATAATCCTCTGCCTTATTGTGCAAAAAATTAGATTTCGCTGATTTAATTTCCCTACTTAGTTTATTCCTAGCCCTGTTGAACTCATGTTTCAGTCCTTGACCCTGTCTATGTTTCACTAGCCTTTTTAACAGATTGTCTCTATGTTCCAGATGGTGTAGTATGTCATTGTTGATCCATGGGTCTGACCTTGCTTTAATTCGTATGTCTTTCAGAGGAGCTATTTCGTCTAGGATGTTTGTGATGATGGTTCTGAAGCCAACCCATGCATCATTAAAGTGTGTATTTCCAAACACTGGAGACCAATCTGTATTCCATAAAGTGTCCACAAATGTTTCTTTGATGTAGTTTCTGAGTGACCTTGTGATTCTCTAGGGTAATTTTTGGAGTTTTACGTGTACAATATGTGACGAAGTGATCACTTATCCCCGTTTGTATAACCCCTGATTGTGATATGTTGTCCTCTCTGTTACAATTTACATGGTCTAATATTGTAGCAGTGTTATCAGAGATACGTGTGGGGGTTGTGATGAGTTCCCAGTGGGCAAATGTCACATTATTTACGACTAAAAGATGTGGTTCGACCATGTGTTAATGACACGGATATCTGATTTGATATGCAAATTGGATTCACAAGAATTTAACCATGTGTACTACACATTCCCAAATTCATGAGTAATACTAGGTAATATCTAGTGGAGCAAATCATGTGTATGCTCACCAGAATTAATCGACTTAGTAGCTATATTAACCCCTTGATAATTAGGACGCATTTTGACAGGTTATTCTGGCTATTATTAGACTACTTCATTCAGCTTAGAAAGAACTTGTGGGAGTTAATCGAGATAGTGTTTACCCATTTCATTCATAAAGAGCCTTCCTAAGACGTATAAAATAGTCTAATGATAGCCAGAAAACTGTCAACATGCGTTATAATCCTCAAGGGGTTACTTTTCCTTACTGTGCAGACTATATAAATATGTCATGAAAGATTCATATAGTGAATATATCAATATAGTTAAAGTTATATAGTTAATGAGGGAACACACCAAGCCTGCTAGGATGTGGTGCAATATATCAATATAGTTAAAGTTATATAGTTAATGAGGGAACACACCAAGCCTGCTAGGATGTGGTGCAATATATCAATATAGTTAAAGTTATATAGTTAATGAGGGAACACACCAAGCCTGCTAGGATGTGGTGCAATATATCAATATAGTTAAAGTTATATAGTTAATGAGGGAACACACCAAGCCTGCTAGGATGTGGTGCAATATATCAATATAGTTAAAGTTATAGTTAATGAGGGAACACACCAAGCCTGCTAGGATGTGGTGCAATATATCAATATAGTTAAAGTTATATAGTTAATGAGGGAACACACCAAGCCTGCTAGGATGTGGTGCAATATATCCATAGTCTGCACAAGATTGGACACTGAGGAATAAGTAAATATATAGGTTTTTAAAATAATACATAGAATAGTTGTTTATTAAATTTATATTGATAATTAAAGTACAAATCATTCACATATACATATTTAAAAAAAAAAACTCATACTAAAATAATCTATATATCCACATCATAGGATAGTTATTTATCAAATGTATATTATTTATTAAAATACAAATCATTCACATTTATATTTTTAAAACAATTTCATACTAAAATAATTTATATACTGTATCCATATCATTATTAAGCGTTATTTTCACATAGCGATTTTGATTAGTTCTTATGCATTTATCTTGTGTCGTCCCAGTTTTGGTTTGTTTATTTTACAAGTTTTATATTATAATAGTTGTTTATTAAATGTATATTATTCATTAAAATACAAATAATTCACATTTATAATTTTAAAACAAGCTCATACTAAAATAATCAATACCGTATATCCATAATCTTGTGCAAGGGCAAAAAATTACCCTTAAACATGTTTTCTGACCTAGCTTTTTAGACCTCTAAATTAAATATATGATGCAGTTTTTAACGTTGTGCATTTCTTAACGAATAGGGCTATACAATGTTCATTATAGGTAGGCCAGAGACCCCAACCTCTCATAACTAAAAAAGAACTAGAGTAATCAAGCTAATAATTATATCATTTCATAAAAGGTATTGTATGTATGTATGTTCAGTATATTTTGATAGAACTAAACTCAAAGATTCCCTTAAATTTCTCCTTTTCAATACCTATGTTAGATTTGGGCCCTAAATTTTCAAACAAATATTAGGCATTCCTATGAGTGGAAATGCTAGCCGTTTAATTGCAGATTTATTCTTGCTTACTTTAGAATTTAAATCAATTAGATAATTAATAAGAAAGATAACATACCAGAATAATTAGCACTAGCTAAATTGTTAAGTAATAATAGTAGATATATTGACGATTTTCTTGTTTGTAATATGTTAAATTTTAATGAAGTCGCTCGATTAATTTATCCAAATTATATCCCCCTCACGCAAGGAAAATTAAATGATGAAGTATAAAATGTTCTTGATATAAATATGGGAGAGGTAGGCCTACAAGGAGAAAAGGAGGGAGGCGAAAAGAAAGATTAGAGAAGTAAAGACAAGTGCAAATGATAGGTGGGGTCAAAGACTGATTGACAATTTTGAGGAACGAAAGAAGATGTTCTGGAAGGAGATAAGTAGAGTAAGAAAAGGAGAGCAAAAGAGGGAAGAGTACGTGAAAGATGCAAATGGCGAGTTATTAGTGGAGTGTGTGCAAGTGAGAAATAGATATGCTAAGTATTTTGAATTGTGTTACGACTGGGGTTAAAATATATCAGGGCTCTTATTCATTGGACTAGTAATGGCATAAATGTTACAACGGAAAGCGCTAGCTCCAACCTCTGATGTATATTCCCAGTGAACAAAGAACACAAATTAATACTCTACAGAGTTCTATATGCAATAATAGGCTATCAAACTCTCAATAAATGTGCGTCTACTCTATGCTTAATGTTATGTGAAAACAGCCTATTACTACCTATAACCGAAGGTGCTTGGTTATAGTATGCAAAGTAAGGTGGTAAGAGAAGTTACAGCTTACGTTACTTTAATCAATATATGTCAGGCACTCCTGCATGAAAGAAAGTGCACTAAAGTCCTTCAACACTAACAAGGAATCTTCTTTAAATGTTAGATGCTATAAAGATGCTCGTATCGGAAATGGAACCCAATAAGGCAGGCAGCGGAACAATGCTCGTGCAGGCTATGCACACAAAAAGGCAGAATATATAATGCAGTCGGGGCCAAGAATATCCTAAACGCTACAACAATAATAATCGCCACGACAATGCAGTATTCCTATCAACAAAAAGAGCCTAAGTCGTTTGTGTCTCCATACATCAAACTAGGCTGCGAAATGCTTGTGTAATCATAAATGGGTATGCATAAAAAGAGTAATTAGGTTAATATACTTAATGTCTACGGTGACTGATAAAGTCTAGCTAGAGTCAATGATACGAGATACTGGTGCGCATGGCATGCCGCATAGCCTAGTGCAAATCTCAAGTCTGTGCGTCAAATATTACGTTATAGGGAAGGGTAGCTCTCTTGAGAAACCTTAATACCGAAGTATTAAGCGTTCTCCTGGCGTACCTCAAAGACAAACAACGAGCTTAGAACAGTGCAGAATGGTATAGGCAAAAAGCCCTCATTCGTGCATGCTCTACTCTCAATGGCACACAGACTAGAATTTACTCAATCAACTCCAGTTCTCAGGTATGTCGTGCAGCTTTTAACTAAAGCCAGCACTCATCGGAAACAATACCTTATAATATCAGACCCCTAGTCTAGCATTATCTAATCCAGCAGAACACTACTAATTATAGGAAGCGGTACTTAAACAATATAAATGCCAACCAATGCTTCGTGATCAACTTATCTTAACAACTAAACATACATAGGTTATATCAGACCTTAATGCACAATACAACTGGCCAGCATGAAGCTGATTTTGCAGAGTTAACCAGAGGGGATATAATATTAATAAAAGGTGGTGAAAGATATGGAAAAAGATAGAGGTAGGCAGAGGAAAAGATTCTCAGGTGCAGGTCAGGGGACAGGTAGCAAGGGATAAAGATGGATGCATTCTAGAAACCAGATCTGAGGGAGAGAGTGGCAAGGAACCAGTATATATACCGGGACTAGGTCGAGCCGCGTGGGAAAAAAGCGGTCACAAGTCCTCTAGCCACTAGCAAGGGAGCTAGCAGCATGGTAAGGACCTCTCTCAACCAACCCCCACGAGGCAGCCAGCCGTGACGTCATCGAGCGGGGCAAAAACACTGCGCGCCCCCCTCTCACTCTGTTCTACTCTCTCTCTCTCTCCCAGATCCCATTATTACTAGTTAATGATAAAACATATACTTTACAATTAAATATATAAAGCCTTGACATGGGTGAAAACAAAGAGCCTTTCTGGACTGCCCATGACACAAGCTTTCATATGAAATTTCATATGAAATATTTCATATGAAAGCTCGTGCACACTGCACACTCTAATACATAAACTGTAGCCCCATTCACTGCCCTGGCGATCCTAGCGAGTCACTGTAGGACAAGCCATGCGGTTCTAACGGAGTGGTTAACGTCACACCCCCCCACAAGATTTTTCTCAGAGGCCCCAAGGCTCACAAAAATCTGATGGTTAGAACCCATGCTATATCTCCACTTCCCATCACCCAGCGGCAGTAAAATATCTGGCACAGTTCTTCAAAAAAATTTTTTTTTCAAAATTATAACCCTCCCAAACACAATAGGTTAAATTTTATGTAGTTATGCTCCTCAAGAGCGAGCTTCTCTAGCCCAGCATTCTGAGAGGAGTGCAACTCTGAATTACTGCTATAACATACTGAAAAAATTCAACTATCAAAGAAAGAGTTTTTTATTTGATTTTTATGTTTTTAATATGTTTATTTCGGCTGCACTATAGGGGCAAGCCTATTTTTTTCTTCTATACCAAACGCTCAACTCCTGCTTTACGACCCAATACGCTGGGCTACAACCGCGAGCCAACAAGCACCAAGCGCAAAATACTATTCAAACTAAAGCAGGAGGCTACCCATGTGTCAATCTACCCAGGATCTTATACCCTTGAACGACCATCTGCAACCACGTTGTCACAACCGGCAATATGGCGTATGTCCAGGTTATATACCAATAACCTTAGTGACCATCTGGTCAGCTTCATATTCTGATTGTGAAACTGGTCCAAGAACTTGAGAGGATGATGATCTGGGTAAACTACAACGACCGGACCATAGGCTGGAACATAGACCTCAAAATGCCCCAGCGCAAGCACAACCGCCAGCAGCTCCTCCTCGACAACAGAGCAGCTCCCCTGGGCCGAATTGTACTTCTCCGAGCAGAAACTAACAGAATGCTCCAGCCCACCATCGTCCTTTTCCACAAGGACGGCACCAGCCCCCACACCACTAGCCTCCGTTGCTAGTTGGAAAGGTAGGCTAAAGTCAGGGGCCCTGAGGATCGGGTGAGTGCACAACAGGTGTTTTACTTCTCTAAACACCTTCTCACACTCAGGCGCCCATTTGAACTTCTTATCCTTCCAGTTATCCTCCACCTGAGCTTGACTGTCCCGTTCTCCTTCTCCACCTTGACTGCTAAACGTCATCACAGGCACAGTGAGAGGCTCAGGGGGGTGCCTCCCATACTCCTTCATGGGATTAACATGACATAACTGATTGTGCTTCCGTCTGTCTGGAGTGGCTACCAAGTAATCCAGGTCTGATAGCTCCTCAACCACCCTATAAGGACCAGCGTACTTCGCGGATAAGGGGTGACCTACAAGGGGCAGTAGAATCAACACCTCCTGACCCACGTGAAACTCCCTGAGTTCAACCTTGAGGTCGTACCTGTCCTTCCTGAGGGCCTGAGAGCTAGTCAAATTACGGCCAGCCAACTCCAGACTGCGCAACATCCGTTCTCGACTGTTGAGGACACACTTGAGCATAGAACAAGGTTTTTCTGCGCCCTCCCATACTTCTTCAACCATATGGAGAGGCCCTCTGACACGGTGTCCAAAGACGAGCTCATTAGGGCTGAATCCCAAACTCTCCCCAGGTACCTCCCGCACAGCAAACAAAACACATGGCAGGCCAAGATCCCAATCCTTCCCACTCTCAAAGCAACAACAACGAAGCACAGATTTCAAGGCTGAGTGCCATCGCTCTAACACACCCTGGCTCTCCGGATGATACGCAGATGACACAACCCCAACAATCCCATGCTGCGGCATTGCTTGAACAAAGAGGCTAGAAGTGAAGTTGGGTCCCTGGACTGACTGAATCCCCTGCAGGTAACCATACCGGGAAAAATACACTAGCAAGCTTCGGACCACCGTCTTCGCCGACCCATTTCTCATAGGGTACGCGTCAGGGCACCTTGTTTCTACATCTCCTGACTGTGCATCACTGTCCTCCTTCAACTCTTTCGTCTTTTTAAGCCCATCCTCTGCCCCTTCAGGAACAGTTACTGGGTCTTCTCCAGACTCGAAATGTGGTCCTAATAATGAGTCCCCGAGAAGGTCCGTTGACACTAAACTCTCAACCGCATCAACTTTCAACCCCTTCTCGGTGCCCTTCCTCCGCTGATCTAAAGATTGTTGACCAGAATGTGACTCCCTGGATGCAGAATCTCCGGTGACAACACATGCCATAGGCTGCCCCGGACACTTCTCAACCCACTCCTGCTCCTCCCTACTCACGTCGGCCGGCTTTTCGACAACGACTAAGGGTGGAGCCTCAGAAGTAGGCCCTGCAAAGTCGTTGCCAAGAAGGAGGTCGACGCCCCCAACAGGTAACTTCTCCACAATTCCTACATCCAGGTCACGAGTCACACCATCAACTTCCACCTTCATTCTTACAAGCGGGTATGACCTTGTCGCATTAACTCCCTGAACCACAACCACCCGCGCCGTATTGACAGGTTTACCAGTGAAATTTCTCAACAGTGTTTGCGATGCCCCAGTGTCACGCAAAATTCTCACCTCATGTCTTCTACCCCCCCACTCCACATAACCGAGTCCCCTGTGGTCACTAAAAGCATCACGGACAGGGAATAAGCCTTCCGGATCCTTCTGCACTGGCAGTGTATTTACCTCGGAAGAAATGCCTCTAACAAACTCCGATGTCCTCTTGAACACTCCAATGCCATGAGCAAAAGACACGGCTGCCGGAGGAAGTCGACTAGGGCACTCATTTGCCTTATGACCCTCCTGGTGGCACCTAAAACACATAAATTTCGGTTTCGGCTTATACTGTGATGTAAAAGGCCCCTGACTTTTCACATACGGTGTGGTGGTAGGTTTGGCTTCAGTTTTAGTTTCATGGCTCTTCTGTTTAACTGTGTCATTGCTACGGGGAGGGGGAGGATAACGGTCCTTAGCACTTACATCTTACTTCTGTGAGGACCCGCAACCCCGAATCAACGACAGCCGTCGATCAGCCATTTCTGCTGCTTCGACTAGAGTTCTTGGGTTTTTCTCCTTTAAGTTCAAAGTTAGATCACCGCCCGTGCTCTTAAAGAACTGCTCCAACATCATCAACTGCTTAACTCCATCAAACGTTGTTACCTTCTCAGATCGGAGCCAGTTCCCCATAGCATCGAACAAGTCCCGGGCGTGTTCCAAAAAGGTGCTATCTCTTCCCTTAGTTACACCCCGGAACTTCAAACGGTACGTTTCTGGTTGCAGTTCGTAAGCCCTCAGGACAGCCTCCTTGAGATCCTCGTACACAATACATAACTCCAAAGGTAACGCATCGTAGGCTTTAAGACCCTTGCCTATTAATCTAGAGGATACAAGTGCTGCCCATTTATTCTCTGGCCACTGGTGTTCCTGGCACTTCTTCTCAAAGCGTGTGACAAATTCTGTTACACCACTCTCATCAAACACCGGAACCAGTTTCAATAAGTGCGAGAGAGATTGATCATGAGCACGGTTACCAGCCCCAAGTCGCTGTCCCGTTGCCTCTACCCGCGACTTCTCTATCTCCCTGTCGGCACAGTACCTAGTCGACTCTAAATCAGCTTGGATTTTTGCTAGCTCTATGTGCTGAGACTGCTGACTGATAGTTTTTCTCTCTTCTATCTTGGCTAATTCTATTTGCTGCTGGATCTTAGCTAATTCGAGCTGAAGCAATAATTCTGGAGTTAACCCTTGAGGAGGTGAAGGTGCTACAATGTTTGAAATTACTGGTGGTCCCCCCAGGAGCAACCCACCCTGCCAGTCACCACCCAACTGCGGAAGCGTACCCGGGGTCGGCAAACTACTGGGATGGCTGGGAGTCGAGTGTAGGGGAAGCATGGCCGAAGGGCTCTGAGCACTCAACCCATCTTGCTCACCAGTCACCCTGCCCAGTACACACGTTATCAAGTTATCCTTGGTCATGCTGCTAGTAACCGCATGACCGATAGCTGTGGCCAGGCATTGAAGACCGTACCGATCCATACCCTCCAACCGCTCAGCAGTAACAGGCCATTGCAAAAATATCCTAGCATCCTCCTCACAGTTCACCCGATTAACCCTTTCATCATGCTGCTGTTCCTCAGTTTCGACATTACGTACTGTGTCTCCATTCTCCTCTGACCCGGTATAAGACATGATGCTCACAAAAATTTCTCACCACAATATTCAGAAAAGAAGTACCCCAAACTCTTATGTAGCACTATTCACTTGCCAAAAATGTCTGAAGACTCTCAAGTGCTATACTACTTTGTCAAAACAAAATTAACGTGCCCACTATATTCCTCAATAAAACAAATGACCACAACAATCCTGCAATTATCTCTTAGTTCACAAGATCCTGAGCTAGGTCGCCATTTGTTACGATGCAGGTTCTCAAAGACACAGGGCTCTTCAACATTGGACTAGATAATGGCAAAATGCAACAACGGTAACACTAGATCCAACCCCTGCCTTAAACACTGGAAAACAAAACACCATTACCGCCCTGAGTCGTGCCTGGACAACGAGGTATCCTATGACTCGGTAACTGGTGCACACACACTAGGCTGACGCTCGATGAAACAGCCTATTCTCAAACAGTAAAAGATTACTCGATTAGGTTACACAAAGAAAAGATAGGTAACGTGATTAATTAACGTTACGGTAGATACTCAAATAACTGGCACTCCTGTATTAAAGAAAGTGCAATGCTAGTCCTGCAACATCAACTGGAAACTTCTGAAATAAGTCTGATGCTGGGAAGATGTTCGTAAAGAATCTTGAACAATTATAATGCAGAATACGGGTCACAATAAATGCTAGGACATATAGTAATAATAGGCAGGCGAATAATAAAGACTGCGCAAAGGTAGTAATGCTCGACAACTAAAGAAATGCTTCGTGACACAACGCAACAGCCTACTAGGGTTGTGCAACTCAACAACAACCTCGGCTCAAAAGTGCAGTGAATAATAATGTTGCATACATATAATAATGGGGGCTTATCTCTAACCAGTGTCTGCCTCAGTTAATAAAGTCTAGCTGGAGTATCAAGGCAGGGCAACAATGGGTGAGCATGCGGCTCGTAGCCTAACGTTGTCCGAAGGTGGTATAATGAAGATTACGTTATATGACGGGGATGCTTTCTTGATAAATCTAGGTCTCTAGTACCTAGTTCTATCCTGGCGATCCCTCAGAAGTCAACACAAAGAGGCAGCACTATGTTGTGAGGGATAGGCTATGGCCCTCTCACACCACAGCGCTGTGCTCGCAAAGTAAACCCACCCGAAGACAACTTAGGCTCCCACAGTACCTGTCGATGTCGTGCAGGGCTTAGCTAACACTGCACACATCGGAGACAACGACACAGTAACCTTACCCCTAGTCTAGCTTTAGATAACCAAGCAGAATCACTCAACACCTTGCCAGGGAGACATATACCGGTCTACAACCTTCCCGAGAGAGGACACATACGGAAAAGTCCGTCTCTCTAACCTCAATAAAGCATAATACCTCCTTAACCTAATACATGGAAATATCTGAGAGCTTCGCGTACAATACGACTGGTCGACGGTGAACGTATATGCTGAAACCAGAAGGGATGTTGAGTTTAATAAAGATTAGAGAATGAGAAAGGAGAAGTCGAGAGAGAGAGAAATAGTATGCAAAGTGGCGAGTATGGGGGACAGAATTGCAAAGGATGTAGGCGATACGCGTGTCAGGCAAGCTCTGAGCTGGTAAAGAACACGAGGCCGCGATGGGAAGGGACTAGTTGACCACCCGGCCGCCAACGCCGTCAGCGCCCAAGCGAGCCGCGTCATAGCTCACCCCGCTGCCAGGTGTACTCCCTCACCCTCTCTCGCTCGCCTCCCACACAAGCAAAATTTATATTATAGCGAATATAAAATATAAGGCGCGGTCACAGACCAAAACAAAGACCATTTCTAGACTGTCTGTGGCAACACGACACTAATTAAATAAAGCAGATCATTCTAGGACAACTGTAGCCCATCCCCCAATCCTGGCGAGCGCTAGCGAGCTGCAATGCCCCACGCAACCATTCTGCTAACGCCGGGAGGCGTCACAAAGGATTATAGGAAAAGCAATCATGTCCATATTTGGAAAAGATGTACAAAGAGCAGTGGGCAACTTACAAGTATGTGCAGGACAGCAAGCCAGAGGAGAAGCAGCAATACATGCAATGGGGAAGGTGTACGAGGAGAAAGATTGTGAAGCGGTACTGCTAGTGGATGCAACAGATGCCTTTAACACCATTAACCCTTCTTTGGCGGCGCGCAACTTATGTCGTGTGAAAAAAATTTGGACTAAGTGGCGGTTCACAACTTATGTCGTGTGCCATTTTCAGCACGTAATGTTGCTGAAAGAGAGAGATAAGTGGTGGCAGGAGAGTAGCATGCGTATGACTGCGGCGGACCTACTGACATGAATTCCACCCTCCCCCACCCTCACGCACTCTCTACACAGGGAATTATGTAGGGAAACTACCTAATTACATGGTTTTTGCACTCGTGTTGCGCGATCGTTGCAAGAAAACTAGCGGTCGTACAAGGATCGTTGGGGCGTCATTGGAAAGCTCTGTTTATGCCCTTTCAGGGATAGATATTTGTTTTATGCTCTGGGTCTTATTTAGGCATGAAAATGATCACGTAAACAACCCTATTTAGGGTAAAAACACCCCGCTGGGCGGTACATATAAATTACCGCCTAGGCCGCTCGTTAGGTGTTAATAGGGAGGCAGCTATTCACAACATCAAGATCAAATGCCCAAGCATCGCAAAGTACATAGAAAATACTTATAAGGAGCCAGCTAACCTGTATATAGTTGGAAGCACAAAGAAGGAAGAAATTAAAATTCTCAAATTAAATGAATGAACAACACAAGGAGATCCAGTGGTAATGGCAATGTACGCACTGGCACAATCTATTCTGCAGCAGAAAATAAAATATGAGGTAACCCGAGTGAAACAAGTGGCGTATGCAGATGACCTCACAGGTTCAAGAAAAATAGGGGATCTCAAAGAATGGTGGCGGAGAGTACAATCGGTTGGCGAAGTCATTGGGTACCATCTGAATGCTAGTAAATCTGTACTAATAGTGAAAGAAAACAAGGATGAAGAAGCGATGCAGACTTTTGATGGGACAGGAGTGAAGATTACAAAGGAGGGTCAACTCCATTTGGGAGCAGTAATAGGCACAGAAGAATGCAAGAGAGACTATGTGCGAAAAAAGGTAGCAGAGTGGGTAAAGGAAGTGAAAAACCCTGGCAGACATTGCGAAATCTGAACCACATGCTGCATATACTGCCTTCACATATAGTCCATGAGCCAAGACCCGAATTTTGGGATATCGGTACCACCCGGGGTGACTAATTCTCTTAGGTGTTTTTAGCTTGCTACATGTCTCTAGTTTATGTTTTGATATGATAGCCCTTGCACATTGGTAGCTTAATGGTCGTTATCACTTCTTGAATAGACATACCCTACCGAAAATTCCGAATTTTTTTAAAATGTCAAATTTGGGGACAGGAATGCCTAAATGTCAACAAAATGCATATAGTAATTGTCACATTTAATACAAGTCCTGTAAATACACACTAAGCATGCCATGGGCTTGTACATACAATTATGGCAAATTACTACTCCTAAATATCATCTACGTCAGACTCGGAATCTGACTGTTGTGCCACCGGCTCTTCTTCAATAGCCTTGTTCTGACATGTCTGTAACCTGCACATGTCCGTGCATTTTAGACCATTGCTGAGGCAAGTACACTTAGGGAGTTCGCATGACCGCACACACTTGCAAGACAGTAGCTGCATAACAGCATCTGGTGCTGGTGAGCCTCGCATCCAGTTGACGGCAAGCTTACCGTCCTCATCTGTCATCCAACCGCAGTCTGTTGGGTTCGCAACAAATGGCTGGCTCTGAAGACTTCTCCTCCAGATCGCAGCCTGGTAGTTTGCACGCAGTGCATGCATGAAGAGGCAGTCCTCACAAGGAGGGAGTTGACTTGACTCTACCTCTCCACGTCTTGCACAGAACAGCTCATACCGAAGCTTGTTTACCTTAGTTGTGTGGGTAGATGGTAGGTACATGTGGCAGGTGATTTCCTGTAGCTTCTCAAAGAGTTCAGGAGACACTTCCCATGAGCGTCCAAGTTCGTGAAAAGCATGCTGGTATGTCTTGTCCATCTTCACCTGCTTGAGTGTCGTCATCTTCCCTCGGCCAGCGAATGCACTGACGGTATCACAGCCTGTAAAGGCATGCATACCAATCAATGAATCACACACGCTGCCTCCCAGTGTGCGGCTCAGTGTGGTGATATCCAGGAATCTTGTCCGGTTCTTCGTCCCGCACTTCTGGAACAGATGGGATGGGATCTTGTGGCACATGCCAAGACACAACACCATGACGTCTGTATCTTCTGCAGTGATGATGACAGACTTGTTCCCAGATTCTGCTGCATGAAGTGCATGGAGAAGAAGGCGTGTGTCTGCTTCTTCTTGAGTTGACTTAAGCTCAGGAGCCTCTTCCCACTGCTCTTTGGTGATCTTGAAGCAGCGCTGCTCACATGTGACATACAGCTCCTTGTCCTTGAGCTTCTCCCTGTGCTGTGGTGCCTTCCATTCTTCTACCAAGAACTTGATAAGACTTGCCTTGTTGGAGGAACTACCGAGTAACTTTCTCCACTGCTGGATGATGTGCCCAGGTTGAATGTTCTTGAAATGAATTCCTGTGCCTGCACTTCTTTTGGCTCGTTCTGCATCCTTGATGGATGTCTCCTTGTAGATATCAAACACAACATCAATGCGCCTGCTCTTAGCACCTTCATGAACAGCGTGACTCAGTGCTGTACCTGCAAGCTGTGAAAAAGTTTTGTCGTTTCCCTTCAGTTTGTGGACCAGGCTCATCCCATCAATTATGGTAGCAGAGGGCTCGGGTATCACTTCTGCAGGAGAAACATTCCTCTCTAACTCCTTTGCGAGGGCAGCCTTGTTGGTCTTGCGGAGAGACCCATCACCGCTGGCAAGTGCCCAAGGCAAAGGCCCCAGGGGATGAGCCAAGACATCACTCATTTTGAGCTTTCTGTTCTCGGCAACAAGGATCATCTGGCCAAATAGGTTCCTGTCAGCCTTTAAGATAACCTCCTTGGCATGGTCTTGTGAGCGTGGCTTCATTCTGATGTTAGTGAACGTTCTCAGTTTCGTCTTCGTCATCGTGTCATGAAACTGTATAGTTGGCGTATCGATCTCCAGGCGCTCTTCCTTGAAGGCTTGATATGCATCCTCTCCTATTCTGTAGGCCCCTAGAAGGTCTTTGACAACTTCTGGTGGTGCCATAGTCGCAGTTGACAAACTGACAAGATCTTCTTGCTCTGCGTTGAAGGGGTTCAACCAGCTGGTCTCCATCAGTTGAACTAAAGATTGGACATCGGCCTCATCTCTTCTAATCCTGGGCATCTGTAGGTCTGGGTGGCTGAAGTCAGTATACTTTTGGCCTACTACCAAAGTCCTGAGCTGCCTTAAGTACCTGCTGCGATACTCCGATGTCAGGTAGTACCTGGCGACAGCTCCGCCTTTCAGGCTGAAGCCTTTTGTGCCCCCTGGTGTCTGGGTGTCTTTGTTGATCGTCTCTTCGATTGTCTGGTCCACAGGGATCCGTCCAAAGGGATTCTTGCTACCGATCTGGACCGAAAAGCCACCTTGCATGAAGTGTTCATGGACCTCTGGGTGTTCAATGGGCAGTCGAGACATCAAGGCATAGTAGTAGGTTAGGAACCGGGCATAGTTCACTTTGTCATAGGCAAAACACCACGGTATCATCTGTCGGATTGCTCCTAGGTGGAGCATCCAGTTGCCTTCTCTGGAGGCTCGAATTAAGTCCAGCATGATCTCAACCATGTCCAGGTATGACATCCAGAATGCTGAGAGGTTGTGTTCATCTCTGAGGGTCTCAAGATAAACTTGGAAAAGCTTCATGATATGTGTGCATGATTCACTCTCCATCAGCTCTTGAAAGAGTCCCTGAGACACATTGCTGTGAAAGCTGTTGATGTCCTTCAGTGTTTCATCTAGATGGTGTATGTCCCTTGAATGGTTTTCTTCTAGCCATGAAAGGAAGCCTTTCCATGCAAGCCTCATCAGTGCTTCATACACGAGCTTGTGTAGTCTCACTGCTCTGTTGTACCTCTTGCCGTTCATCACTCCTGACACTGATCCTTCTGCGATGATACCTGATTCCACACACAGATCTCTAAGACCTGCATCTTGAAACCTCTTTCCTATGGTGGAGATGAGATTACAGATTGTGTGGAAGACGCCCATCCTGATGATAATGTTCTTGAACTTCTCTTGTTTCCAGATAACTTCGGCAGCTTTGGCATAGAGTGCTTGATCAAACACGCACACAATCTTGTTAAGCTGTAAGGACTGCATGATAGCATGTTTGTTCCAAGATTTCATTAACGGTGGACATTTCTGTTGCGGGAGCATTGATAGTGGGCAGGTAGCTTACAGTGTCCTGAACCACTGCAATGTCTCTGCGCATTTTGATGTTGAACCCAGTCCAACTGCTGATGGACTGGTCCTCATGGTCTGACATTCGAGTAAGAAGCCAGATATGGTTCTTTGTCTTTGAATCCTGGACTTCCTTGGTAGTGTCGACATACGCAGTCTCAATCCTAGGTGGCCCTGCCCGCCGCCCAACATTGTATATTGGCAGCATTGATGATGTCTGAGTGATGCTTCTTATCTTGGACTTGGTAATCTCTGGCAGGACTTTCTCTGGCACAGAGCCTGCAACCTTGGACTGGACAGCAATGCCATTGACTCTATGAGAAGTACCTGCTCCACTTAGGGTCTCTTCAAGTCGGTCAATGTTATCCCAGGCCAGGGTTGTGAACACACCAGGGTAGATGTTTGCTGGCAGTGGAATGTCATCCTTTGAGCATTCCAGCTTCTGGATACAAAGGGCTGTATCGATCTCCTCAAACATTGAGTAAGACACACAGTGACCAAGACGATTCAGAGTTCGGATCAGTTCTGTGTTTCCTGTCAAAGACTTTACAGCATTGGTCAGCAGTACGTGCTTGGGTGGTTTTGTCTTGCCACTGGTAACAGCAAAGACCAAGTCACTGCCAAAGGAAGTGGCAAGACGTTGAGCTCTTTCAGAGGGAGTTTCACACTCACACTCTCCTGTCAGCAGGGTGTGCAGGAATTGAGTGACTGCTGCAGGAATGACATTCTGATCTGTATCGGGAGGCCATGGCTGACTCACATCTTGTTTATTGATCTCATTCCTCAGCTGCATTCCTGCTTTGGTTAAGACATCTTCAGAGTTAGCTGCTCTTGCTTCTTGCAGGTCTTTTGCCATTTTGTGTGCTTGCCGGGCAAGGTCGTCCATTGAGAGGCTGCGTGGATAGATTAGAAGCTTTCCTTTCTCATCTGGGACAAAGCGTAGTGATTCTCCAAACTCGGTTTCAATCTTTCGGCGAACATGTTTCTTTGTCGCTGGTTTCAGTTGGATAATACCACGGGACATCATGGATCTCTCAAGCCTAGATGTGAGGTTTGTCATAGGCAGTACCTCTGGGTTGGGGAATAATTTGGTCCTTATATACAAGCAGAGTTCCTCGAGGGCTTCTGTCTCAACCTCTTCGTAGCGTGCTTCCTCGCTTTCTTCCTGATTTTCACCTGCACCCGACCTGGCGGCCGCTGGGAAATCATCTTTTGTGAAGAGTTTGTACCACGACTTGTGGTAGTGACCCTCTGCAGCAACAAGGTCTCTGCTAACTAAACCAAGGATTCTCTGGTTGAGTTTCCTTATTGCTGCTCTGCGAATCTTCTCATCTGCTCGTAGCTCAACACACTGTATGAGTGGCTCCCTTGTCTTTGTTGTTTTTATGTACTTGCTTGACTTCTCGCAGAAGATACATACTTTGGCATACACCCTGCTAGTACTAGGGGCATCCCTTGATGCCCTCCTCCTGGGGTTGACGCTTGCTGATTCTATCTTGACACCCTTGGCAAGGATAGAATCCAGTGACTTCTTCATTGTAAAGAGACTACGACATTTACGGTGATAATGTATGTGTGGTATTCCTCCTTCTTCAAGGCCCTTGGCTGCTTCCAGGACTGGATCATGCTGCCTGATTTCTGCAGCCCTGAGCAATGTGTTCCAGGAGTCCAAATCCTGTGGTGACACCAGAGCATCGCTGTCATCATCAGAGCAGTGGATGATACAGTCGATCCGTGCTCTCTTCCTCGCAGATGGTTCCATCCTGCCGTCAAACAGTCGACACACACCTGCAAAAAATATCACCATTAAACCATGAACAAACAAACACATTACATGGAAACCACTCTACATATGTTTGCTCCTTCCAATAATAAATTATCCCCAAAATATAACAAAAAATCCCCAAATATGAAATAAACCCCTAAATATGGAGAAACTTGAAATACACATCGGAATAATTCTTGTAGAGAATCAAATAAGCTACAAGAGCTGTTAGAATATATTTTTCAATGTTCCCCATATTTAAGGATTTATTCTAGATTTAGAGGAAAATACCCAAAATATAGAGTATATTCCGAAATATGAGGAAATTTGAAAAATACCTAGGAACAACTCTGGTAGAGAATATAATTCTACATAGGTGTTCAAAGTTTCGCGATGATTGTGTGATGGATTTTAAAGAAAATGAGGAAAACGCCGAGCGTCACGCTAAAAATCTTTATTTTTGGGTAGCGCCCCTATTGCATCAAAAAAATTAGACTAAGCTACCAGTGCGAGAAGGCTATCATATCTTAATGTACTTACAGTCACTCTATAAACATTTTAGTACCATTCGTGTTTAGTCACCCCAGGTGGTACCGATATCTGGCCTGGCTCATGGACTAATATGGTGTTAAGCACAGATGGACCTTTCTTATGAGAACAGTGCCTGACATTAAACAGATGCTCAAAACGCTGGAAGAAGCAATCAGAGGAGCATTCATACCGGCTTTAACAGAGATAGAAGGCGTCACGCAAGAGCTAAGAGATCTATTAGCTCTTCCGCCAAGGTTCGGAGGTATGGGGATCATAAACCCAGCGGAGGCGGCACCTCATGAGTACCAAAATTCCCTTAAACTTACTACGTCTCTGACAGAAAAAATACGGGAGCAAAATGAAAATGATGAGGTGGACGAAGAGGAACAACGAAATGCAAGACAGGAAATTACAAAGAGCAGAGAAGAGAGACTGAAACATAGCCTAGAACAAATTAAGACCAGATGTAGGGAAGAACTGAAAATGAGAGTTGAGATGGCACAAGACACGGGGGCTTCAAATTGGCTCACATCATTACCAATAAAGGAAAAAGGCTTCAGCTTAAATAAACAAGAATTCAATGATGCCGTAGCCTTGAGGTATGGGTGGCCAGTTTCGAACCTGCCGCTGAAATGTGCATGCGGTGAAATAAACAACCCAGACCACTGTATGACCTGTAAGAAAGGAGGATTCATCTGTATCCGGCATGATGAAGTACGAGACATCACAGCACAAATGCTGGACGAGGTGTGCCATGATGTCAGAATCGAACCGGAACTTCAGCCTATGGACGGACAGCGCTTGGCCCACAATACTGCAAATACTTCAAATGAAGCAAGAGTGGACGTAAGTGCTCGAGGTTTTTGGACGTGGGGACAACGGGCTTTTTTCGACATCAGAATCTTCAACCAAAGAGCACAAACTTATCGTGAGCGAGGACACAAGGCTGCATACTTGAGAAACGAAAGAGAGAAAAAACGCGCTTATGAAGAAAGAATTTTGAACAGGGATCAAGGAGTCTTTACTCCTCTGGTCTTCTCATCGTCGGGAGGTATGGGACCTTCTGCAAGTGTCATCTATGCCAGATTAGCTGAACAAATATCGGAGAAAAAGCGCCAGCATAGAAGCCAAGTCATAACTTGGATGAGATGCCGGCTCTCTTTCTCTCTTCTCAGGTCTGCACTCCTATGTCTCAGGGATACAAGGTCCTCCCCGCTACAGAGGACAAGAGTGAGAGACTTGGACTTTGAAATGGTCGTGGCGGAGGGACGAATTGGGGAACAGCTAGGTTAATTGTAGGGAGGTACTGGTACAATAAGATAAACTACAATGTAACTAGAATAAGAGAATAAGATAGATTGTACATACACCACTTTGTAACTGTCTCCCCTTAAGACAGGATGCCAGCCAGAGTAAGGGGGGGGGGGGGGGGGAGTTAAAGAGGGCCGAATAGGAAGGTGTAGAAAAAGGGTAGTACGGTAGTTGTCCTTACCCTCACTTTTACCCCTAAACTAAAATTCCACCTCTCTCTCTCTCTCTCTTGTATTATTAGTATAATACGCACATAATGCCCCTCTCCCTATCTCCCTATCAAACATAATTTATATATGTTACCTAATGGCACCTACACTCCTACAGTATATGCTAGTGTTATTTTTATTTGCCTTGGTTGTTTTTTTATGTGTTATACACATTTCTACCGATTATTTTAAACATTGTGTTGTTCACTTCCATTCTCTCGTATATTATTCCTGGATTTATATTTAATATTCCCTATTATCACTATGTCCATTTTTGTATCCGTATAATGTTTTTCTTCGTATAATGCTTTGTCTTTAGAACGTGGCGGCCAGCTATATGTGTTAACAGTTTTACTAAGACAGTGTTCCCTAACAATGTTTTCCTAAATCAATCCTACGATTACCTTACTTCAAAGAACTCAATATGTATACAATAAGCCTACTTGGTTTAAGTTGACGAGGTTTAGACAAAGACAAGGTTGGATATACCTGTAGTGTTGGCTATACCTGTAGTGTTGGCTATACCTGTAGTGTTGGCTATACCTGTAGTGTTGGCTATACCTGTAGTGTTGGCTATACCTGTAGTGTTGGCTTACAGGATATATAAGTAAACTAGAACGTCACTTGATAGAGTGCCTACGCTGGCTGGTTCTTTATCATTAATATGATGGACCGAAATGTTCTCCTGGATCTGGGTTCTGGGATACATTCTGGATTGCCTCTTAATTTGAATCACTTCTTCCATGGTGCATATCCTATCTGCCCACCAACGTTCATAAAAATCAGGTTTAGGGTAACTGCCCAATGCAGACTACTGGACCCATGGAGGCGCACTTGAAACAAAACAACTTGCACAGGCATAGGATGAGTAGATAGATGCATGAATGGTGGGCCAAATTATTCTTTAACTATCACCTAATATACTCACATAGTATCAGCTTTTAATCTTCATATGTTATTGCGTGAGATGAGATGAACTAAAAAAAAATCATGTTTTTGCAAATTCCTTACGGAAAACCTACGATTTTTATTTTTTTTTAAGTTTAATTTCTCACAGTTCCCTAATTTGATCCTCTTTTCTGTTGATGTTGGTTGATAGTGCATGAGTTGAAGTATACCCCTGCATGACCAAGAGGCTTTTACTTGGACGGCTGAAGGGGAGGGAGGGTGCGTCCCCACAGGGCCAGCAAAAAACACAAAATCCAATAGAGACGCATTTTTTCAAACTGATGCCAGAAGGTCGTACACCACAGTGGTAGAAAGCCATACTCACCTCTCTGTCTTGTATGAATATAGTTGAGTTTCCTTCACCATTGACGGAGTTGCCTTAACTAGAACAAGGGCTACCCTGGGACCAATTGAGACGCACTGCGCAAAACCTAAGGAGACGCGCGTCTGCTTAGGGTAGCTGGGTTGCGTCTCCTTGGGTCCTTGTAAATGTGTGTTCATTTTGGTAACATTATTAAGCATAATAACCTTTTCTTTGATCTCAGGTGAAGGAAACTCAACCTTATGTATACCATACATAGTAGGGAGAGTGGCTGTCTACCAGTGTGGTATGGCATCAGTTTGAAAAATGCGTCTAAGTTTGGACTAAATAATGTTTGCTGGACCAAAGGAGACTCACCTCTTTCCCCTCTCCGCAAATCGGAATCGAATCAAGCATTTTTCGCTACACAATCTATTTTGTTTGTAGCCCCCCCCCCCCCCCCCCCCCTTCATGCCTCTCCCTACCTTCCCCCACCATTTCCCCAACTTCCCTCCTTATCACTCGATAGAGTGCCAGCATGAATGAGCCCAACTCTTGCCTTTGTCGGTCAGACTGAGTGTATCGTCTCACCCTCGGCCACGACATTGACACGCACACACACACGCCTGACCTATACATACACACACATACACACGCACGCACATTCAAACATGAACCTAAAAAGTTGTGATTGCTTTTGAGTTGCTCACATATCTACCAGACTACCCAGAAAGTTAGTTTTTACCATTTTCAATCTGAATGAAGGTACATGATCATGATATTTGGTTGGTTATTGAACGTTTATTATTTACAGAGATAAGCAGGCATAAAACAGGCGTATTAGCACCAAATATGCATGGGAGGGCGAGTGGCACTAGATTTAAACCTCAAACTAGCATTAATGTTCCATGTATAACTTCCCTGCACCCTCTAAACTCTTTTGGTAATGGCCTATAATTAGCAAATTCGAATTTTATGTTATATTATCTGCCTATTTAATAATAGGAATTATATGGCCTATGTCAGTCAGTTTTGTTGTCTAAGAATTGTAAACTTACAACCAAAAGTACCATGTTTTCTTTCAAGTACCAATGAGGTTAATACTTATATAATTTTTGGTGTTTTTGTGAATTAAACACTTCTGCGTCTCCTTAGGTCCAGGTGCGTCTCATTAGGGTTTTGTGATAACAAAAAGACGCATGTCTTATTTGTCTTCTCACTCTTCAATAAGAACAGGTACAACATTTGTGTTGATATTCCAATATAAACATTTTGCTATTTATCCCCCCTACTCTCAGTTTCCAATCTGTTATAGGCTGGCAGAAGAAACTCGACAACAATCTGTTATAGGCTGGCAGAAGCAACTCGACAACAATCTGTTATAGGCTGGCAGAAGCAACTCGACAACAATCTGTTATAGGCTGGCAGAAGCAACTCGACAACAATCTGTTATAGGCTGGCAGAAGCAACTCGACAACAATCTGTTATAGGCTGGCAGAAGCAACTCGACAACAATCTGTTATAGGCTGGCAGAAGCAACTCGACACCAAAAATAAGTATCCATTTTTGCGTCTGCATTGGCCATCGTACCAAAAATGTCCCGGCCGAAGGCCGGTTCATTCAACATTACAGGCTTACTATCTTTCGCCAGGGTAAAAATCGACACCTAAACAGCACGAAAGGTCTAAATATTGACGAAGAAATGGGGCGAAAGGTCTTAAAATCGACTAACTAATGGGGCAAACATCTTAACATCTGAAAAACTAATGGGGCTAAACATAAGGGAGAAAATGGTCTAGAAAACCGGCCTATTCCCCCCTAAGACTGGATGCCAGCCAGAGTAAGGGGGGGGGGGGGGGGGTTAAAGAGGGCCGAATAGGAGGATGTAGAAAAAGGGTGGTACGGTAGTTGTCCTTACCCTCACGTTTACCCCTAAACTAAAATTCCACCTCTCTCTCTCTCTCTCTCTCTCTCTCTCTCTCGTATTATTAGTATAATTTATTCTTTCCTAAATCAATCCTACGATTACCTTACTTCAAAGAACTTAATGTGTATACAATAAGCCTACTTGGTTTAATTTGACGAGGTTTAGACAAAGACAAGGTTGGATATACCTGTAGTGTTGACCTTAGCGCGTAAGGTTGGATATACCTGTAGTGTTGACCTTAGCGCGTAAGGTTGGATATACCTGTAGTGTTGACCTTAGCGCGTAAGGTTGGATATACCTGTAGTGTTGACCTTAGCGCATAAGGTTGGATATACCTGTCATGTCCATATTCATGTCCATATTTGGAAAAGATGTACAAAGAGCAGTGGGCAACTTACAAGTATGTGCAGGACAGCAAGCCAGAGGAGAAGCAGCAATACATGCAATGGGGAAGGTGTACGAGGAGAAAGATTGTGAAGCGGTACTGCTAGTGGATGCAACAGATGCCTTTAACACCATTAATAGGGAGGCAGCTATTCACAACATCAAGATCAAATGCCCAAGCATCGCAAAGTACATAGAAAATACTTATAAGGAGCCAGCTAACCTGTATATAGTTGGAAGCACAAAGAAGGAAGAAATTAAAATTCTCAAATTAAATGAATGAACAACACAAGGAGATCCAGTGGTAATGGCAATGTACGCACTGGCACAATCTATTCTGCAGCAGAAAATAAAATATGAGGTAACCCGAGTGAAACAAGTGGCGTATGCAGATGACCTCACAGGTACAAGAAAAATAGGGGATCTCAAAGAATGGTGGCGGAGAGTACAATCGGTTGGCGAAGTCATTGGGTACCATCTGAATGCTAGTAAATCTGTACTAATAGTGAAAGAAAACAAGGATGAAGAAGCGATGCAGACTTTTGATGGGACAGGAGTGAAGATTACAAAGGAGGGTCAACGCCATTTGGGAGCAGTAATAGGCACAGAAGAATGCAAGAGAGACTATGTGCGAAAAAAGGTAGCAGAGTGGGTAAAGGAAGTGAAAAACCCTGGCAGACATTGCGAAATCTGAACCACATGCTGCATATACTGCCTTCACATATGGTGTTAAGCACAGATGGACCTTTCTTATGAGAACAGTGCCTGACATTAAACAGATGCTCAAAACGCTGGAAGAAGCAATCAGAGGAGCATTCATACCGGCTTTAACAGAGATAGAAGGCGTCACGCAAGAGCTAAGAGATCTATTAGCTCTTCCGCCAAGGTTCGGAGGTATGGGGATCATAAACCCAGCGGAGGCGGCACCTCATGAGTACCAAAATTCCCTTAAACTTACTACGTCTCTGACAGAAAAAATACGGGAGCAAAATGAAAATGATGAGGTGGACGAAGAGGAACAACGAAATGCAAGACAGGAAATTACAAAGAGCAGAGAAGAGAGACTGAAACATAGCCTAGAACAAATTAAGACCAGATGTAGGGAAGAACTGAAAATGAGAGTTGAGATGGCACAAGACACGGGGGCTTCAAATTGGCTCACATCATTACCAATAAAGGAAAAAGGCTTCAGCTTAAATAAACAAGAATTCAATGATGCCGTAGCCTTGAGGTATGGGTGGCCAGTTTCGAATCTGCCGCTGAAATGTGCATGCGGTGAAATAAACAACCCAGACCACTGTATGACCTGTAAGAAAGGAGGATTCATCTGTATCCGGCATGATGAAGTACGAGACATCACAGCACAAATGCTGGACGAGGTGTGCCATGATGTCAGAATCGAACCGGAACTTCAGCCTATGGACGGACAGCGCTTGGCCCACAATACTGCAAATACTTCAAATGAAGCAAGAGTGGACGTAAGTGCTCGAGGTTTTTGGACGTGGGGACAACGGGCTTTTTTCGACATCAGAATCTTCAACCCAAGAGCACAAACTTATCGTGAGCGAGGACACAAGGCTGCATACTTGAGAAACGAAAGAGAGAAAAAACGCGCTTATGAAGAAAGAATTTTGAACAGGGATCAAGGAGTCTTTACTCCTCTGGTCTTCTCATCGTCGGGAGGTATGGGACCTTCTGCAAGTGTCATCTATGCCAGATTAGCTGAACAAATATCGGAGAAAAAGCGCCAGCATAGAAGCCAAGTCATAACTTGGATGAGATGCCGGCTCTCTTTCTCTCTTCTCAGGTCTGCACTCCTGTGTCTCAGGGATACAAGGTCCTCCCCACTACAGAGGACAAGAGTGAGAGACTTGGACTTTGAAATGGTCGTGGCGGAGGGACGAATTGGGGAACAACTAGGTTGATTGTAGGGAGGTACTGGTACAATAAGATAAACTACAATGTAACTAGAATAAGAGAATAAGATAGATTGTACATACACCACTTTGTAACTGTCTCCCCTTAAGACAGGATGCCAGCCAGAGTAAGGGGGGGGGGGGGGGGGGAGTTAAAGAGGGCCGAATAGGAAGGTGTAGAAAAAGGGTAGTACGGTAGTTGTCCTTACCCTCACTTTTACCCCTAAACTAAAATTCCACCTCTCTCTCTCTCTCTCTCTTGTATTATTAGTATAATACGCACATAATGCCCCTCTCCCTATCAAACATAATTTATATATGTTACCTAATGGCACCTACACTCCTACAGTATATGCTAGTGTTATTTTTATTTGCCTTGGTTGTTTTTTTATGTGTTATACACATTTCTACCGATTATTTTAAACATTGTGTTGTTCACTTCCATTCTCTCGTATATTATTCCTGGATTTATATTTAATATTCCCTATTATCACTATGTCCATTTTTGTATCCGTATAATGTTTTTCTTCGTATAATGCTTTGTCTTTAGAACGTGGCGGCCAGCTATATGTGTTAACAGTTTTACTAAGACAGTGTTCCCTAACAATGTTTTCCTAAATCAATCCTACGATTACCTTACTTCAAAGAACTCAATATGTATACAATAAGCCTACTTGGTTTAAGTTGACGAGGTTTAGACAAAGACAAGGTTGGATATACCTGTAGTGTTGGCTATACCTGTAGTGTTGGCTATACCTGTAGTGTTGGCTATACCTGTAGTGTTGGCTATACCTGTAGTGTTGGCTATACCTGTAGTGTTGGCTATACCTGTAGTGTTGGCTATACCTGTAGTGTTGGCTATACCTGTAGTGTTGGCTATACCTGTAGTGTTGGCTTACAGGATATATAAGTAAACTAGAACGTCACTTGATAGAGTGCCTACGCTGGCTGGTTCTTTATCATTAATATGATGGACCGAAATGTTCTCCTGGATCTGGGTTCTGGGATACATTCTGGATTGCCTCTTAATTTGAATCACTTCTTCCATGGTGCATATCCTATCTGCCCACCAACGTTCATAAAAATCAGGTTTAGGGTAACTGCCCAATGCAGACTACTGGACCCATGGAGGCGCACTTGAAACAAAACAACTTGCACAGGCATAGGATGAGTAGATAGATGCATGAATGGTGGGCCAAATTATTCTTTAACTATCACCTAATATACTCACATAGTATCAGCTTTTAATCTTCATATGTTATTGCGTGAGATGAGATGAACTAAAAAAAAATCATGTTTTTGCAAATTCCTTACGGAAAACCTACGATTTTTATTTTGTTTAAGTTTAATTTCTCACAGTTCCCTAATTTGATCCTCTTTTCTGTTGATGTTGGTTGATAGTGCATGAGTTGAAGTATACCCCTGCATGACCAAGAGGCTTTTACTTGGACGGCTGAAGGGGAGGGAGGGTGCGTCCCCAGAGGGCCAGCAAAAAACACAAAATCCAATAGAGACGCATTTTTTCAAACTGATGCCAGAAGGTCGTACACCACAGTGGTAGAAAGCCATACTCACCTCTCTGTCTTGTATGAATATAGTTGAGTTTCCTTCACCATTGACGGAGTTGCCTTAACTAGAACAAGGGCTACCCTGGGACCAATTGAGACGCACTGCGCAAAACCTAAGGAGACGCGCGTCTGCTTAGGGTAGCTGGGTTGCGTCTCCTTGGGTCCTTGTAAATGTGTGTTCATTTTGGTAACATTATTAAGCATAATAACCTTTTCTTTGATCTCAGGTGAAGGAAACTCAACCTTATGTATACCATACATAGTAGGGAGAGTGGCTGTCTACCAGTGTGGTATGGCATCAGTTTGAAAAATGCGTCTAAGTTTGGACTAAATAATGTTTGCTGGACCAAAGGAGACTCACCTCTTTCCCCCTCTCCGCAAATCGGAATCGAATCAAGCATTTTTCGCTACACAATCTATTTTGTTTGTAGCCCCCCCCCCCCCTTCATGCCTCTCCCTACCTTCCCCCACCATTTCCCCAACTTCCCTCCTTATCACTCGATAGAGTGCCAGCATGAATGAGCCCAACTCTTGCCTTTGTCAGTCAGACTGAGTGTATCGTCTCACCCTCGGCCACGACATTGACACGCACACACACACGCCTGACCTATACATACACACACATACACACGCACGCACATTCAAACATGAACCTAAAAAGTTGTGATTGCTTTTGAGTTGCTCACATATCTACCAGACTACCCAGAAAGTTAGTTTTTACCATTTTCAATCTGAATGAAGGTACATGATCATGAGATTTGGTTGGTTATTGAACGTTTATTATTTACAGAGATAAGCAGGCATAAAACAGGCGTATTAGCACCAAATATGCATGGGAGGGCGAGTGGCACTAGATTTAAACCTCAAACTAGCATTAATGTTCCATGTATAACTTCCCTGCACCCTCTAAACTCTTTTGGTAATGGCCTATAATTAGCAAATTCGAATTTTATGTTATATTATCTGCCTATTTAATAATAGGAATTATATGGCCTATGTCAGTCAGTTTTGTTGTCTAAGAATTGTAAACTTACAACCAAAAGTACCATGTTTTCTTTCAAGTACCAATGAGGTTAATACTTATATAATTTTTGGTGTTTTTTTGAATTAAACACTTCTGCGTCTCCTTAGGTCCAGGTGCGTCTCATTAGGGTTTTGTGATAACAAAAAGACGCATGTCTTATTTGTCTTCTCACTCTTCAATAAGAACAGGTACAACATTTGTGTTGATATTCCAATATAAACATTTTGCTATTTATCCCCCCTACTCTCAGTTTCCAATCTGTTATAGGCTGGCAGAAGAAACTCGACAACAATCTGTTATAGGCTGGCAGAAGCAACTCGACAACAATCTGTTATAGGCTGGCAGAAGCAACTCGACAACAATCTGTTATAGGCTGGCAGAAGCAACTCGACAACAATCTGTTATAGGCTGGCAGAAGCAACTCGACAACAATCTGTTATAGGCTGGCAGAAGCAACTCGACAACAATCTGTTATAGGCTGGCAGAAGCAACTCGACAACAATCTGTTATAGGCTGGCAGAAGCAACTCGACAACAATCTGTTATAGGCTGGCAGAAGCAACTCGACAACAATCTGTTATAGGCTGGCAGAAGCAACTCGACAACAATCTGTTATAGGCTGGCAGAAGCAACTCGACAACAAAAATAAGTATCCATTTTTGCGTCTGCATTGGCCATCGTACCAAAAATGTCCCGGCCGAAGGCCGGTTCATTCAACATTACAGGCTTACTATCTTTCGCCAGGGTAAAAATCGACACCTAAACAGCACGAAAGGTCTAAATATTGACGAAGAAATGGGGCGAAAGGTCTTAAAATCGACTAACTAATGGGGCAAACATCTTAACATCTGAAAAACTAATGGGGCTAAACATAAGGGAGAAAATGGTCTAGAAAACCGGCCTATTCCCCCTTAAGACTGGATGCCAGCCAGAGTAAGGGGGGGGGGGGGGGGGGGGGGGGTTAAAGAGGGCTGAATAGGAGGATGTAGAAAAAGGGTAGTACGGTAGTTGTCCTTACCCTCACGTTTACCCCTAAACTAAAATTCCACCTCTCTCTCTCTCTCTCTCTCTCTCTCTCTCGTATTATTAGTATAATTTATTCTTTCCTAAATCAATCCTACGATTACCTTACTTCAAAGAACTTAATGTGTATACAATAAGCCTACTTGGTTTAATTTGACGAGGTTTAGACAAAGACAAGGTTGGATATACCTGTAGTGTTGACCTTAGCGCGTAAGGTTGGATATACCTGTAGTGTTGACCTTAGCGCGTAAGGTTGGATATACCTGTAGTGTTGACCTTAGCGCGTAAGGTTGGATATACCTGTAGTGTTGACCTTAGCGCATAAGGTTGGATATACCTGTAGTTGGATATACCTGTAGTGTTGGCTTACAGACCTTAGCGTGTAAACTAGAACGTCACTTGGTAGAGCGTCTACGCTGGCTGGTTCTTTATAATTAATATGATGGACCGAAATGTTCTCCTGGATCCGGGTTCTGGGATACATTCTGGATTGCCTCCTAATTTGAATCACTTCTTCCATGGCGCATATCCTATCTGCCCACCAACGTTCATGAAAATCAGATTTATATATGTTATTGTTAGCTATTACCTTGGCATCTAAATAACTAAGATGACAAATCATAGTTATTATAACACTCCACCTTTGCAAGATTGGGTATAAAGGTTCGCCTTTCAGCAAAATTAAATAGTGAGACCTTTCTATGGTAAATATGTATATAGCTGCCAAAAATCAGTTCATTATTTTGATAATTAAGGATATATGTAGATAACTGGTCGTGGGTTTCTCCTAATGGAGATGCCAGTTTTGTCTCCAAAGTGACACGGGACATTTGGTGGTCCATACCTATCTGAATATCAACTTGCAGCTTATTATCATAACAAATAACCCGGCTTGAAATGTAAATTACCATATCCACCCACCACCTCTGATCCTCTTGATTAATAAGAACAACGACACTAACCAGAGATCCGACCGTTTCGTTCGGCATACCGCCGTAGATATATATTCAAACGGTGAATACAAGTAATATAATATGGCAGATCAGGTGAATGCAAGTAATATAATATGGCAGATCAGGTGAATGCAAGTAATATAATATGGCAGATCAGGTGAATGCAAGTAATATAATATGGCAGATCAGGTGAATGCAAGTAATATAATATGGCAGATCAGGTGAATGCAAGTAATATAATGTGGCAGATCAGGTGAATGCAAGTAATATAATGTGGCAGATCAGGTGAATGCAAGTAATATAATGTGGCAGATCAGGTGAATGCAAGTAATATAATGTGGCAGATCAGGTGAATGCAAGTAATATAATGTGGCAGATCAGGTGAATGCAAGTAATATAATGTGGCAGATCAGGTGAATGCAAGTAATATAATGTGGCAGATCAGGTGAATGCAAGTAATATAATGTGGCAGATCAGGTGAATGCAAGTAATATAATGTGGCAGATCAGGTGAATGCAAGTAATATAATGTGGCAGATCAGGTGAATGCAAGTAATATAATGTGGCAGATCAGGTGAATGCAAGTAATATAATGTGGCAGATCAGGTGAATGCAAGTAATATAATGTGGCAGATCAGGTGAATGCAAGTAATATAATGTGGCAGATCAGGTGAATGCAAGTAATATAATGTGGCAGATCAGGTGAATGCAAGTAATATAATGTGGCAGATCAGGTGAATGCAAGTAATATAATGTGGCAGATCAGGTGAATGCAAGTAATATAATGTGGCAGATCAGGTGAATGCAAGTAATATAATGTGGCAGATCAGGTGAATGCAAGTAATATAATGTGGCAGATCAGGTGAATGCAAGTAATATAATGTGGCAGATCAGGTGAATGCAAGTAATATAATGTGGCAGATCAGGTGAATGCAAGTAATATAATGTGGCAGATCAGGTGAATGCAAGTAATATAATGTGGCAGATCAGGTGAATGCAAGTAATATAATGTGGCAGATCAGGTGAATGCAAGTAATATAATGTGGCAGATCAGGTGAATGCAAGTAATATAATGTGGCAGATCAGGTGAATGCAAGTAATATAATGTGGCAGATCAGGTGAATGCAAGTAATATAATGTGGCAGATCAGGTGAATGCAAGTGAATGCAAGTAATATAATGTGGCAGATCAGGTGAATGCAAGAAATATAATGTGGCAGATCAGGTGAATGCAAGTAATATAATGTGGCAGATCAGGTGAATGCAAGTAATATAATGTGGCAGATCAGGTGAATGCAAGTAATATAATGTGGCAGATCAGGTGAATGCAAGTAATATAATGTGGCAGATCAGGTGAATGCAAGTAATATAATGTGGCAGATCAGGTGAATGCAAGTAATATAATGTGGCAGATCAGGTGAATGCAAGTAATATAATGTGGCAGATCAGGTGAATGCAAGTAATATAATGTGGCAGAGAGGTGAGAAGACAATTTGCGTCAGGCGAATACAGAGGAAGAGGAAAGTAAAATGAAAAGAGGAAGTGGGTGAGAGTAAAGAGGAAGTGGGTGAGAGTAAAGAGGAAGTGGGTGAGAGTAAAGAGGAAGTGGGTGAGAGTAAAGAGGAAGTGGGTGAGAGTAAAGAGGAAGTGGGTGAGAGTAAAGAGGAAGTGGGTGAGAGTAAAGAGGAAGTGGGTGAGAGTAAAGAGGAAGTGGGTGAGAGTAAAGAGGAAGTGGGTGAGAGTAAAGAGGAAGTGGGTGAGAGTAAAGAGGAAGTGGGTGAGAGTAAAGAGGAAGTGGGTGAGAGTAAAGATAATACAAACAAAAATATGTTTGACAAAATACATTCATAAGTGAACTGAAATAATGCAGGGAGATAATGTGGAATTCGCAGATGGTTTTAAGAACATAAGAAAATGGGAGTCTGCAGAAAGCCGATTGACCTACACAAGGCAGTTCCCTGTCACACCCAACCCTAATTATAAGGCCTAATTATAAGCCCAGCTTACTAACACCATTAGGACTGAACTCACCGAAACGGTCAGAGGTCAGAAAAACGGGGTCTGCAGAGCGCCGATTGGCCCACACCTGAATGGGGTATCACACTGTGAGACTTTTTGATGGCGAATGTCCTGCGACAGTGTTTTTTTTTTTCTATGTCCGTAAATTCGCGGCGAATAGGGGTTTTTCAGAAGCGAATGAAAGCGAATGAAGGCAAAAAAGGCGAATTTCCTCGATTGCAGTGCGACAGAAGTACGACCACTGTGTGAATGTGGCGAATTTTTTGGCGAAAATGACGAATGGTGTGCGATAATTGAGGGCGATTCATGGCGAATGTGGCGAACGATGATAGCGAAAATAGCGAATGCACGGCGATTGCCCTTCGAATGTTGGACGATGTGAGGAGATAACACCGCGGAGGTTGTGCGACTTATGGCGAATATGGCGAATGCCATGTGTGTGTGTGTGTGTGTTTGTGTGTGTGAAAAGGCGAAATGTGGAAAAGCTGGACATTCTGTGTGTGAGAGTGTGTTGTAGAGTGTGTGTGCATGTATGCGTTCTGTAGTGTGTGTGTGTGTGTGTGTGAAAAGGCAAATTAATCTAGAAGGATGGATGATCTAATGGATGTTTTTTTTTAAATTTGATGGAGGTCTAGGGAGGAAACTAGAAACATAACGAATACATGCAAAAATCGCCCAAAAAGTGAACCATCTCCCCTTAAGGGGTACCAAACACAACAATAATACATTTTACTTAACGCATTCACATGGGGGTCCATGATTTGTTATGAGTGACTGTACTAACTAACAGGGAAGGGTGGATAGCTATAAACCATTATGATTAAAAGCACAGTAACAACTCATCCTCACATCCTCCCATTGGATCCTATCCTTCCCTACCCTTCCTTACTGTGTCCCCTCCCTCTCCTTCCCATCAAGCTACGCCATCTATGGGTCATAATCTACAAGATGGTGAGGGTGAGTGATCTTACTAATTTCAGAGTGAACAAAATATGCAGCGAAGTTACCATTAGGTGGCCCTGTCGGAAAGGTGACCGATGTACCTGCCTTGCCTACCTACACTTTCTTCCTGCCTACTCTGTCTACTTCTGCCTGCTTGTCTGCCTTGCCTACCTACCCTTTCTTCCTGCCTACTCTGTCTACTTCTGACTGCTTGTCTCCCTTGCCTACCTACCCTTTCTTCCTGCCTACTCTGTCTACTTCTGCCTGCTTGTCTCCCTTGCCTACCCACCCTGTCTTCCTGTCTACTTCTGCCTGCTTGTCTGCCTTGCCTACCTACCCATTCTTCCTGCCTACTCTGTCTACTTCTGCCTGCTTGTCTGCCTTGCCTACCTACCCTTTCTTCCTGCCTACTCTGTCTACGTCTGCCTGCTTGTCTCCCTTGCCTACCTACCCTTTCTTCGTGCCTACTCTGTCTACTTCTGCCTGCTTGTCTCCCTTGCCTACCTACCCTTTCTTCCTGCCTACTTCTGCCTGCTTGTCTGCCTTGCCTACCTACCCATTCTTCCTGCCTACTCTGTCTACTTCTGCCTGCTTGTCTGCCTTGGCTACCTACCCATTCTTCCTGCCTACTCTGTCTACTTCTGCCTGCTTGTCTGCCTTGCCTACCTACCCATTCTTCCTGCCTACTCTGTCTACTTCTGACTGCTTGTCTCCCTTGCCTACCTTCATTTCCGTTCTACCTACCCCGTCCCGCTTGCCACCCCTACCCTTCCCACCTTGCCTTCCTATCTACTTTGTCTACGTTATTTATCTCTGGAGTGGTCTTGCCACTGGACTGGTAATCCAATGGACCCGGGTTCGAATCCCGATATGTCAATGGGAAGATAATATTGGGATGGAATTTTTGCTGTACCTAGGATCAGTGCATTACCACAAAGCCCACCGAAATGCCAAATAAATACCCTCATCGTTCCCTGATTAAATAGCACTAAGAATATTCCCATTTTCAAAATATGCTAAAGGAAGACAATGCCTAGTGAGTTCATTGTTCAATAGGTGGCGTTCTGAGAGTGAGGGTCCGAGTCTAGGATGTGAGACAGTGAAGCACTGGAATGAGGCAGCTTCAGAGATGGGGCTGCTTCGAGCCGTGAGTGGGCAACTAAGCCCCATGCATCCTGCGAGGGCAAGATGGCAGGGGCTGGTTGTACCTATAAGTGCTTCACATGTCTCACCCCATAGACTGGAACAAGATCTCACGGGCTTCAGCGTTTAATGATTAGCGGTTGAATGTGCAGGCTCTCAGCCTATGCCCAAGAGGGAGTAGTTGGAATATAGGAAAAAACAACCTGTCTTTATCCCTGCCTGAATGCCTACTGTCCTGCCTAACCTGTCTCACTACCTTCCCATGGTGTCCAGCCCTACTTTTGCCATGCTTAATTTTTGCATTTTCTTTCCTGGCTTTCTTATCTCCCAACCTAACCTACCTCCTTACGCTACCTCCATTTCTACCTTGCCTATCTATCAGTTTACCCTTCATATCTACATTTATATACTGCTTATATGCATTTATACCCTGTTTTTCTACCCATCCTATCTACCTTTTCACACTGCCAGTCTACCGTTCTACCAAGCCTATATACCTTTCTACCCTACCTAACTACCTCCTTACCTAGACTACCTCCCTTTCTATCCTACCTGTCTACCTTGCTATCTGCCTTTCTCACTGCTACTGATTGCCACAGTTATGTCTGTAGTTGCCTGGGCCTACACAAAGCAAGCCGCAGACACATATGTGAGCCAGCCAGGATTTCCGGCGCATTGATGGAGCATGCTTGAAATTTCTCATCAGGGAAGGCGTTTTTGTTAGTGTAGGGTATAAACTAAGATTCATTGACCGAAAATGACAAAAACAAGCAAAATCACTCTATAATGTATTAATCAAAATATCATACGAACTCTCAAGACGTCGGACCAAATAGTGTTAAGTAAAATGTGAGCGAAGGAAGAAAAGGAGAATCAGCTAATGACACAAAGAAGTCCCGTGATGGTGGTGATAAAGTTAAGGCATGGATATCCGGAGGAAGAGTTAACAAAGGGAAGGAGGATAAAGTTTAGTTGGTCTTATAAAGTTCTTATCTGTGATCTTATACATGGACATATAATACGCATAATATAACTACGAGTATAGTTTCTTATGCAGTGGTTAACTCATCCGGCCTACTCAACTGATAACTAAAAGAAACAATACTCACAATTCATAGGTACTTATTTTACTTACATACCTGAGCTTACGACGAGGAATAGAACTTATGTGGGCAACTGTATAATTATGTATGTTTTACTTTTTGAAACTGCTATGATTTATTGTGCGTATGTGATCCTTCCTCTGAATATTAATATTACGCTAAAACATATGTATTTATAATAGTTTGTTGGCATTTTGTATGCATATCTACATAAATTTACTTGACTTTCATACTAATTTACCGTAGTTATGGGTGGGTGACGGTATGAGGCTAATAGAATAATCAAATGTTTCGTAGCAGTTTAATTACAACTATAGTGTAATATCCAACAAACAATGAGTTGATGTTTGTTGATTGTGGATTATTTATACACATACTTAGTACAGTAAATGTCAATATAGATCTCTCTCTCTCTCTCTGTATTGAAATTATTAAGACAGAAAGCATTCCTACTTTGTTGATTACCACCACTGAAGTATAATTGATCTCACTTTGATTTATTCTACTTACTGTATATTATGTATTCGCTTAGTTGCCTTATAATTATCATAATTATTAAGGTAATGCTACGCCCTGAATTACAGACATATATTCGGGAAATGAATATTGAAATGATTATGCTACGATATCCTAAAAACCAAAGCCAATAAGTAAAGATACCATTCATATGCCTTTGAATAAACTTGTGTATATAATTTACAAGTGTGTACTTACTGAGTTCTGTAGTACCTAGTTGAATACTTATTTGTGATATTAAGAACGTGTTCGGGAAGTCCCTGTTGGGATTATATACGGTCTATAAGTCCAGATCTGGATTTTAATAAAGACTATATCACGAGCTTTAACTATTATAGCCCGACAAAACACTTCTACTTCACCCTTTGAAGAATAGGGGCATTTTGACAGTATATTCTGACTACCTTTAGACGATTGTATCCAGCTTAGGAATGATATTTGGAACTAGAAGGGTAAAGAGTATCTCAATTAACCCTCTGACCTCCATCTACACTTCCTAATCTGAATACAATAGTCTTATAATTGCAAGGAAACAAAACAAAAATCCATAATTGTATCTTGAGTGGGAATGCCCCTATACATAGATGCACAGACACTCAGACGTGGTGACAGTTACAAAGTGGTGTACAATCTATCTTATTCTAGTTACATTATAGTTTATCTTATTGTACCAGTACCTCCCTACAATCAACCTAGTTGTTCCCCAATTCGGCCCTCCGCCACGACCATTTCAAAGTCCAAGTCTCTCACTCTTTTCCTCTGTAGCGGGGAGGACCTTGTACCCCTGAGACATAAGAGTGCAGACCTGAGAAGACAGAAAGAGAGCCGGCATCTCATCCAAGTTATGACTTGGCTTCTATGCTGGCGCTTTATCACCGATATTTGTTCAGCTAATCTGGCATAGAAGACACATTTTTTTTTTTTTTTTTTTTTAAGAGACAATGAACGGAGGAAGGAAAAACACAGATAAAACAAAAAGGTCCATGTGCCTAAAGGCATCCTCCATTCATAAAATGTTTGTAACAACTGGATTTAAACATTTGTAGATTGTAAGTTTGTGGAAAGCAATTCGAGGGAAGTGAATTCCAAAGAGTAGTAGCTCTGGGGATAAATGAATTCTGATAAGCAGAAGTTCTGCATTGTGGAGGAGAAAGTGTAAATTCATGGGCGCTCTCAGCTGCCCTAGTTCTACGTGGAAAGATGTGGAGAGGCGGCACAATTGAAGCAAGTTCCTCGGAACAATTGCTGTGAAAATATCTGTAGAATAATGCAAGGGATGCAACGTTTCTTCGTATGGATAATGTAGGAAGGTCCTGTGTGATTGCAGGGTTATTGATTAATCTAATAGCTTTATTTTGAATTTTGTCCAACTGCCTCAATGCAACCACTCCACTTCCACCCCACAGAGGTGAACAGTAATCCATCTGAGAACGCACATGACTTTTATATATCACGGCCAACTGCTCGTCAGTGAAGAATTCTCGAACTCTGTACAGGAGTCCCAGTTTTTTAGAGGCATTCTTAGCAATGCTTCTAACATAATGTGTCCAGCTCAAGTTAGTAGTTAATGTTACACCGAGAATGTCAATACTAGGGGAAGTGGGAATATTTACATCATTAAAAAATATATGGGAGTCAGTGAGATTCTGTCGGTTAGAAAATTGAAGAACTTGCAGAAGGTCCCATTCCTCCCGACGATGAGAAGACCAGAGGAGTAAAGCTTCCTTGATCCCTGTTCAAAATTATTTCTCCATAAGCGCGTTTCTTCTCACTTTCGTTTCTCAAGTATGCCGCCTTCAGTCCTCGCTCACGATATGTTTGTGCTCTTGGGTTGAAGATTCTGATGTCGAAAAAAGCCTGTTGTCCCCTCGTCCAAAAACCTCCAGCACTTACGTCCACTCTTGCTTCATTTGAAGTATTTGCAGTATTGTGGGCCAAGCGCTGTCCGTCCATAGGCAGAAGTTCTGGTTCGATTCTGACATCATGGCACACCTCGTCCAGCATTTGTGCTGTGATGTATCGTACTTCATCATGCTGGATACAAATTAATCTTCCTATCTTGCAGGTCATACAGTGGTCTTAGTTGTTTATTTCACCACATGCACATTTCAGTGGCAGGTTCGAAACTAGCCACCCATACCTCAAGGCTACGGCATCATTGAATTCTTGTTTATTTAAGCTGAAGCCTTTTTCCTTTATTGGTAATGAAGTTAGCCAATTTGAAGCCCCCGTGTCTTGTGCCATCTCAACTCTCATTTTCAGTTCTTCCCTACATTCGGTCTTAATTTTTTCTAGGCTATGTTTCTGTCTCTCTTCTCTGCTCTTTGTAATTTCCTGTGTTGCATTTCGTTGTTCCTCTTCGTCCACTTCATCATTTTCATTTTGCTCCCATATTTTTTCTGTCAGAGACGTAGTAAGTTTAAGGGAATTTTGGTACTCATGAGGTGCCGCCTCCACTGGGTTTATGATCCCCATACCTCCGAACCTTGGTGGAAGAGCTAATAGATCTCTTAGCTCTTGCGTGATGCCTTCCATCTCTGTTAAAGCAGGTACGAATGATCCTCTGATTGCTTCTTCCAGCGGTTGGAGCATCGGTCCAATATCAGGCACTCTTCTCATAAGAAAGGTCCATCTGTGCTTAACACCATAATGTGAAGGCAGTATATGCAGCATGTGGTTCAGATTTCGCAATGTCTGCCAGGGTTTTCACTGCCTTTACCCACTCCGCTACCTTTTTTCGCACATAAACTCTCCTGCATTCCTCTGTGCCTATTACTGCTCCCAAATGGCGTTGACCCTCCTTTGTAATTTTCACTTCTGTCCCACCAAAAATCTGCACCGCTTCTTCATACTGGTCTTCATTCATTATTAGTACAGATTTACTAGCATTAGGATGGTACCCAATGACTGAGCCAACCGATTGTACTCTCTGCCACCATTCTTTGAGATCCCTTATTCTTCCTGCACCTGTGAGGTCATCAGCATACGCCACTTGTTTCACTCGGGTTTCCTCATGTTTTATTTTCTGCTGCAGAATAGATAGTGCCAGAGCATACATTGCCATTGCCACAGGATCTCCTTGCGTTGTTCCTTCATTTGATTTGAGAATTTTAATTTCTTCCTTCTTTGTGCTTCCCACTATATACAGGTTGGCTGGCTCCTTATAACTGTTTTCTATGTATTGTGCGATGGTCGGGCATTTGATCTTGATGTTGTGAATAGCTGCCTCCCTATTAAAGGGTGTTAAAGGCATTTGTTGTATCCACTAGCAGAACTACTTCACAATCTTCCTCTTCATACACCTTCCCCATTGCATGTATTGCTGCTTAATTGTGTGATCTTTTATATAGCCTGCTTTACTATCAGCAGTCTATAGTGCGTGCACCCTGTAACCGAGTCATAGGATACCTTGTTGTCCAGGCAGGACTCTTGACGGTTTAGGGTGGTTTTGTTACGTCCTGGGATATATAAACACTGGGCTCTTTCTATTGGACTAGGTATGCGGCAACAAGCAACAACGGAAAACGCTAGATCCCACCCTTATCTATAAACCCAGGCAACAAACCACCCTAAACCGTCAAGAGTCCTGCCTGGACAACAAGGTATCCTATGACTCGGTTACAGGGTGCACGCACTATAGACTGCTGATAGTCAGCAGGCTATATAAAAGATCACACAATTAAGTTGACTTAAAGCTTCAAGGAAAAGATAGATAACGGAATTAAATTGCAGAAACAATTTAATAACAAACTAGAAGAAAGTACATTTAACGTTACGTTAATTAATACAACTAATCACCCCTGCGTGAAAGAAGGTGAAAGCAAACAGTCCTCAAAACATCGTACAGGTAGACAAGATGCAGGTTTCTAAACTGCATGCGGCTACTGTAGGATCTGATGCTTAGCAAAGAAAGTAAGTTACGGATTTAGAGAACTCTTAACTCATAAGCAGGAATAAATACTAGTGATAGGCCATACAGTGTATAATGGCATAGGTATAATTAAATAAAGGCAGCAACTCGCAACATAACCACATACAGGTGTGCTTCTCACTCTTAGTCAGGCAAGCATGCTCGGACAGAGTCTCTAAGCCACACCCTGACTCACAATTCTCACAAAGACGGTAAACTGTGGCACAATAACAAGCATACAGAAATAATAAACCCCTAGCTGTTAATCTGCCAGGTGGCAGAGGTCTAGCCGGAAGGATATAGGCTTCGGATACCCGGGCTGAGCCACCTGCTCTAGCCTAGGGACGTTCCCAAGTCTGTGCGCCAAATTACTCTAATTGAAAGGGTGCTCTCTTGAGAGACTCAGATCCCAAGTATCTGACTCTCTCCTGGCGACCCTAAAACAAAAGCAAGACGTGCCAGCGCAGTGCTGAGTGGACTAGGCAAGGGCCCTCACACAACACAACACTAGACTCACAGGCACACAGACAAGAAAATGCCCCCCCAGACTCCCACGGGTATCCTAGTAAAGTCGTGCAGGTCCACAGGACTCGCACCAGCAGACTTCACTTAAAGGATCGCAAAAAAACCTCCCCTCCGGTCTAGCCCCTGCTCACCTGCCACAAGAACACACTAGCAAGCATGAAACCACCAAATATGAGACAACAAAAAAGGCTTCCTAGGTCTCATTAACAATGATATCTCTGCATAAGGCCCAAAATCCTATCTAGTTATCTGAGAGCTCGTCGTTAATACAATGATAGATGTAAGGTCTATCAAGGGGATGGGGTAATTAAATAGACTGGTGAAGTAGTGGAAAGAAGGTATACAAAGGAAGAGAGAAAGTTTCTAAGTGGGGTTGAGAGGGATAGATATCAAGGGGGTCCGAAGGGTACGACAGTGAGGTGAGCTCTGAGGAGAATAGCTCCTCTGGACCCCTCCAGGATCCCACACAAAGGCACAGTGGTCAGCCAATCACAGGCCGCTACGTCACCCGGCAGCAGGCCTGCAGAAGGCGCCAGGAACCACCAGCCAATCAAAACCGAGAGAAAAGGCCACGCGGGCGAGCAACTCCTCCGGGAGGGAGGAGGGAGGAGGAGGAAAAGCAACATCACCTCCCCCACCCTGCTCGCTCGCTCTCTCTCTCCCCTCGTCTCCTCCCACTCTCACTAGACTTACATCTTATATATAATAATGAAACAATCAACTATCGAGAATAATATATACTAAGATGTGTTGGTTAAGAATAAGGGCAGCTTCAAGCTGTGAAACAACATAAGAATATCCCAGACATTAGTTACATTGTCGTAGGATATATACTAAGGAAAAGCCGGCCAGCCGGCTGCCGCCAGCCGGTTTCTAAACGGCTGGGCAGCCGACACTCGCACATGCCCGCACGTGGCTACTATGCAGGAGCGTCACAGTTTGTTGCCTGGGTTTATAGATAAGGGTGGGATCTAGCGTTTTCCGTTGTTGCTTGTTGCCGCATACCTAGTCCAATAGAAAGAGCCCAGTGTTTATATATCCCAGGACGTAACAGTTGCTCGATATTGTTACTCCCAGATCGGTTTCTCTGTTTACATTCTTAAGCTGAGTGCCATTCATCGAATAGTTTGCTTTCTCATTTAGGTATCCGATATGTAGTAGGCCTACTTTACATTTAACCGCATTGAAACTCATTTGCCAAATTTGGGCCCAACATGACAATTTATCTACATTGTGTTGCATATCGTCAACTTGTTCTTTTGAGAGTACGCTATTTGCAATTTCTGTATCGTCAGCAAATTTTGAGATTGTACAGGTGAGACCCTCATCTATGTCGTTGATGTAAATTAGAAAGAGAATTGGTCCTATTACCGATCCCTGGAATACCCCGCTACTTACATTGGTCCATTTAGATGCCTTACCGTTTATGACTACTCTTTGCTTTCTGTCGCTGAGCCAATTTTCTATCCATTTCAACACACCGTCTTGTATTCCATGCGCTTTTAGTTTTAGCAGTAAACGTTTGTGGGGAACTTTGTCAAAGGTTTTTGAAAATCAAGGTATATAATATCTACAGCTTTACTCTCATCGTAGAGGTTGAGGATATCGTGGAAGAAGTCTAAGAGGTTTGTTAAGCAGGAACGTTTTTTTATGAAAGCCTTGTTGAGTTTCTTTAAGTATGTTACTTTTCTCTAAGTGATTTACGAGTGTGTCTCTTATGACCGTTTCTAGCATTTTACATACAACTGAGGTTAAGCTAATTGGACGATAGTTACTGGGTAGGGATTTGCTGCCTTATTTGAATATCGGTGTTATGTTGGCTAGCTTCCACTGATCAGGCATAGTTCCAGACTGCAAGAATTTATTGAATAGTAATGTCAGTGGTTTGGAGAGCTCATCCTTAGCTTCCTTTAGAACTCTAGGCGAGATTGTATCAGGTCCAGGCGTTTTATTTACCTTGAGTTTATCTAAACAATTCAATACTAGGGTAAGAGGTATCCTCACCAGGATTCGAACCCTCTCACTCCAGGTATATTTGGGAGAGTCGAGTACCGTAACCACTCGGCCATGAGCAGATATAAGGAAAGCAACCTTAGTTCTTATTTGAGGAACCAGGTTTTTAGTCTCGTGGAGGACTGTGCCTTCGAACACGTGGTGAGTTAATTAGACTTCGACCATGACTATTTTTACGCTTCCCCCCGCCAACTCGGTTAAGTGATATATGATTTTTAATTGTCCTGGTACTATGGAACCTCTGAAAATGACAAATATCAATTATGTACGATTAAGTACGACAGGCTGGGTAAGAGGTATCCTCAACAGCATTCGAACCCACTCACTCCAGGTATATTTGGGAGAGTCGGGCACCGTAACCACTCGGCCATGAGCGGATATAAGGAAAGCAACCTTAGTTCTTATTTGTCATTTTCAGAGGTTCCATAATAGTACCAGGACGATTTAAAATTTTATATAATTTAACCGAGTTGGCGGGGGGGGGGGGGGGAAGCGTAAAAATAGTCATGGTCGAAGTCTAATAAACTCACCACGTGTTCGAAGGCATAGTCCTCCACGAGACTAAAAACCTGGTTCCTCAAATAAGAACTAAGGTTGCTTTCCTTATATCCGCTCATGGCCAAGTGGTTACGGTGCCCGACTCTCCCAAATATACCTGGAGTGAATGGGTTCGAATCCTGGTGAGGATACCTCTTACCCAACCTGTCGTACTTAATCGTACATAATTGAAATTCAATAGTTCTCTCTCTGTAACGGTGATATTGCTTAGAATATCTGAATTATCAATCTGAATAGGCGATGGTGTAGGGATATCACTGAGGTCTTCTGTTGTAAAAGCTGATGCAAAGAAGGTATTGAGGGCATTACTCATTTGTACTTCGTCTTTGGTGCTCCATTTTCATCGACTAACGGTCCAACAGTTGAAGTAACTATTTTTTTCTTTCTGATATAACTATAGAATTATTTCGGGTTTGTTTTACTTTGATTCGCAATATGTAACTCTAGGGTCTTTTTACTTTGCTTAATTAACTTTTTGGCTTTGCGTCGTAGCTCTACAAATTTCACCTGTTCTTCGTCATTTGGTGAGGACTTTAATCTATCATTAGCAATTTTTTTAGAAAGCAGACAGTTTGAAATATCTTTATTCCACCATTTGGGCTTATTATTATGGCCTGGACGCCGTATTTTCGATGGTATGCAGTCTTGCACTGCTTTTGGGTAGGTGGTTTCGAATAACTTCCAAGATGTATTTATGTCGTTATTGTTAATTAAAAAGCTCCAGTCAGTTTCTTTAACCCGTCGAGCCCCAGCTAGTTATTAATAAATGTACCACCAGAACCCAGCCGGTTTTGAAAATAGGTATTTGTTCCAGAAACAATAGCGAATGGGTTAGGAATGAAGGAAAAACCACGAAAAACCGATCAAAAAGCTCAAAAAATGGTCCTACAGAGCCCCCGAAAACGGATTTTACAAGAGTAAAAAATTTAAGGCAATTTCCCCCCAAAAACATGTTTTTGCGCGCTCACGCACAGGCGGTTGGACTTTGAGAGTTTTCAACCATCGGCATGGGTGCGTGGGATACTTACACAGTTCCCATACAAATCTGAGCCCTCTGGGTAGAGCCACTCTGAGCCTTACGACTGAGCTATAAGGGTGACTCGTCAGGCGAGTCGCTGGTGCTTGGCGATACATACATAGGTGACTCGTCAGATGCGTCGCTGGGGCTGGCCGGGTTAAACATAGCTCTAAGTTTATGAAAGTTTTCTTTCTTGAAATTAGGGACTTTTTCGATGCTACTATTTGGTTCGTTACTAGTAAACTTTAAAGTGAAAGTTATCGTACGATGGTCGCTGTTACTGAATTCATCACCAACATTCAAATTCTCTATTAATTCTTCTTTTGTTGCAAGTACAATGTCATAAACGTTATTACCACGGATCGGCGTTCGAACAAATTGATAAAGCGAACTCTCTTGCAAGTTCGTATACAAGTCATGTCCGGAGTGTGAAGTAAGAGTATTGCCCCACTCGGTCACAGGTAAATTAAAGTCGCCCAAAATTACGGTATCTTGTGAGTTACTTACATCTCCAATTTGTTCGTAAATTTCTTGGTCAGTTTGCGCTGATTGAGCTGGAGGTCTGTATATTAACGCAAGTATTAATTTTGTACCTTTATTATTCTTTATTAGCACAAAAGATATGTCGACGTTCACAATTTGAGGTTTTGACAGGAGGGTAGGGTTAAGACTTTCTTTGATATAAAGTAAAACGCCACCTCCATTTCTATTTATTCGGCTTTTCTCAAACATTACATAACCGGGAAGTGAATATTCTGCTAAAAAGTCTCTATCTTCTGTATTGAGCAAAGATTCTGTTATGCCTATCACATCATAATTTTCTGTAAACACTAGCTCCTCTAAATCTGAAAATGTATTGCGTATGCTACGAGCGTTTGCATAGAGAACCTTTAAATTTGTTATATTAGAACTCACGTAATGCTCTTTAATAATATGTTTGGTTCTTGTCGGATCTACATTTATGTTCATGGCTTGGTAAGGGAGGGGGAGGTGGGATACTTGTGGTCACTCCACCACACTCTCTCTGTCCGGATAGCCACTACTCTATCACACAAACACACATTTTGTAAGCTGCTGCCATGCCCTCTCGTGAACAATGATCGTCCTATGCTCTTTCACAAAAAAATGCAATGTCTTTATCGACCATGGCTGGCCAAAGTTGCACAGGGCCAATACACTGGCTTCATGGGTCCGACCTCTAGTGAAGCATTGTATCCCAAACACACTGATATTTTTCAATATAAATCACCTCACGGATCTAGATAAGAACAATACCTAAATACGCTTATTTTCTCCTTTGCATTATATTACGGTACCGTGGTTTAGAGGGGTTAAGCGAGGAAATATGCAATTAAATAAACATGTGACCTATAGCATCAACCCTTACTAATAATAATGATGCGGCTTGAGTGTCTTTCGTGAATGAAACAACAATAAAGATATTCGTACAATCTCGATACATGAGAAGATGAATGAATTGAGAAGTAAAATAACTACACAGGCAGTGGGAGCGAGTGTACGAGTGGGGTGCACGCACTTGAGCTAGGTAAACGCTCAAGGTAATGCGACCTTTAATCAGCTAGCGTGTCAGGTCATACGTTCTACTGCAGGGTTGGAAAATACAAATCTAGTTTGTGTAAATATGAACTTAATCTCAGAGATATTATGATGAAACTGGGGGCAATGTATGTTTTAATTCTTTTCACAATTTACTATGTACGTACCTCAAATGATGTAATTTATGATTTGAACTTTATATTCACTTCAATCGAATGTACAGTATGTAATAATTACGAACTCGGTCGAGGAATTTAGATGTAATATTATTAATACAATTATGAATCAACTATAGAGAAATATCTATTAATTGTATATAAGACAAAGTCTAATTAACCAAAATGAGATTAGTTAACAGGTGTCCTAGAAGCGCTTATAATGGAAATAGCGTAAATAATAATTAACACACTATTTATTATGATGAAACTGACGCACAAGTCGAGGTTGTACTGCGGAAATACTCAAAAGGGTATTAATAAGATATCTGAACGAGTTAACAGAGTCTCAATAAGAATTCACCTTAATAAGCTGTGTATCCAAGATGATGGAAAAATTAGATAATAGACTCTATGCAATGCTAGAATTCCTAGACAGTAAGAATCAGAATTATCTACATCAGTAATCAAATGAACGGTAATACTAGTTCATAAAATAATTACAAAAGCGATTAAGTAATCAAACGTAAAAATGGGGGTTTGGAAAGTATATAAACTTAGTGAATGATAAAACTTCACAACGAGGATACTGCGATAAATTAATTATGAAAATTAGCGTAGGTTTTAGGTAATAAGTTATGGGTTAAGAAGGGGAATCAAAACACGAAATACACTTCGACCTCAACTTGTAACATACACAACAGAATACATATACTAGGAAAATCTGTGAGTGCGTGGCGAGATGAATTAATCAACACGAGTATATAACGTATGCATAGGACGTTCTAGAGGATATTTAAACAAGATGAATATAGGATCTTGAACACAGATCTAGATAAGAGTTAATATCAGTTTCAGAAAGGATTAACACACCTGCAAAATAAGGATCTTGGGCACATATCTAAATATAATGACACGCTTACACAGTTCACATATTTTAACCTATACCTCGACAACAATAAACACAACGTAAGATATACAGAGACACTTAGGGTAAAGTTGGAGGGTAGAGAGATAGCAAGACTGGTCGACGTAGATCGTAGGTTCGAGGAGCAGCACTTCAGGGGGGTAGGGCGTCACTTGAGCAGGACTTCAGGTTCCAGACTTCAGAGGGCACCACAGGTCTAACACTCTCTCCGGCAGGGGACAGGTTTGGGGCAAGCTCCTGCTGTGATTAGCTGTCCTGTCCCTTTTCAAGGCTGAGTACAGTACTGCAGTGGATGTTTGCATACATTTCCACTAAATCTTTGAGGTAATATCTGACTTAATTCTTGACTCTCTTTCATACAGTCTCGCGGAAATAGGGGTATTGTGAATTAGTTGTGATTGAGTTGTGAGGTTTAATACTTATCGTAGACATAGGTGGTTAATATTTATAGGTTTACTTATATATTAGGTAACACATTTACATCATACATGGCATATATTTAACCTATTCTTGGAGAAATCTTACTTATAAAGATTACATCATTCTCCAGACTCTTAGACAGACTTGGGTATTGCTTGCCTATTTGTGCTTCCTTCCTTGAGGTTATTACATCTACAGGACCGTCATAACTGGTACTCTTGCTCAGGTCCATTTGTACCTGTAAGCTTCCGGTCGCTGGTGTTTAACTTGCATAAACATGCCTTCATCATATTGCAGATCTGGGAATGGAGGGGATCCTGTCTTGTGATTGGCTGATGTGGTTTGAAACCTGGTCTGTGGTTGGCTGTGACAATTTCCCATGCTCATAACTGCTGCTTGGTCCCATAGAACATGAGAAGCTCTGGGCGGCAGGGGTGGCTCCTGTATTTTCTTGTCCTTTCTCTGCTTCCGCGATGTTGGTTTATCTTGTGGATCCAGTCGCAGGCTGGCAATTCTACAACTGGCTTTTGCATTTGGCTGTAGCAACCCTGTCATTTCACCACTATCGGCGAGGAAAAAGTTGCGACCTCGCGCTTGAAGATTGTAGGATTGGGTGGTGGTTGTGTTAATGACGGGTGTCAGGTTTTGTAAAGTGAGCAGCCATAATGTGGTAGGTTTGTTGACGTCCATGACCAGGTTTAATTGTAGAGGTACTTCAGCATGAGCAATTTGTATCAGCTGGTTAGGAATTTTCACAGGCTTTGGTTTGATGCCATCAAAAATGGATACACTGTTTATTTTCATTGCTGGTGGAGTCGCCGAAGGGGTCGCTGCAGGAGGAGGTGTCCTTGGAGGAGGTCTGGTCACTGCTGGATGGAGAGGAGTAGTGACTCGGACAGGGATGGCTGGTGATGAGTGCTTGGAGGTAGGTGGGGCTGGACCAGGTAAGGGTGACCTCGCATTAGTTGGTGTGGCTATCAGTGGAGCTGGCAAGGTAGGTTTGGGGTGACCTCGTCGGATGTATGTTGGTTTGAAGGAAGGCGCCCATCGTTAAGGGGGCACCACATGTCGACCAGATCTTGTGCATGTAGGGTTAGATCGAGTAGGAATTAGTGAAGGTTGAAAAACATGTGATTGTGGGGAAGGTGAAGAAGCAGAACTAGAAGATCGTGCCGGTTTATTTGTTATGCTATGTCTGGGACGGATTACTGGAGAAGGTCGTGAGCTATAAGATGATTGGGGAATGGCCCTGGTAAGTAATGGAAGAGGTTGTGTCACTGGTTTAATTTGGGATTGAGATCCGGAAGGAGCTGGAGAGTTTAGTTTAGATGCATAAGGTTGGGGACCGGAAAGATTAGAAACAAGAGGTATATGTAAAGAAAGAGGCAAAGAAGAGGGAGGGTGAGGAGCGGAAGTGACAGGTGGAGTAATGAGATTAGGAATGTTGGCAATTATAGGAGTTGTAGGTAGAGTACCTGAGGATTCTGAAGCGTTAGGTACACTGACAGATGGTGAGGCCTGAACAGGTAAAGAGAGTGGTTGATGACCAACTTGAGAAGGAAGGATTGAAGGAGCAGAGACAGTGCGTGTAGGTAGAACAGGGATGGGTGTGTACACAATAGGGCTGGGCGTGGCTGTAACAGAGGGGTGGGTGTATGAGATAAAGTGTTCAAATCCGGAAGGGTTATTTGTTTGCGGGTGGGTGACACAGGTAGATTGAGGTCAGGTAAGGAAGGTTCTGTGGATCCTAAAGTCTGGTTATTAGTTGCAGGCAATGTGTCATTCTGAATGGGGTCAGCAAGCATAACTATATTCTCATCAATAGGCTGAAATTTACGGACTTGTCTGTTACGATATGTGCGCGACTCACCAAAATAATTTATGATAACCTGGTAGCAGTTTGGAACAGACAAAATTTCAAAAGGTCCTTTAAACCTGGGTTTGAGCTTGGATGGTACTGGTAAGTGGGCAACCATAACTAGATCACCGATACAGTAAGGGCTGGACTTGGGAGTTTCATCAGGTTGAAGATCTTGCTCATATTGAATTTGTCGTAGTCGATTCTTGAGATGTACTAAAGACTGGTCAAAATGTGAGGAGGGCTCATACGGGGCAGCTAGATGACGAAGGTGAAAGGGCAATGGTGCCACTCCAAATACTCGCTCATGAGGTGATCTTCCATCTTCTCAAGGGCAAGTGTTGATCCCCCATTGCACAATGCGAACTTGGCTGGACCAATCTTTGGAATCCATTTGTTGCAACCGGGTTCGGATTTGATTGGCTATAGTTCTGTGGCTTCTCTCGCAGATTGAATTCCCTTAAGGTCAGTATGGGGAGGAATGACTTACTTTGAAACCACACATCATCGGTAACTGCGACCATATGTGACTGGTATATTCTGGGGTATTATCGGAATGGATTGCTTCTGGTAGTCCAAAATAAGGGAAGACATGCTGAATAAGTGCTTCAGCTACTGCAATGGCTGAATGATCTTTTGCTGGACATGCAATGACATACTTGGAGTACGTGTCCACAAAAGTGATGATATACTTGAATCCGTGACTGTTTTCTAATGGTACCATCACGTCTACTGCAAGCAATTGCCAAAGTTTGGAGGCAATTCATTTTCAGGATGGCCCAGCTGTGTGGGTTCTGTCCTTTCCCAATGCACATGCTTTGCATGACACAGTGATGCGTTTGGCGGTGACGTAAGGTGATGGGGTCCAGTAAACTTGCTGGAAGGTGGAGATGAGCTTTCTTTGTGCAAGATGGGTCCCATTATCCATATGGATGGACTGCTTCGTGATTAAGGCAGCTTGTGGAGTTATCACAATTTTACCTTCCAAGGTAAAAAGATTAAACCTCGCCTGGTTAGTTGGTTGAAAATTTTCCTTGGCATCCAGTCTGGCTTGTTTCGCTGTTGGTTATGCTTGTAGAAGGTCCTGTTGACTGTTGCTTGATGATTCCTGATGATGAATAGCGAGAATGGTGTGTTTTGGTTCGTCTTGGTGAGGTGCATATTCGGAGGGTGATAAAGGTAGACGAGAAAGGGCATCAGCATTAGTATGTAACTTTCCTGGTCGATATGCAATCTCTATGTCAAATTCTTCAAGAGATTCCCTCCACCTGACTGTCAGAGCATTTTTGGTATCTGATTTTCGCAGCCATTGAAGGGCGTGGTGGTCTGTGATGACGGTGACCTTGACTCCGGTCAGATAAGCTTTCAAATACTGTAAAGCCCAAATAATGCCGAGACATTCTCATTTTGTTACAGGGTAATCAATTTCAGCCGGGTTGAGGGTGCGGCTGGCACATGCAATGATGTGTTCCTTGCCGTCTCTGGTCTGTCCTAATACGGCCCCAATGCCAAATTGTGACACATCAGTGTACAATCGGAACGGCTGGGTGTAGTCTGGAGAGGAGACCACCGGAGATGCAACTAATTTGGTCTTGAGATCATTGAAGGCTTGAAGTCGTAAATCGGTCCATAAGAATGGCTCTTCTTTTCTTGTGAGGTCATGTAGAGGTTTGCCAATGGTAGCAAAGTTCTTCACAAACCTTCTGTAATATGAGGCTAAACCAAGGAAAGCACGTATACCTTTTACGTTAATGGGAGGGGTGATTTTGCTGATTGCCTCAAGCTTACTTGGGTCAGGTGTAATTCCTTCTTCCGAGACAATGTGTCCAAGAATGTTGACCTTGGTTTTTGCCAGAGTGCATTTGGCAGGTTTTAGTTTCAAGTTAGCATCTCGGATTCGTTGAAATACTTGTTTGAGTCTTTGCAGATGTTCTGCCCAGGTTTTACTGAACACAATGATGTCATCAAGGTAAGCTAGGCAAGTTTCCCAGGTTAGACCTTCTAGCACCGATTCCATCAGTCTTGAAAATGTAGCTGGACCATTACATAACCCAAAAGGTAACACAGGGACCTCATACAGGCGTCCTTGGCTGGTGGCAAATGCTGTTGATGTTCCGGCAAGACAGGTACTTGCCAGTAGCCAGCTTGCAGTGTAACTAATTATCTATGACTATGAGCAATTAGACTGAAATTAGATAGAGTTCAAATATAAGATTATCGGTATTGAAGGCGGGAATCCCAAGAGAATATTTAAACAAGCAAATGGCCGAAATGTAGTGTGGGTTAGAAAAGGGCACTCGTATACGTAGCTCCTTTAACTAAACACAACAATGATCAGATTACGTTAAGTTAATATTCATACAGTACTAAGATAAAGCTTAATATGATTCACTAAAATAATAAACAAAGTATATACATTACGTTGGCACTTAATGCACAACGAAATGATAAACACAAGAAAGTTGGAATAGATGTTGTCTTGTCTGTGGACTGGCGAGGACTGCTAGTGGGCCAGGGTTATCATCAGGGACCTAAAGTATTTCCCGCCTTGCGCAAGTCGCGCAGGTGGACGTCTCACATAATATTATAATAGAGACGATCAAGCTCTATCCAAAGCTTATATATAATATACAATATATTAATATTGTAAATCAATGTCAATGGATAAATAATAACTAGCCGTTTAAGACTTATAGATACATTTTAGTACCAATTCAAACCACCAGGGCGCTCCACAGGTGCGCGGGTGATTCGAAAAGAACAATAGGTACGAAATGACGAGATGTAGATAGGATAGATAAGAAACAGATAGAAAACAGGACAAATATCATACCATACATGCAATGTCTCTATCGCATCCACGATACATTCCCCCACCAATAAAGAACCTGAACCCCACTTAAACCTAAAGTTGGCCAGAGGCTATCTTGCGACGCCACATGCTAACAGCGTTGCTCGCAGCACGTCTGGACCGTGTCCCGATCCGAGGTTGACTAACATCAGATGGTGTCTGGTTATTGTCTATATCCTCGGACCCAGCAGAGTCTGTTTGTTGTTGGGTATTAGACTTGTCATTAAGCTCCATCATATATAGACGAGCGACTGGCCTCACCGTGTTACCGGTTGATGTTTTAACTAACGCGACCCGATCAATATGGTCCTGTCCCTCATAGAACACGACCCAACCTCCAGAACAACCGAGGACACTCTTCATGGATTAGTACTACATCCCCTACAGAGGGTGTATACACATTATTGTTGTCTCTATTGCTGCGCTCTCTCAGTGCCAGCAAGTAATCCATTTTCCATCTTTTACGGAAATCCTCGATAATCTTTGTAACGTATCTATAGCGTCGAGTCACTGCTCACCTAGAGTACAGGGATGGATCTTCAAGTTCCCCCTCCACTTGTATATCGGAGGGAAATGGGGTCAACTCCCGCCTGTAGAGCAAATGAGCCGGTGTCAGTGGAAGCGGCTCTTGTAGGTCCGTATATACGTATGCAAGGGGACGACCGTTGACGATGGCTTCCACTTCGGTAAGTACTGTGTCTAGTTCTACCTTCCTCACCAAAGCCCGTCCTATGATCGATTTCAACCCAGACTTAACTATGCCCACGCATCGTTCCCACATACCACCAAACCATGGCGCTCGAGCTGGGATAAATCGCCACTCGCAACGTCTTTCACCCAGGAAGGATATAATCTTAGCATCCTCCTGTAACTCCTTTAAATAATTAGAAGCCTGATGGAATGTTGGAGCATTGTCACTTATTAGTAGTTGAGGGATGGATCTGCGTGCGCAGAAACGCCTGAATGCCAGCATGAATGTCTCAGTTGTCATGTTATCACAACGCTCCAAATGTACAGCCCTCGTTGTAGTACAGGTACACAGGAGAACATATACCTTGTCCTGATCTTTAGTCTTTAATGCACCGGTATAATCCAGACCCACTACCCTAAAGGGTTCTAGTTGATTAACACGGAAATCAGGCAATGGCGGAGCTGGACCCGTGGAGTAAGGTTTGCCCTTCAATCTCCTACAAGTAACACACCGTTTCAATACTCTCCGGACTACCTGACGAAGGTTGGAGACTACGTGGTGGATCCCGTAGTGAGCTAACGATTGGTGTGCCCGTGCCACTAATAAGTTCGTAACGTGATGATCTGAAGGCATCAGGATCGGGTTGGTTGTTTCAAAAGGCATATCCGATCTTTCCAGGCGACCCTCACACCTGATAAGACCATTATCCAGATATAGCCTTAACTGTTGCACATGATTAGGTTTTATGCTTGGTTTGTTCCGACGTAAATACTCTGCTTCTTTTGAAAAGGATTCGGTTTGAACCCGTTTTATTATCGCTATCTCTGCTGTCTTTAATGCTGTAGAAGTTAAGCTCAATTCAGCTAAGCTTAGGCCCGTGTCAGATATCTTATACATTCCTTTGGCCTTATCCTTAATTGTGGTAATAAAACACACGACCAGGGAAAAGATTCTGACTAGTTTATTATATGCACCAACCCTAGCCCACTCATACATCGGAATTGGTGTTACATTATCATCCGTGAGTGATGACACTGCCACCGCCTCAAGCGACAGAGCACCCACATCGGCAGCCTCCCACTCTGTCCACCTTTCCTCTTGCAGCAACCAAGGAGGACCTTGCCACCAGAGTGTGGACTTTTGTAGACGAGAGGCAGTAATACCCCTTGTAATCAAGTCGCTGGGGTTTTCACTCGTATGCACGTAGTGATAGATAGCGTTTGGCAGTAGGGACCGTATTTCATCGACCCTATTTCGCACATAAACTGGCAAAGTTTTATTACTATGTACCCAGGTGAGTGCAATCTGACTGTCGCTCCACACGTGAACCGAATCTAAGCTCAGGTCCTTTTCAAGAGCGACATTGATGTGGCCTACCAAACGTCCTAGCAATAGCATAGCAGTTAGCTCCATCTTGGGGATTGTTACATGTTTGACGGGAGCCACTTTAGCCCGTGCTGTAACAAGATGCGCCCCAAGAGGTGTAACGACATATAGAGCCACCCCATATGCCGTGGAGCTAGCATCGCAGAAGGCATGGAGTACCGCTCTCTCACGACCTGCTACCACGCGCGGTAGGTGGACATTACACAGTGTGGCATAGTCGCGCAACACGGCTGCCCCTTGATCCTGTACGTCAACAGGCAGTCGGTCATCCCAACATATACCACGTCTCCATATTTCTTGCATAAGTATACGTGCGCGTATAGTAACTGGTAAAGCAAGACCCAGTGGATCAAAGAATTGTGATAATTTGCTCAGCAGGCTCCTTTTGGAGTATGCAACATCCTGCTGAGCAAATCGCCTGTCATTGTAGGTTAAATAGTCCTGCCCTGAGTGCCAGATCATTCCCAAATTCCTGGCTATAGCCTGGGTGGCCGCTAGCATCCCATCAACCTGTAGTTGGTCATTCAGTAAGTCGCAGTTCGAGACCCATTCACGAAGGTGTAGGTGCGCTTCAGCGAACAGCCGACAAGCTTGCCAATAGAGAGATAGCAACTCCTCTTGCGAATCACAATTCCCCTGCAGGTTGTCGATGTAGAGACCTTGGAGGAGATGATCAGTATCTTCCTCTGCCAGCTCTAGATGTTTTCTTATGGTGGCATTCAGCAGAAACTGCGAACATGTCGCGCCAAAGAGGACCACCCGAAACCGATACTGTACCACAGGACTCAGGGGATTCTGGGCGTCCCGGAACCAGAGGAAACAAGTGACGTCCCGATCCCGCTCACTCATTCCCACCATCAAGAACGCCTTCCCAATGTCGCTGGTGAACGTGTAGCGACCCAGCCTGAACCTAAGCAACTGTTGAGACAGGTTCGACACCAACGACGGACCCGTTAAGAGACAGTCGTTCAGACTGGGACCCGCACCCACCTTTGCCGAGCAATCAAATACGATCCTGATGGGGGTAGTTGGGCTGTCTTTACGGACGCAATGGTGAGCCAGGTAGTGAACACGCCCCCGCTCCACCGGCTCCGAGGATTCCACTTCTTCAATAAACCCCCGTGTTACGTACATTTGTAAGATGGCGTCATATGCATCGCGCGTCTCCGGTTCCGTTTTCAGTTTCCGCTGCAGCGCCCACAGTCTCCCCAATGCCAAACCATAATTTGTGGGTAAAGAAATATTCGCTTCCCTCCAGGGCAGTCCTACTGTGTATTGCTGGTCCGTGGCACTATAGCACACAGACTCTTCAAACAGGTCTAATGCAATCTTCGAATCATTATCGACTTCAATAGGATCTATACCTATATGGTCTAACCTCCATAGTTTCTCTAAGTCGAACTCGGTAGCTCTCTTAGGGCCTTCGAGAGGAGCAGCGTCATTAATCAGACTATCCACCGCAGTTGTTTGTAATCGCAATACAGACACTGTGTCGACTAGAGTAGTAGTATCGGAGGAACTTACTTTGCCACTCAGACAATATCCAAACTTTGTGGGGATTAGAATTACCCCACACTCTCGTTTATATCCAGGATGAACTACAGAATAATAGTGATCGGCACCTAGAAGAATGTGTACCTCTGTTTGATTACCTATGGCGGACAATTGAATTCCTTTGGCGCGCAAGGCTCGCTCGACACCCTGTATACCCGATTGTTTATAATCTGGGATTTGATCCACCACAACGCACTCCAAGTTCTGACGCTGCTTGCGGTAGAAATAGGATACCCGAGCTACGTCATACTCCTGTCGGTCTACACTCCCCGTAAAACCTTGTAACCTAAGAGTTTCTGTACCCAATACATCATGGTTTAGGTTCTGTAGGGTAGATCTTTGAATGAACGACCTCTGTGAGCCTTGATCTATCAAAACTCGATAGTTGACTATCTCTCGCTTACCTTCCATTGGCATCATAATAGTGGGCAAAAGTGTTGTATCCTTTCTAGTACCTAAAGTCATAGTAGTAGTGTTCCCTGCTGGTACATCCTTAATCTTAGTACTGGTTGAAATACATAGTTTGTCAAAGTGATGACCTTGACAGTTATGACATGGCCTCAAATAAGTAGCTATGCACCCCCCTCTCTTCCCATGGTCCTTGGCTAGGCATCCGATACACACATTTAATTTCTTTGCTCTAGCCACCTTAGCCTCATTCGTCTGGAATCTATTACAGGACATCCATCTATGCTTGTCACTAACACACAACTTACAGTCATACGCCTAGTGATTTCTTAGTTTTTCCCTTCTCTCTGTTCCTTGCTTCCACTGTCATACTCAACGTTCCACTCATCCCAGCTTGTCCACCATTTCCGGTTCTACAATTGTTAAGTTGCATATTACTTATTTCCTTGCTAAAGGTAGTTCTGAATTCCTGGAAATCAAATGACCTGACCTTATCTAGGATAGCTAGAGGAAGTTTTCTCCTCAAGATGGTAACAATCATTTCTGAAACAGTTATGCCAAGTGTCTCCAGAGACCGGGTGTGACACTCCATCCTAGCCCTAAAGTTAGCCAACTCTTCTACTTTATATCGAGGTTCCTTTAGATCTAATAGGGCAAGGACATGAGCCACCTTCAATTGCTCACAATCTCCGTAAGTCACCTTTAACAACTGTACCGCCTCCCCATAACTATCTCCTACTACTGCAAACCCTTCAATCAAATGTAAAGCCTCATCATTTAATTGGCCCTTCAGGTAGGTAAACTTACGCACATTGTCCAGGTTAGAATTATGAACAGTAGAACTAAAAACATCCCAGAAAGCCAACCACTCTGTTAGAATACCCCCAAATCGAGTTAGATTTAGTTTAGGGAGGTTGACCGCATGCTTTGGATCGAGCTTGTTTGTAACACCATGGCCCGTATTTTCATGTGGCCATTTTGTTGCTATGGCACTCTTTAGTGTACTTTCTGATTTAAAGTACAAATAGTCCTTCGCCATACGATCGCCACACTCCTCTGACATATCCTCATCACCTTCCAGGAACGATAAGATTTGGTCACCCAGAGTGCTGATCTTGTCATGAGTGTTTTGTATACTTTTCAGACTAGCTTCCATTTCATCAATCGTTGCAGTAGTAATGAATGTATCCATGTCTGTGGTGAATCTGGTCAGAGCACCCCTGTAACCGTCACGCTGATTTTTAGCTAACCTGAGATCTGCACTCTTTGTGTTAGAATTGGGTAAATCACCCTTCGTTGCTCCATCATCCTTTCCCATGATGAAAGGTAGCTATTGTTATTTAATAAAGGAAATATCAGCTATATTTATGTCAGCAAGCACATTGTACCAGATCAGCACTTACGCAGAATAATGGAAAAGTAAGATATAACGTCAGAACATTGTACAAAGATATTCTACTATACAGTAATTGCAAATACCGATATTCCGCTTAAATGGTTAGACCATGTAAATCATTACGAAGGGCATGAAAGGTATGAATTAAGTGGCCTATAAATCTCACTTGTAGGTTGGGTTAGCCCATTCTGGTACCCAACAAAAATACAAACGCTGGCTTTCTACTTTACCTGTATCATGGCCTCCTTTCTTGCTTTCACAATGAGTGTTGATGATGGGTATGATCAACTAAGGAAAACTAAGGAAATTGAAAATAGTAAGGGAAACTAATGTAAACTAAGGGAATATTCTAAATGAAAAACTAAGGAAAACTAAGGAAAAACAGGCACCAAGGGTAATTTACTGGGGGAATATGATCTCTGGCTGACAAAACTTTGGGGTTCGAAGCACAATCACACCTGCCTCTCTAGCATATAGCTTCCGAAGCAGGCTAACCAGCTTATCATACAATCTTTGGTTTGCTGGAAGATCCAGATGTACACCATCTATATCCAGGTCACCGGTGGTAAGCGGTACGGCCACAAACTTATGTTTTGTGTCAGGCAGTCTCAACCGCAGTATACGGTTTACAGAGTTTTTGATCCTGTGATACTCGGTAAAATCAAAGTCCCTCACCTGAGTGCGGCACTCGATCGTCACAATACGGCACTCAGTGTTAGCCTCTATCTCCAGGTCCAGCGCCAAATCCTTTATCTCGTTAGCTAGGGCCCTTGGCGAACAGTCTGGCTTGATGTCATTACCGCCGATCACCAAAAAAGTGGTTCGGGGTCGATATCTAATAAGCCTATGCCACTGGGGGGATCCTTTCAGATCCTGAACTTTCGCCCCAGGTACTCCAAAATAACGAAACTTTAATTCGCGATCGCCTGAAGGTGTAGAATATGTATTATACCCCTGCTCTGCATTCGCGAGCCGGACGGAGTAAGAATGTCCTAATACTGCCACTCGATCAAGATCACCGCTATCAGCAACCGGTGGTATGAAGCCTAATCCTACGGCCCCAGGATCTTTCGTCCTGCACCCGGGCTGTGTACCACTACCACTGCTCATTGATACAAACTTATGGCAATGCTTGCTACTAAATTACTTCAAGTTCCCGGGTCTGGGCACCATGTAACTAATTCTCTATGACTATGAGCAATTAGACTGAAATTAGATCGAGTTCAAATATAAGATTATCGGTATTGAAGGCGGGAATCCCAAGAGAATAGTTAAACAAGCAAATGGCCGAAATGTAGTGTGGGTTAGAAAAGGGCACTCGTATACGTAGCTCCTTTAACTAAACACAACAATGATCAGATTACGTTAAGTTAATATTCATACAGTATTAAGATAAAGCTTAATATGATTCACTCAAATAATAAACAAAGTATATACATTACGTTGGCACTTAATGCACAACGAAATGATAAACACAAGAAAGTTGGAATAGATGTTGTCTTGTCTGTGGACTGGCGAGGACTGCTAGTGGGCCAGGGTTATCATCAGGGACCTAACGTAGTTCCCGCCTTGCGCAAGTCGCGCAGGTGGACGTCTCACATAATATTATAATAGAGACGATCAAGCTCTATCCAAAGCTTATATATAATATATACAATATATTAATATTGTAAATCAATGTCAATGGATAAATAATAACTAGCCGTTTAAGACTTATAGATACATTTTAGTACCAATTCAAACCACCAGGGCGCTCCACAGGTGCACGGGTGATTCGAAAAAAACAATAGGTACGAAATGACGAGATGTAGATAGGATAGATAAGAAATAGATAGAAAACAGGACAAATATCATACCATACATGCAATGTCTCTATCGCATCCACGATATGCAGATCTAGAGTAGTGAACTATTTTGCACCAAGTAATGAGTCGAGAGAGTCGTCAATCCTGGGAAGAGGTGTAGCATCTTTAATGGTGACGTCATTAAGTTGCCGGTAATCAATACAAAACCGGTTTGATCCGTCCTTTTTACGGACCAGTACCACCGGAGAAGACCAAGGGCTGGTGGAAGATTTTAAACCCCTGTGGCGAGCATATCTTGGACTTGCTTCTCCTCTTCCTGTCGTTGAATCGTGTTTTTCCTCCTAATTGGTTGCTTGATGGGGTGTCCCACGGTGTGAATGGGCTGATGCAACATTGCCGGTTTCCCCATATCTCGGCTAGAGGTAGCGAAAATATCTTGATAGGAAATTAGGAGGTTTCTGAGGTCAGTTTGTTAGTTAGAAGGGAGAGTGGATGGTATGTCAGGAAGGTTTGTTTTACAGGGAGGTGAAGATTCAGAGGGAACAGAGAATTCGTCTGAATACATTTCTAGGTTGCCAATGGCAAGACCCTTAGGCAGAGTGATAGGTTTGACTGATATATTAGCAATTTTGATGCAATTCATCTGGTGTGGTAGCAAGCAAGGAGCGTTTAGTCATACCCCATTGAGAGGGCTTTGGAGGTGTGGGGTCACAAGGACATTTCCTTGAAGGGTAGGTACTAATGGTACCCATTTTTCATGATGAGGGGAAACTGTAATGGAGGAGGAAACTATAGCTTGAGAAATTACATGTTTTTTTTTTTTTTTTTTTTTTAAGAGACAATGAACGGAGGAAGGAAAAACACAGATAAAACAAAAAGGTCCATGTGCCTAAAGGCATCCTCCATTCATAAAATGTTTGTAACAACTGGATTTAAACATTTGTAGATTGTAAGTTTGTGGAAAGCAATTCGAGGGAAGTGAATTCCAAAGAGTAGTAGCTCTGGGGATAAACGAATTCTGATAAGCAGAAGTTTTGCATTGTGGAGGAGAAAGTGTAAATTCATGGGCGCTCTCAGCTGCCCTAGTTCTACGGGGAAAGATGTGGAGAGGCGGCACAATTGAAGCAAGTTCCTCGGAACAATTGCTGTGAAAATATCTGTAGAATAATGCAAGGGATGCAACGTTTCTTCGTATGGCTAATGTAGGAAGGTCCTGTGTGATTGCAGGGTTATTGATTAATCTAATAGCTTTATTTTGAATTTTGTCCAACTGCCTCAATGCAACCACTCCACTTCCACCCCACAGAGGTGAACAGTAATCCATCTGAGAGCGCACATGACTTTTATATATTACGGCCAACTGCTCGTCAGTGAAGAATTCTCGAACTCTGTACAGGAGTCCCAGTTTTTTAGAGGCATTCTTAGCAATGCTTCTAACATAATGTGTCCAGCTCAAGTTAGTAGTTAATGTTACACCGAGAATGTCAATACTAGGGGAACTGGGAATATTTACATCATTAAAAAATATATGGGAGTCAGTGAGATTCTGTCGGTTAGAAAATTGAATGTACTTGGTTTTCTGTGCATTAAAGGAAACTAGATTCTCTTGTCCCCATTCATTAATTCTAGAAAGGTCCTGGTTCAGAGAAATTGCAGTGTTTATTTTTGAATTTATAAGATCGGGTTGGGTGAACGAATTGGTAAATGTGAAGGAACTGTGGAGTGTTGAGTCATCTGCGTAGGAATGTATTGGATTATGAGTGGTAGATATGAGATCATTGATATGAATGAGGAACAGAGTTGGGGCCAAAACTGATCCCTGGGGAACACCAGCATTTATTGAGTGAAATTGAGAATAAAGGCCATCTACCATTACACGTATTTTTCTGTTATGAAGATAAGAAGAAATTAGTGGAACTAATGATGCAAGGCCGTAGTGTGACATCTTCGACAATAAGGATTGATGCCAGACTCTATCAAATGCCTTTGATATATCCAGTGCTATTGTATGTGTTTCACCATGTTGGTCTGTAGCTTGGTTGATTTGATGCGTAAGAAGGCAAAGAATGTCTGCAGTTGATCGACATCGTCTAAAACCATATTGCCTATCACTGATTAATTTATTATTCTCCAGATGCTTAATTATGTGATTATTTAATATAATTTCAAAAACTTTGCCAAGAGTGGAAGTTATAGCTATTGGTCTGTAGTTTGATGGATCTGAAGAGGCACCTTTTTTAGGAACTGAATGGATGTTTGCTTCTTTCCAGGGTACTGGGAAGCATGAGGTATGAGTACACAGACGGAAAATTTTTGCCAATACAGGAGCGAGCACCAAGGAGCAATTCTTAAGTACTATTGGAGGAATTTCATCTGGACCAGGAGCCTTATCTACTGAGAGATTCTGCAAAATAGTTTTGACATGTCTGGTGTGGATCTTAAGTGAGGGAATTTCAGGCGAATTAAAATTAAGTACAGGGACATCTTGATTTATTTCATCTAAGGTTGAGTTGGTGGAGAAAATATCCGCAAGAAGGTTAGCTTTACCTCGTGGGTCACTTACAAGATTGCCAGTCGGAGATTTTAATGGTGGAATGGATGAAGCAGTAGTGAAGTTGGATTTGAATGAGTTAAGAGTAGACCAAAATATTTTGTTATCATTTGGATTATTTAGAAGTTTATTTGCCTGCTTATGGAGAAAGTTTGATTTAGTTAGGTTTAATACAGTTTTGGCATGATTTCTGATGTTTCTAAAGTAATTAAAGGCTTCATGTGTTTTTGATCTCGTGAATGCATTGTAGGCTATTGCTTTTTGTTCAGTTACTCTAGCACAATTATGGTCAAACCATTTAGGTGAATTAGATCTTTTACTGTACTTTTGATGAGGAATAAAAGTTTCCATTCCAATTTTTACAAAATCTTGTATGTGGCTCAAGGTGGAGTGTGCATCATTAGAAAAGAAAGAGGTCCAGGGAATATCAATAAAGAAACCTTGAAGACCCTCCCAGTCTGCCCTATCGTAATGCCATTTAGTCACCAAAACAGGTTCAGAGTGGGAAGGTGTGGTAGGTGATAGACAGGTGGCCTGTATCAGACAGTGATCAGAAGATCCAAGTGGGGACCTCACTGTAACATCATAATTTTCTGAATTGGTTGTTAAAAATAAGTCCAGTAGGTGGGAATTATGATTAGGATTATCTGGTACACGGGTGGGTTGGTTGACTAGTTGAATGAGATTAAATGAGTCTGCAAATAGCTCACATTCAAGACCAGCATCATCAGTCCTGGCTGAATGAGTGAGCCATTCAACATTATGGACATTAAAATCACCCAACACAGTGATTTCAGAAGAAGCATTTAAGTTGAGGACACTGAGTTGTGAGGACAGAGAATCAAAAAGACTTTGCTCTGGAGGAGTATTTGGGGAACGGTAGATGCAACACATGTATTTAAATTTACCAGCAGAAATTAATTTGTATATAGAATAATCAAAATAGGGACAATTGAAACCAGTAACCTCCTCCAGGGCAATTTCAGATTTTGCGAAGCAACATACACCACCTTTAGGTCTGAAATTTTGGAGCAGTTGATAACCTGGAAAATTAAATCTAGATGTGTCAGATGTGGATGTTACTTGAGTCTCTGTCAAAAAAAGGAGAGTAGGGGATTCTGCTTGAAGAAATTGGTGTACAGAATTGATGTTAGAGTGAAGTCCCCTTATATTACTAAAGAAATAGCTGTACTGACAAGCAGCTTTGGGACGTTGCAATGCTCTTGACACAGTCGCATGATGACGACCGGGAGGGCCCTGTGTCAATAACCCAACCCTGCCGGGGGTGGATATCCGAGGGACCACCAGGTTTGCTCTTAACAATTGTACTGCCATATTTATAAGGTAAGTGTATGGTGTTACATGTATGATATGTAGTGGGAAGAGTAGTATTTTATGGATAGAGGATAGCGATGTAGGGCAATGTCGTGAAGTTGGATGTGTATGTTATATAAAGAGGGTTTTCCTGATACCCCTGATGTGTGAGGCAGAAAGATATGTATCCAGCTACCAAGGCCTGGGAGAGAAAATGGAATTCAGGCTATTCCCTGAGTCTCCCGAAACCTTGGCGGTAGTACTTCCCTGGGCGGGGCTGCCTACCCCTACTACCTACAATGTGGTTGAAGAGGGACACTATCTTGAGTACTTTGGGGTGCAGCAGTGATAGGTGCAAAGTTGTGGATTTTAGCTGCTTCAAGTTGTCATTAGAAGTTTTTTTTCAGGTTTGGAAGGTGCATCATAAGATAAGGGTCGGTGCCTACAATTTATTGAGGTACCTAAAAATATCAACAAATCGAGACCTAAATATCCATCATATTTAGACTCACTGGGATTGTATATCACAAAAGAGTGATGAACTCCGTGATTGGGATGAGGGTTGTTAACATATAACAGGAGTGTCAGACCAAGATTAGGAAGAACTTGATCATTGGCACTAATTTATCTTATGTAGGAAGACTGCATTTGTCCAAAAACATGCTTATGTTTCTGGAAAAATGGAAGGAATAAGCAAGAACGGGAAGCCCCCGTATCAATGAGGAGTCGAACTTTCACCACATTCAGCGTGATTTTGTGGTACACCGGAAGTCCGTCATCCGATGTTTCGTCATGAGCCCCCCCAATGGTTACGACTATTTGTTTGGGGGGGGCAGCCTAAAAATCCTGTGGATCTGGCTGGATAATCTCAGGCTGATATGTCTCTAGTTCTCTTTCTGCTTCCCCTTCTTCAATTCCGGCCGTCCCGTCGTCAATAATAGTAGCAATCTGCCTCGGCTTGTTCCAGGGGATCTGTGCCCACCAACTTGGAGTCCTTGTCCTCTTCCTCGTGAGTTCGTTGAAAGACCTCTTGAGAGACCAGAGCATGCAGGGCCCGGAGCAGGGTTTCCAGTCTGCTGGACGAATTCGGGCCCAGTTCTCGGCTTTGTCTGCTGCCCGAGGAGCTACTGGACTACTGCTGGGTGTTGTGTTAGTAGAGGGGTGGGTGGTGGCTCTACTTATCACAGCAATTTTTTTGGCTTGTTCCCTGGACTTTCTCAATGCCATGATTCTTCTAATCACAGGCAGATTTGTTGGCTCAATTATTGAGAAGTGATTGGCCACGGGGTCAGACAGGATTCTTACCAAGGTTTTGAAGATTATTTTCTTCCTCTGTGCGCTAGTTTCTTCAGGAAATGCCGTCAATGCGATCTGTTGCAATTTCTCAACAGTCACATCCAAGTCTCCTGTAAACTTCATTTCATGGAACTTCTTGTCAGCTATGGTTTGTCCCAAAACTGGATTGATTGTGGTTCTTACATATACCTCAAACTGCACCCAGGTTAACCCAGGCATATTGTCGTGCACATACCCCAACACTTTAGTTGCATATTTCCCTAATTTCACCACAATTGTATGGATCTTGGAAGCGTCCTCGTTTTCGAACATAATGTCCAGGACCGGTTTGACTATTTCCAGGTAGGTATAAATATTATAATCCTCAGGCTTGAATGCCGGGATATCAAGAGACCTAATGGCTGCCATGATGAATAATGTAACTACACTAATTGAATACAGATTTTGTTTTTTTAGAATAAGAACACTCGTGTTAATTAATTGATCCCACCGCTGCCACCAGTGTTTCTTCGGGCGATAATAGTTAAAGCTTGTGATATAGTCTTTACTAAAATCTAGATCTGGACTTATATACCGTAAATAATCCCAACAGGGACTTCCCGAACACGTTCTTAATATCACAAATAAATATTCAACTAGGTACTACAGAACTCAGTAACAACACACATGTGAATTATATACACAAGTTTATTCAAAGGCATATGAATGGTATCTTTACTTATTGGCTTTGGTTTTTAGGATATCGTAGCATAATAATTTCATTATTCAATTTCCGAATATATGTCTGTAATTCAGGGCGTAGCATTACCTTAAGAATTATGAGAATTATAAGGCAACGAAGCGAATACATATAAGTAGAATAAATCAAAGTGAGATCAATTATACTTCAGTGGTGGTATCAACAAAGCAGGATATATGCAATTAAATAAACATGTGACCTATAGCATCAACCCTTAATAATAATAATGATGCGGGTTGAGTGTCTTTCGTGAATGAAACGACAATAAAGATATTCGTATAATCTCGATACAAGAGAAGATAAATTAATTGAGAAGTAAAATAACTACACAGGCAGTGGGAGCGAGATGTACGAGTGGAGCGCGCTTGAGCTAAATAAACGCTCTCAAGTTAATGCAACCTTTAATCAGCTAGCGTGTCAGGTTATATGTTCTACTGCGGGGTTGGAAAATACAAATCTAGTTTGTGTAAGTAGGCTATGAACTTAATCTCAGATATATTATGATGAAACTGGGGGCAATGTATGGTTTAATTATTTTCACAATTTACTATGTACGTAGCTCAAATGATGTAATTTATGATTTGAACTTTATATGCACTTCAATCGAACGTATGTAATAATTACGAACTCGGTCGAGGAATTCAGATGTAATATTAGTAATACAATTATGAATCAACTATAGTGAAATATCTATTAATTGTATCTAAAGACAAAGTCTAATTTACTAAAAAGAGATTAGTTAACAGATGTCCTAGAAGCGCTTATAATGGTAATAGCGTAAATACTAATTAACACAATATTAATTATGATGAAAGTGACGCACAAGACGAAGTTGTACTGCGTAAATACTCAAAAGGGTATTAACAAGATATCTGAACGAGTTAACAGAGTCTTAAAAAGAATTCACCTTAATAAGCGGTGTATTCGAGATGATGGAAAATTTAGATAATAGACTATGCAATGCTAGAATTCCTAGACAGTAAGAATCAAAATTATCTACATCAGTAATCGAATGAACGGTAATACTAGTTCATAAAATAATTACAAAAGCGATTAAGTAATCGAACGTAAAAATGGGGGTTTGGAAAGTATATAAACTTAGTGAATGATAAAACTTCACAACGAGGATACTGCGATAAATTAATTATGAAAATTAGCGTAGGTTTTAGGTAATAAGTTATGGGTTAAGAAGGGGAATCAAAACACGAAATACACTTCGACCTCAACTTGTAACATACACAACAGAATACATATACTAGGAAAATCTGTGAGTGCGTGGCGAGATGAATTAATCAACACAAGTATATAACGTATGCATAGGACGTTCTAGAGGATATTTAAACAAGATGAATATAGGATCTTGAACACAGATCTAGATAAGAGTTAATATCAGTTTCAGAAGGATTAACACATACGCAAAATAAGGATCTTGGGCACATATCTAAATATAATCAGACGCTTACACAATTCACATATTTTAACCTATACCTCGACAACAATAAACACAACGTAAGATATACAGAGACACTTAGGGTAATGTTGGAGGGTAGAGAGATAGCACGACTGGTCGACGTAGATCGTAGGTTCGTGGAGCAGCACTTCAGGGGGGTAGGGCAATACTCGAGCAGGACTTCAGAGGGCACCACAGGTCTAACACTCTCTCCGGCAGGGGTCAGGTTTGGGGAAAGCTCCTGCTGTGGTTAGCTGTCCTGTCCCTTTTCAAGGCTGAGTACAGTACTGCAGTGGATGTTTGCATACATTTCCACTAAATCTTTGAGGTAATATCTGACTTAATTCTTGACTCTCTTTTATAGAGTCTCGCGGCAATAGGGGTATTGTGAATTCGTTGTGACAGAGTTGTGAGGTTTAATACTTATCGTAGACATAGCTGGTTAATATTTATAGGTTTACTTATATATTAGATAACAAATTTACATCATACATGGCATTTTTTTAACCTATTCTTAGAGAAATCTTACTTATAAGGATTACATCATTCTCCAGACTCTTAGACAGACTTGGGTATTGCTTGCCTATTTGTGCTTCCTTCCTTGAGGTTATTACATCTACAGGACCGTCATAACTGGTACTCTTGCTCAGGTCCATTTGTACTTGTCAGCTTCCGGTCACTGGTGTTTAACTTGCATAAACATGCCTTCATCATATTGCAGATCCGGGAATGGAGGGGATGCTGTCTTGTGATTGGCTGGTGTGGTTTGAAACCAGGGCTGAGACAATTTCCCATGCTCATAACTGCTGCTTGGTCCCATAGAACATGAGAAGCTCTGGGCGGCAGGGGTGGCTCCTGTATTTTCTTGTCCTTTCTCTGCTTCCGTGGTGTTGGTTTATCTTGTGGATCCAGTTGCAGGCTGGCAATTCTGCAACTGGCTTTTGCATATGGCCGTACCAACCCTGTCATTTCAAGAAGTAACTATTAAATTAACACTTTCACTATTATTATAGTTTGTTTCCTCTAATTCGAGTTGTCATTTGTCGATTTAAGGGGAGATTTCTACTTGAAGGATTTTATTCTAAACCCCTTTCTCCGTCAGGTTTAGCACCATTCCTTTTGACATTTTAAGACGTTCACCCCATTCGACGTTCCCTTAACCCACTGAGCCCCAGCGACGCAGGGTTTGCATCCACAATGTATATAATGCTAAACCTCAGCGACGCATGGTTTGCGTCCTGGCCGGTCCGGTCCTAATTACTCCGGTCCTATGGCACTCCGAGGGCTCAGATTTGTATGGGAACTGTGTAAGTATCCCACCCACCCATGCCGATGGTTGAAAACTCTCAAAGTCCAACCGCGTGCGCGTAAGCGCGCAAAAACATGTTGTTTTGGGGAAATTGCCTTCAAGTTTTTACTCTTGTAAAATCCGTTTTCGGATTTTTGACCAATTTTTTTTTTTCCTTCATTCCTAACCCATTCGCTATTGTTTCTGGAATAAAAAGAAAATAAGAATCAGCCGGTCCTGGGTGGTACATTTATTAATATTTAGCTGGTACTCAGCGGGTTAAATATAGCTTAGACAGGGCCTTTTAACCCAGTGAGACCCAGCGTCGCACGTGATGCGTCGGCAGTGTTTGATCACCAACTCCCAGCGACGCATCACGTGCGTCCGACATATTAAAATCAGTTACGTGGCTCGTAAGATAGGAAATGGCGGGAGAATAGGAGGGGGAGGTACCGTAGTGTGTGTGGGAGCCGGGCCGGTAGGTGTGAGCGGGCCAAGACAGCCGCGCGGCTGGTGGTGGTGGGCTTAGTGGGGATACTTTACACTCTTAGTTCACCGCCACTTTGAACCTTCATTACTCCGGTCGTATGGGAGCTAGAGGCTTGAGATTTATGTGAACCACTCCTTAGGATGTATGCCGTACAATGCCATACTCAGTTTTCACCCTAGTGCTCCCGGGCGGGTGGTCATGCGGGGGAGACGAACTTTCGACCCCCCCCTCCCGCCCCCCAAATGACCAAGGTATTTTTTTTTTTTTTTTTTCTTCATTTCTCACCATTCTCTTCCATTTTGGCTCAACACATTTTTTTGAGGCCCCCCCCCCCCCCCAAACAAAATATCCGATGTGATTTTTTTTTTTTTTTTTTTTCATTTCTCATCCTTGTCTTCCATTTTAGCAAACTAAAATAAGAAGTGAAAATGGCTTGGGACTGGGGTGAACAAAATATTATAACTAGCCGGGGCTCAACGGGTTAAAATAACTATGCCTCACATACACACTCGACATAGCCACACAACAATACCACACACAACACGTGTTTCGGTAATGGATCCGGTACACTGACTTTTAATTTGAACCATCTATCTATCTATCTATATGCTCAGGCCCAATCCCCATTTTGGGGGTAGCCGACTCAAGACAGAGCAAGAACAGGGAAAACACAGTCAACATGAAACAAAAAATATACACAGATAAAAAACACAAACTCTCACACATCCAGGTCACCCAGGAGAAAACCCAGAGACCATGGTTACCAAGGTCGCTCCAGCACTTCCCCGGCCCCTGACCACCCGGAGAGCTTCCGATCTCAGCAGGCAGACATGCAGCGGAGCCAAAGCCACAAGCCCTCCCACCACACTTCCAGGCACACCCTTCATATTAATCGTCTCCCCGGGCCAGGCGCCTGATAGACTATTATCTAGTCCAACTTGCGCCCGACCCCTTACTCCAAATGACCACGTGTTCACTCAACTATTCACAAGCATTCTCCATTCACTCCTGTCCACCACCACTTCCCCTGCCTGATCTATAGTCATTCCTCTATCATCCAAAGCCTTTCTTACACAGTCTCTCCATCTCAATGGGGGTCTTCCTGCCCTTCTATCTCCCCTTGTACCTTGACTCACATATTCTCTTTGTAAGCCTTTCATCTCCCATTCGTTCAACATGACCATACCAGCTCAGCACCCTTCTGTCCACTCTGGCTGACAAATGTTCCTGCTGCCCCACTCTCCTACGTATCTCTTCATTCCTCAATCTGTCTCTACGAGTAACTCCACACATACTCCTCAAGCAGCTCATCTCCATCACATCCAGCCCTCTTTTCTCCTTTTTCTTCAGAGCCCATGTCTCAGCCCCATACATCACTGTTGGCACAACAATTCCTTGATACAGTGCACTTTTTACTTTCACTCCGAGATTTCTCGTCTTCCACATACTTCCCATTGCTCCGAAAACCTTCCTTCCTTCACACACTCTCTGTTTTACCTCCACTTCCATACCTTCACTCCTGCTTATTGTTCCTCCTAGATATTTAAAACACTCTACTTGTTCCAATATTTCCCCATCCAGCCTCACATCTAGATTCACCCTATGCTCTCCCCTATTACACACCATTACTTTACTTTTATTGACGTTCACCTTCAGTTTCCTCCTTCCACAAACCACACCAAACTCTTTGACTACCCGCTGCAGTTTCTCATCAGAATCCGCCACCAATGCTGTGTCATCAGCGAACAGCAACTGGTTCAACTCCCAATCTCTACCATTCTTTCCTACTAAACCCAATCCTCTTCCCATAGTTCTCCTTTTCACCTCCCTCACCACACCATCCATAAACATATTAAACAGCCATGGTGACATTACACAACCCTGTCGCAAACCTACCTTTACTTCAAACCATTCACTCAACTCACCATTTCCTACTCTCACACATGCTCTGCTCCCTTCATAAAAACTCTTAACTGCTTCTAACAAATTTCCTCCTATTTCATAAATCCTTAACACCTTCCACATTGCTTCACGGTCCACACGATCATACGCTTTTTCCAAGTCCATAAAAGCCCAAAATATCTCCTTATGGTTCTCTAAATACTTCTCGCATAACTGTCTTACTGCAAACATCTGATCCACGCACCCTCGTCCCCTCCTAAAACCGCACTGTTCTTCTCCTATTGCAACTTCCGTACACTTTATTATCCTCTCTATCAACACCCTGCCATACAGCTTTCCAACCACTGACAATAAACTAATACCTCTATAACTTGAACACTCCTGCCGATCTCCCTTCCCCTTGTACAACCATAGTTTGAACTTATAACTCGTGTTATATAAGTTTATTATGAAATATTATGAAGAATTAATTAGGTAAGTATACATAACCTAGGTTATGTACTGTATATATTACTTATGATTAAATGATCGTATTTCGTCGATTTTGGTCACTCGGAAAATCAGCTGATGAATCTCGGCGCTCCAAATTCACTTGCATTGAAATGATATTCTTTGTACAAGACCATCCATGCTTTTTGGAGGGTTTATTTAAGGCTTAAAAAAAATCTTTATACGCCGGTATATACGGTATACTCAGTTTCATTTCATCTGACGGTATGGAATCCCTAATTTCTCGATACTTAATGGAAAAATATGAAATCATGTCTCTGCATCATATTAAGTCCAGTTTATATAATTAGCACCACATTTCATTACAAAATCTTCAAAATAACTTAGAAATCCTGATGGGAACTTTGCATTTTTTTCCCCGTCAGTTGAAAAGAAACAGACTATAGTGAGAGACACATCAACAGTCACATACAAACCCACGAATCGCCTCAGTTCGCCACATATCGCATGTCATTCGTATGGCATTGGCAATAATTCGTCGACACATTCGCTGCATTCGCTCTACTGTCGCCCTATTCGCTCAAAAAGCAGCGTTGCCAATAATTGGAATTTGCAAATTGGCGAATCAGGGCGAATCAGACGACAATGGTGCGAATTGTGCGACTATAGTGCGACCAACGGCGAATGAAGTGAGACAAAGGGCGAATGTCGCACAACATTCGCCAAAATTTTGAATTCGCAGCCGTTTTTTGGGTTTGCTCATAATTTAACGGCGAATCCGGGTGAATCTGGCCGACACTAGGGCGACCGTTGTGCGATTTCGGCGACAATTGGAAAATATTCGAGCGAATATGGCGAATTTTGGGACATAGACAAAAAAATCCTGTCGCCCTCTGTCGCTGGGCATTCGACATCGAAAAGTCGCACAGTGGGATACACCCTTTGACAGATCCCCCTCACACCCAACCTATCTCGTCCATATGCCTATCTAATTTTATCTTAAGGCTCCCTATCGTTCTTGATCCCACTATGGCACTTGGTAGCCTATTCCACCTATCTACAACTCTGTTACCAAACCAATATTTGCCTGTATCTCTTGAAACGAAATTTATCTAATTTGAAACCATTTGTACGTGTTCTTTCGCTATCACTTGGCTTTAGTACATTTTTCATGTCCCCTTTATTAATCCCACTAACCCTCTTGAATACCTCTATCATATCCCCTCTAACTCTGCATCTCTCTAACGAATGTAAGCCTATTTTCTTCAACCTTTCTTCATACGGAAGATTTCTAATATTATGGATCATTTTTGTCATTCTATGTTGTACTTTCTCCAATGAATTTATGTCCATTCTGTAATAAGGACACCAAAATTGAACAGCATAATCCATATGGGGTCTCACTAATGACAAGTAAAGTTTTAAGATAACATCAGCAGTTCTGTTACTCACACTCCTAGAGATGAACCCGAGAATCCTGTTTGCCTTGTTACGAACGCTTATACATTGTTTTCTAGGCTTCAAATCATTGCTAACAAACACACCTAGATCTTTCTCACAGTCTGAGTTTTCTAATTCCATATTAGCTAGTTTATATTTAACATTTGTATGCATCTTCCCTATCTTTAATACCTTGCATTTGTCAATGTTAAACTTCATCTGCCAATTTACTGACCATTCGTGTAAGGTATCTAGATCCCTTTGGAGGCACTCTATATCTCTATCTGAATCAATTTTTCTCCCCATTTTGGTATCTTCTGCAAATTTACTTATCCTACTAGTTATACCTAAATCAAGGTCATTTATGTATATAATAAACAACAGAGGACCTAATACAGATCCCTGGGGGACACCACTTTTGACTGCTCCCCATTCTGACTTGGTACCATTTATGCTGACTCTCTGCTTCCTACCAATTAGCCATGACCTAATCCAACCCAACAATGCCCCACCTATTCCATGCGCCTCAACCTTTCTCATCAATCTCTCATGAGGGACTCTGTCGAAAGCTTTACTGAAATATAAATATATAATATCATATGACTTGTCATTATCTACTGCTTCATATACCTCTGAGAAAAAGCTAAGCAAATTAGCAAGGCAAGAACGTCCTTGAGTGAATCCATGCTGAGAAGAATTGATTAAGTTAAATGTTTCTAAGTGGTTTCTCATTTTCCTAGCAATAATTGACTCTAGTAGCTTTCCTCTGATTGAAGTGAGACTAATGGGACGGTATTTGGATGCTATTGATTTATCACCTTTTTTGAAGATTGGAACTACATTTGCAAGCTTCCAAGCTTCTGGAACTATACCTGTTTCTAATGAATTGTTAACAACAAATGTTAATGGGTAACTTAACTCATCTCTGCATTCTTTTAATACTCTAGTATATACCTCATCGGGACCAGGCGATTTCTGAGGTTTCAGTCTGTCAATTTCCTTAAGCACATCATTTCTACTTATAGTAACCGTACTTAACCTATTTTCTATACTATCGCTATATACCTTACGGACTTCTGGAATCTGTGCCAAATTTTCATTAGTGAAAACGGATAGAAACTGACTATTTAATGTACTGCACATTTCTAAATAATTTTCTGTCATTTCTCCTCTCGAAGTTTTAAGGGGGCCTATTACATTTCTAACTTTAGATTTATATAGTTGGTAAAAAGCTTTAGGGTTATTTTTTGAGTAGTTGGCTATTCTTATTTCATAATTTCTTTTTGCTTTCCTAATTTCCTTTTTGACCTGTCTTGATAGAGTCTGATAGTAAATATGTAGGTGATGTTCGCCTTTCTTAATTTTTCTATATATTCCCTTCTTTTTTCCTATAAGATCTATTAGTTTATTATTCATCCATTTTGGTTGGTTCTGTGTCGATCTAAATCTTCTTTTGGGGATATATTTATTTTGCGCATTGTGAAGTGAAGAAAAAGGCCTCACCACTATATTTATGTATTCCAAATACACACACAGACACACACACACACACACACATTCATGGTGGCCGAGCGCCCTTAGTACTGTGTATTGGGAGTGCTAGCTCTGGTGTCTGGGGTTCGATCCCACGTGCCGGCAGGGGAAGTTCTCTCAAAAACAATCCCTGGCCATGAAGGCAAGGTCTGGACGGACCATCTCGGGTGACCCACAAAGTCTCCTGCCCACGTCCTTCTCCCTCGGGGGTATGTAGGCGCTCTCGTTAGCAGCCAGGATCAGTCTGTTGATCCCTTAGGATAAGATCTAGTTAAAGTGTGTGTATTTTCAGCCCCATTGACTGCCGGCTTGAAATAAACCGATTATTATTATTACAGAGTTACACAGATACTTCAGACCACACATACCTTGCAGTACCAACTTGGTGGTGAGGCCAGGGGCAGTTTATAGTGGAAGAATAGGACAGTAGAGTAAAAGGCTCTCTCCCCACCCTCCGCTCTCGCCCCAACCTCCGCTCCCTCCGGCTAAAAAGCCGTACCGGAAAATAGGATAAAGTGTAACTTTATGGGTCAGGAAATGCCCACAAGGAGAGTTTTTATAGAGTATAAACATATAATAGTTTGAAATGGAAATTACACATGCCTACTGATTAATTCATATTAATCCAATCTTCATCAGGTGATCGTCCAGTCTGTTCTTAAACTTATCAATTGAATTACTGTCGACCTCTTCCAGAAAGAGAGAGGTCTACTGGTAAGAGGGGGTATTTAATTTCCCCATTTTCACCCATCCTCTAAACACCCCTTTCCCTCCCCTCCACCCAGTCTGTTGTGGAGCCACCCTGTCGCCACAGATAGCAGGATAAAACAACAAAAACAACTAGAAGTACACTCGCTAGAGCGCATATCTCCGCCTACGCTGGCGGAGGTATGTGCTCTACCGATCGCCTCCTAAATTAAATAAATTCTTCCTTGGTGCATATCCTATCTGCCCAGTAATTTTCGTGAACATCGGTTGAGATTTCCTGTTTACAGACAAGCAGAAATACAAACGAGGGTAAAATTAGACCAAGTGACTCTCTCTCTCTCTCTCTCTCTCATATGGGTGTCCATGAATGTATAGCCGACTGTTCATATTTACTGCCAGCTGAGAGAAAGCATCAATTGTTAGAATAATTGGCCATTCTTATCGACCTGACCTGAAGTTTATGTTTTTGTCTCCGTTTGTTATCTGTTTGTCGGTAAACAAGATGTCTCCCAAAGTTTTGAACCAACTTCAATTTAAGAGGCGATCATGACCATATCCTAGAACCCAGATACAGAAATCAGAAAAAACTTTAGGTCTATAATATTAATGGTAAAGAACCAGCCAGTGTAGGCGAAGGTATATGCGCTATACCAACTGCCCCTGTAGTTTAATTATATTTCCTTTACATCACCATTATATTAACCTATCATATTCTAAGCCAACCTATTTAACCTAGCATATACTGTGGTGATGGGCTTGTCTAACAGAATGTGGGTTGAGCGTTCTCTGCCATACCCATATCTTACTCTGACTGTTCCTTTTACTTTATATTTCCTAGATCTCATGTGACGGCGTCTCTTCCGTGGCTTGACCTCCCTACTGCCAACATCGAGGTTTGCAGACTGGGAGCCAAAGCGTCACATTTTTCCTTTGCCCCTCAACTTTCCCTTCATAAGTGTTGAGGGGCACAGGGCATTGGGTGGGGCTTTGGTGTCCCGGCCGTTTCCACGCCATCCTCAGCTCCTCGCCTGGAAGCGGCTTCGGTCACCTGGGCTTTCTTAGTGGTAAGCAGGGAGGGTTCTGTGGGGGCGCTCGGTAATGGCCTTGGCCTTGCTCTGGACCTTGGGGCTGCTCGGTCAGACAGCCTGGGGAGCAACAACAACAACAACAACAACCTAGCATATACTTTGCCTTAAGGAGGGATTGTTCACTTATATTTGCTCATTTATGTATTTTTTTATAATTATATTAGTTCCCTCCCAAGGGCTCCATCAAGCTTAAAAAAAAGACTTCCCCAAGACAATTCTTCAAGATAAATTTGTAAATTTTTCAATAGAAAGATGTTTCGGCCAAAGGCCGGTTCCTCTTGAATTACAAGCTCGCTATCGCTCGCCAGGAAAAAATTGACACCTAAATAACACGAACAGTCTTAAAATTGAAAAAAAAATGGGGCGAAAGGTCTTAAAATCGCCAAACTAATGGGCCGAACATATCATAATCAGTGTTGCCACTCTGAAAAGTGAAATATCCCAAGATTGCCCCCCTAAAAATCCCAATATTAGCCCCAAAATCCCAAGATTATGATAACATATACATTTACATGATCTATGTTGATACCATACTTTTTTTTTGTTTTTGTTTTCTTGGTGGGGTAATTGCCTCCACTCTCACTTGGCCCAGGATCCCCAGATGTTGTTGTTGTTGTAAGCACTAAGGGGTGACTAAGCAGTAGCCTATGTGATATGTCTCATTGGAAGGCAAATTCAAACTGAGTATACGTGACTCAGGCTCAGTGTCAGCCAGACCAGTGTTGTCAAGTGGTCTATAAATATTTTATTATTTTTCTACCTTGACCTAAATTATCACCAGAATTGAAGAAGTTTGGCAAATTTCCCACCAAGATTTGCTTGAGAAATCACTAGTTATTAAATCCGAAAATATCGCCCACAAAACTTTTATCTCGAAGAAGCTACATTCAGGTGTAAACTCGCTAAAATGGTGCTACTGTCGTCATGGACAATTGTGTTCGTTGTCATGGGAAAGCAGCTAAGATCTCACAGGTTTTAGACAGGAGAGAGAGAGAAAATAACTAAAACCATTAATTAATGATCTGTTCTTAATGTCGATATGAGTTGTAACCGAATTTTATCATAATATATTAAGAATAATATGAAAGTGTAAACCCTCGTAAACTTCAGAAATGCCAAGATTTTCAATGAAATTGCCAAGATCCCAAGACTGGACCCAAAATGCCAAGATCTTGGGAAAAATGCCAAAGAGTGGCATCACTGCTTATAATAAGAAAAGTAATGAGGCTAAACATGAGAAAAAAGGGGGACCAGAAAAATTACCCATCTTCCCTTAACCTCGTATAATTTAGCCAAGTAGTCCTATTTTAAAAAGATTAGATTCTCTGAGGTAAGGGGAGACTTCACCTTCCTTTGAGCCCAGATATCAAAATTTCTAATTTTTGTGTTCTTGTTCTATAATGCTTCTTTCAACATAGGAGAATAGCATAGGAAGGAACAAAAAAACATATCGCATCCATAACCCCCCGGGCCGGGGGTTCGACCTCGACCCCCGAATTTGTTTTCTTTTTTTCTTTCAGCCACACAAAAAGTTTGTTTGTGTCTGTAGTCTAAAGGGCTGCTGTAAGCAATAGAAATGATCATATGAGGGCATAAACACCCATATAATATCCCTAGGGCCCCCTTGGAGGTCCCCAAAATCATGTTTTTTGTAGATATTTGTTTCATAAATTCTGAAAAGCAATCCCCCTGACGAAAATTTTGTTTAGTTAGCCATTACTCTCGATCTTCTATGTGCGCGCTATTAGAGAAAAAGGAAGCTAAGGCGGACAAACTGTTTTCTCTGCCCCAAAAATAATTTTCACTGATGAAAATCTATGAATTTGTGTGGTTTGCTATAATTTGTTTGCACTTACGAGTGCAATAATATTTATATGTATTGGTCAAATGCATTCCCCTTCTAAATAGAGTACATAGGGGTACATAGGAACAACTGTACATTTAGAAAAATGCCGTTTTGCCGAAAATGTCCAAGTTTTTTTACCATTTTGGGAGTCAAATCAGCTGTAACCCAAAAATAATAATGTAATATATTTGTTTCAGCACTTTCTATTCTTCAATAGTGGTATATTAAGCCGCTACGTTGTAGGGGATGCTTGTACGCTATGCCATGCAAAAATTGCGGGAAATTCGAACAATTTTGAGTGACTTATTAATTTTACGAAAGTGTAATTTAAATTTTGCGCGCGCGCGCGCACATAGAGATCTGATTTTTTCAGCGAGTCATAGTACAGTATTACCATATGTAATAAGATGGTATAATGCCAGAAACACAATCTCTTATACAGGCTGACTTGGGGTGTAATGTGGAGTCTCCCCGTAAGGTAATCATAGGATTGGTTTAAAAAAGACTGAGTAGACCTATTAACACATTTATGTAATTTAAGTGGTCGCCACGTTCCAAGGATAAATATTTTGCGAAGCAGAATACATTATAAGGATAAAGGAAAAAGACTTATTGATATTAGGGAAGATTAAATAGAAACACACAAATTTTATACGAGAGAATGGGATTGAATTACAGAATAATGACGAAATACGGTAGAAACTCTTATAGCTCTTATATCGAATGTCAATATGTCTAGTCACGTGGTGATGGGCTGGTCGATCAGAGTGAGAGCTGAGCGATCTCTGCCATACCCATAGCTTACTCTGACTGTTCCTTTTACTTATATATCTTCTAGATCTCAAGTGACGGCGTCTTTTCCGTGGATCGACCTCCCTACTGTCTTCAATATGTCTAGCACAATAGAAAAGGTCTCACCGAAGTCCCGAAAGAAGGATGACCAAGAGTTAGTAAGATTTGAAAGAAGATCTCCAGTAGAGTGACCCTTAAGGAAGCCATACTGGAGAAATCTGATCTGAAGTATATTATGAGAAGAGAAATTCTTAAGAAATTTCGAAGTTAGAATAGTTTCAAAAACTTTAGAGATACAAGAGATGAGAGATATAGGATGATAGTTGGAGGGTTGAGAGTGGTCACCCTTCTTTGGGACGGGTTGAATGAGAGCAAACTTCCAGCAAGAAGGCAAGACGTTAGAGGACTGACAGAGACAAAAGAGTTTGCCTAAGCAGGGAGTCAGCATGGAAGAACAGTTTTTGAGTACAACAGGAGAAACACCATCCGGGCCGTACACCTTCTTAGTAATAAGCCCATAGAGGGTAGAAAGTACATCTTTAGAAGATATTTGGATAATAGGCATAAGTAGGAGAGAGGGGGATGGAGAGGGAGGAATAGCACCGGAATCACCCAAGGTGGAGTTTTTAGCGAAAGTTTGAGCGAAAAGTTCAGCTTTGTCAGAGCAAGAAGTGATGGTTGTGCCATCAGAGTGGAAAAGGGGAGGGAAATACGAGGAAGAATTGTTATTGGAAAGGTTTTGGGCTAGATGCTAGAAAGCTTGTGAAGAGCTAGAGTTGGATAGTTCAGTGCATTTATTATTGATGAAAGAGTCTTTGGCAAGAAAAAGAACAGATTTGGCTTGATTCTGGGCAGAAACATATGAAGTATAAGATACTTGAGTTTGAAGGCGTCGGTACAGTTTGAATGCTTCTTCCATATTGCGGAGAGTAGTAGATAAGCGTGAGTAAACCAAGATTTGTTTGCATTAGTCTGGGAGGAAGAAAATGGAATGAATGCCTCCATGCCCGATAGGATTACCTCGGTAATGCGTTCAGCACTCTCCGAGCGTCCCCGGCCACGGAAGCAAAAATAATTCCAAGGGAATTCAAAGAAGTACTGCTGGAGAGCCTCCCAGTCGGCAGCGCCAAAGTACCATAAGCACCGCCGGCTAGGAGAATCAGGTGGCCGAACTTGAGAGATATGACAGGTGATAGAAATAAGTTTATGGTCGGAGGAGCCCAAAGAAGAGAAAGTATTTACAGTATAAGAAGAAGGGTTAGAAGTTAGAAAAGAGTCAAGAATGTTGAGCCGATCTCCGAGGCGATACGGGATACGGGTAGGTTGCTGAACCAACTGCTCTATGTCATTTAGGATAGAAAAGACGTAGGCTTGTTGACCAGGTTGGTCAGTAGAATGAGAGGAGAGCCATTGGCGGTGGTGAACGTTGAAATCTCCTAAGATGGAGATTTCAGAGAAAGGAGAAATGGATAGAATGTGTTCCACTTTAAAGTTTAGATAATCAAAGAATTTGGGAAAGTCGGTAGAATTAGGGGAAAGATAGTCTATCTATTTATTGCCTGATGCCATGATCCCCGAAGGTGTGGCCACGAACGAAACGCCCCCATACACCTCTGTCTCCAGTCAGTCGACGCCCCTCCTTCCAATCACACCGCCTTCTTTCATATACTTCTTCACTCCATCCTTTCACCTCTCTCTCTCGGTTTACCTCTTCCTTTCTGTCCTTCCACCTCGCTCTCGTACACCTTCTTAGTCGTTCTCTTTCGTCCCATACGTTCCATATGGCCGAACCATCTCAAGGTGTTCCTTTTCACACTTTCCGGCACATCTACCTCCACACAACACCTCCTTCTTACTTCCTTATTCATCTGTCTATCCCTCCATGTAACTCTGCATGCACTTCTCAAGTAACTAATTTCCACCCCTCTCGCTCTTGGTCTGAGTCTCTCCACCAACATTCATTCTTTGCTTCCGTAAGTTAGTGTCGGGATTACCACACTGACATGCAAGGACTTCTTCACTTCCATGCTGACCACTCTATTTCTTGTTACTGCTTTCAGCGTTCCTATAACCCTCTTCCCCTGTTGCTCCCTCTCCCGCACTTCTTCATCCATACTTCCATCTTTACTCAGCACATTGCCCAGATACATAATGAGCTGACAATCTCCATAACCTGACCGTTCAACTTCACCTCACACTCTGTGGCTTCACCCCTTTCGAAGACCATAACCTTGCTTTTCTCCGCACAGAACATCACAGAAATATTTAGTATGACAATGAGAGGAAAGTTAGAGCCATAAAGTTGAGAATTTAGAGGAGTTGAAATCGGGAACACGAGAACAAGTGCCTTTGTTGTGCACGTATGCACAACATCCACCTTTGGCTTTGAAACTAGGATAGAGAAAGTAGGAGGATACAGAGAAGGGCCTACTGGCAGTTGTTCCAGACACCTGAGTTTCATACTCCCTAAATATGTCCGCTTCGGCTGGGATGGAACCCAGGTCAAGCAGATTCACATATGAGCGTGCTTGCCACACGACCGCCGCGGATCCAGTGCTGGATGAAATTATCTAGCACTAGCCTCAATAAAATGTACGATTGTAGCCAAAACAATAAGGTTGAATCACGGTCGGGAGATTCATGGTCGATGCATTAACTATTAACACGCATTTTTTATTTGATTGTTGTTAAAGGAATGAATGGAGTAAGTTTGTTAGGAAGAACATATGAAGGTATTTGTATCCTTTTAATTGACATCCCCGATGTTGTTAAGAGACTTTGTTGTGGAAGTGTATATTATCTGAGGTGAAGCCAGTGATATTGAGGTCTGGTGAATGGATGTTGAGTGTTGTTCCGAATGTTAGAGTATTTGCTTTTGGCAGGTGTTTATTATATTCATTCTCTCCCAGTCATCATTGTTCCCTTTCTAATGTCCCTTGCTAATCCCCCCTACCTATTTAACGGGAATGAAGGATTGGCTATGCCTATTACACTTTCTGTGGTAGCATTAGCATGTGGTACTGTCTACATACATACATACATAAAATGTTAAGACTGAGTGCTCCACACATACGTGCAGTTTCCGTCTCTTTTCCTAATGGCGGCGTTCCAGGCAACAATGTTAAGGGCTGCTTCACTTGTCAAGTTTTCAATTCGAGATCGGCACTTATAGTCCGATCCCAGGTCTTCCTCGGTTACCCCTTGGTGCAGCTCCCTCCACAATCACAGACCTGCATCTTTTCACCCCATTTTGTTCATCCATTCTCTCCACATGCCTATACCATCCCTGTCCACTTGTATGCATCTCCTCACTATTACTCTTTATACCTAAGCATCTCCTCATCATTAGTTATTCTATCCTGCAGCTTGGCCCCACCCATCCATCTCACCATTCTCATCTCATTAAGTTCCATTCTGTTGATATCCTCTACTTTAACAGCCCATGTTTCTGAGGCATACATCATTGCACTTCTAATGTGACAGAGTCCCAATTTGCGACAGAGTCCCAAATCGACGAAAGAGATTTTGCATCCCAGGAGCCGGACTGGACGACATTGTGGAAGCCTTCGAAGATACCACAAAGGATGCAAACGAAAATACCCTTTTGTCATCCATGCTGGTTCAAATGACGTCATGCGCACCAGATTCAAAGAGCTGATGGAGAAATATCGCAAGATGATCCAGCACTACAAAAACAAGTCAAAGAATATCATCATCTCAGGCATTCTCCCCAAGATCGATGCACCTGACAAATTCTACAACAACGCCTTCAGCACAAACAGCCGACTAAAATCTTTGTGTCTGAAGGAAGAAGTTGAATTCATCAACTTCTAGGATAACTTCTATAACCAGCCTACTCTGTTCGGATGGGACTCATCTAAACCCTGTGGGTTCAGCACGCATGGGCCGTCTCCTACACGAAGCAGTTTGCAGCCATGGATCAAAAAACGCCATTCGCGAAGAAGAAGCAGCAGCGACATAAATCATCCTACGCCAAACAAAAACCAGAGGCAGCCTATGACCGCCAGCGATGAGGACCGAGGACAGCAAGGACCGAGGACAGCCATGAACATAAATGTAGATTCGACCATCACCAAAAAAGTTATTAAGGAGCGTTCTGAAAGTTCTAAAACCGCAACTTTAATGGTTTTCTATGCAAATGCTCGTAGCATACGCAATACATTTTCAGATTTAGAGGAACTAGTGTTTACAGAAAATTATGATGTGATTGGCCTAACAGAATCTTGGCTCAATACAGAAGATAGAGACTTTTTAGCAGAGTATTCACTTCCCAGTTATGTAATGTTTGAGAAAAGCCAATTAAATATAAATGGGGGTGGCGTTTTACTTTATATCAAAGAAAGTCTTAACCCGACCCTCTTGGCTAAAACCTCAAATTGTGAATGTCGACACATCTTTTGTTCTAATAAAGAATAATAAAGGTACAAAAATAATACTTGCATTAATATACAGACCTCCAGCTCAATCAGTTCAAACTGACCGAGAAATTTACGAACAAATTGCTGATGTAAGTAACTCACAAGATACCGTAATTTTTGGCGATTTTAATTTACCCGTGACCAAGTGGGGCGATACTCTTACTTTCCACTCCGGACACGACTTGTATGCGAGCTTGCAAGAGAGTTCACTCTATCAATTTGTTCGATCGCCGACCCGTGGTAATAATGTTCTTGACCTTGTACTTGCAACAAAAGAAGAATTAATAGAAAATTTGAATGATGGTGATGAATTCAGTAACAGCGACCATCATATGATAACTTTCACTTAAAAGTTTACTAGTAACGAACAAAATAGCACCATCGAAAAAGTCCCTAATTTCAAGAAAGCAAACTTTCATAAACTTAGAGCTATGATTAAAGAAACTGACTGGAGCTTTTTAATTAAGAATAACAACATAAATTCATCTTGGGAATTATTCGAAACCACTTACCTTAACCCGTAAATGGCGGCAAAGCTCTTAACCTCTCGGCTGTGCATGGGGGGTAGGAGACACTACACTCCTGTGCTGACATATTTGAGCTGTTCCCATCACTAACATCATTATTTTACCATAAATAGCATTAATACTTATCCATATGCGCCTATTATAGGTTGATTATAAAGGTATTAACCTGTTACAACAATAAAACAAGTGGAAACAGAGTTTGGATGGTCAAAATCGGCGATACAGGCCGGGAGTTACATAATGTATGGCTGAGGCAACCTCCCTTCCCTCCACCCCTCCCCTTGTCTGGAGACACACTGTTCCGCAATAGTCTCTCTCTCACTCTTTCCCACGCTTGGTAACAGTGATGACAACGCCCTGCTACCAACTCGCTAATGTTAGCACAAAAATATACCACAGAATAAGGGAATAACAGGGAAAATAGGTGATAACTGTAGGAGGGGAGGTGGAGGAGTGATATTTGGCATGGCCCAGGGGCAATACAAAAAAAAAAAAAAAAAAATGGGGGTGTTTTAAACCCTTATTTAGCAGCGAGCAACATAAGTCGAGTTAAATAAAGCTGGACTATGTGGCGGCGCTCGACATAACTCGAGTGGCAATTTCAGCACGTAATGTGGCTGAGAGAGAGAGACAAGTGGTGGCAGGAGACTAGCGAGCGTATGACTGCTCCAGACCACCGCGGCGAACCTACTGACACAAATCTCAGCTCCCTCCTCCCTCTCTCACTCGCTACATACTCAATTATGTACTGAAAGTACCGAATTACCTGCTTTTTGCACTCGCGTTGCACGGTTATTGCAAGAAAACTATCCATCATACAAGGATCGTTATGGTGTCATTCGAAAGCTCTGTTTATGCCCTTTCAGGGATAGGTACTTGTGTTACGTTCTGGGTCTTATTTAGGCATGAAAATGATCACGTAAACAGCCCTATTTTGGCTAAAAAAAACCCGCTGTGCGGTACACATAAATAAACCGCATAGGCCGCTCGTAAGGTGTTAAAGAGCAGCTCGCAACATAAGTCGAGTTGAAAAAACTGGCAAAAAACGAGTGAAAAAAGGGTTGAAATCGAGTGAAAATGGGTGGGATAGTAATGATCCATACGTCCGACATCTGTGGCCTCCCGGCCCACACTAACTCCAGTTCCCCCACCGCGCGTGAGGATGACAGTGTAACCAATAGTTTGCTAAAAGTGAGCAAGGTAGCAAAATCAGCTAAACTTCCATCTTCGAGGTAACACTGTCAGTGCTCCACGAGTGCTACGTAGCTGTATGTGGCGTCATTGTGTAGCGATTTCCACCTAGTTTTCGGCGCAATACAGTTCCTTTCATACTGATGGTTGATATAGCAGTCAGAACGGCCCGGAAAGGCCCAAAACGGCCACAGAGCACCCGCTAGAGGAGGGTTAAGAGTCTTCCCGCAGTCCGCCGGGGGAACTCTTAAGAGTCTTCCTGCAGTTCCCGGGTTAAGAGGGTTTATTGGGCGACGGCGGCAAAGCTCTTAACCCGTTGAGCCCCGGCTAGTTATAATATTTTGTTCACCCCAGTCCCAAGCCATTTTCACTTCTTTTTTGTGTTTGCTAAAATGGAAGACAAGGATGAGAAATGAAAAAAAAAAAAAAAAATCACCTCGGACATTTTTTTTTGGGGGGGGGGGGCCTCAAAAAAATGTGTTGAGCCAAAATGGAAGAGAATGGTGAGAAATGAAGACAAAAATAAAAAAAAACTCATTTCGGTCATTTGGGGGGCGGGGGGGGGGGGGGGGGTTTCAATAGTTTGTCTCCCCTGCATGACCACCCGCCCGGGAGCACTAGGGTAAAAACTGAGTATGGCATTGTACGGCATACATCCTAAGGAGTGTCTCACATAAATCTCAAGCCTCTAGCTCCCATACGACCGGAGTAATGAAGGTTCAAAGTGGCGGTGAACTAAGGGTGTAAACTATCCCCACTAAGCCCACCACCACCAGCTGCACGGCTGTCTCGGCCCGCTCACACCTACTGGCCCGGCTCCTACACACACTACGGTACCTCCCCCTCCTATTCTCCTGCCATTTCCTACCTTACGAGCCACGTAAGTGTTTTTTATATGTCGGACGCACGTGATGCGTCGCTGGGAGTTGGTGATCAAACACTGCCGACGCAACACATGCGACGCTGGGTCTCACCGGGTTAAGAGGGAGGCCTAAAAATACCATTTAAACAGCACTAAACAATTTTTTTTTTTTTTTTCCCCTATGCCTCATATTACTCCTCCACATCCCCTCCTTCCTCCCTTTCCCCTCCCCCTTCAATTATCACCTATTTTCCCTGTTATTCCCTAATTTGTTAGTATATTTTTGTGCTAACATTAGCAAACTGTGTGAGGGATGTGCTTACGTGCCTAGCAGGTGTGTTACACAAGCAAGTGTGTGTATGAGTAGGCTCAGTGTGGCTTGAGGCCTCGTGGAGGGAGACGTTGCCTCAATTTTCTCCATAATTCATGAATGGGCTGGTCCATCTATATTCGCGATTTTGACCAGAAAAATTATATTTTCACTTGTTTTATTGTTGTTACAAGTTACTATCTTCATAGTGAAGGTAAAATAGGCTCATATGAATAGGTAATAACGATATTTATCGTAAAATGACGATTATAGGCCTGAATGGAGGCCATGGATGAAGCCCACAACAAGATCAACGCCCTCACCAGGAAGCTGGAATCACTCCAAGAGTTTGTAACACTCAACGTTGGAGTATCACTAACTCCAATTGTTTCAACTCCAGCATCCACCACCGCCGCAATGTCATCTGCCAACAATCCAACACCTGCAGTAGACACTGCAGCAGATGCTTCTGACGAACCTGAGCCGACATCAAACCAGGACAGCCGCCCTGTTCACCTTAGTCTCTCCCCCACTCCTCTTGCAAGAAGCCTGCTAGCACGAACAGTACCAACCCCTCGCCCCCGTTCCAACCACTCCTCTCCCCGACCTGTACGTAGAGTACCGCCACCACAGGTTTCCGGATTTACACCAGTGAGGAACGGTGCACGGCCAACGCAGAAAAGGTCTCATCTACCAGTCACAATGTCAAACAGATTTGAGATATTGGTAGAGATGGAAGACGAACCAGAAGAGACCAGGCTCGTTGGGGATTCCATCCTACGAGGACAGGTCGAAGAGTTCTGCGACAGAGTCCCAAATCAACGAAAAAGATTTTGCATCCCAGGAGCTGGACTGGACGACTTCGAAGATACCACAAAGGATGCAAATGAAAATACCCTTTTTGTCAACCATGCTGGTTCAAATAACGTCATGCGCACCAGATCCGAAGAGTTGATGGAGAAATATCGCAAGATGATCCAGCACTACAAAAACAAGTCAAGGAATATCATCATCTCAGGCATTCTCCCCAAGATCGACGCACCTGACAAATTCTACGACAAGGCCTTCAGCACAAATAGCCGACTAAAATATTTGTGTCTGAGGGAAGAAGTTGAATTCATCAACCTCTGGGACAACTTCTACAACCAGCCTACTCTGTTCTGCAAGGATGGCACTCATCTAAACCCTGTGGGTTCAGCACGCATGGGTCGTCTCCTACACGAAGCAGTCCGCAGCCATGGATCAAAAAACGCCATCCGAGAAGAAGCAGCAGTGACATAAATCATCCAACGCCAAGAAAAAAACAGAGGCAACCGAGGACCACCAGCGATAAGGACCGAAGACAGCGAGGACCGAGGACAGCCATGAACATAAATGTAGATCCGACAAGAACCAAAAATATTATTAAAGAGCTTTCCGTGAGTTCTAAAATAAAACATTTAAAGGTTTTCTATGCAAACGCTCGTAGCATACGCAATAAATTTTCAGATTTAGAGGAGCTAGTGTTTACAGAAAATTATGATGTGATTGGCATAACAGAATCTTGGCTCAATACAGAAGATAGAGACTTTTTAGCAGAGTATTCACTTCCCGGTTATGTAATGTTTGAGAAAAGCCGAATAAATCGAAATGGAGGTGGCGTCTTACTTTATATCAAAGAAAGTCTTATCCCTACCCTCTTGTCAAAACCTCAAATTGTGAACGTCGACGCATCTTTTGTGGTAATAAAGAATAATAAAGGTACAAAAATAATACTTGCATTAATATACAGACCTCCAGCTCAATCAGTGCAAACTGACCGAGAAATTTACGAACAAATTGCAGATGTAAGTAACTCACAAGATACCGTAATTTTTGGCGACTTTAATTTACCTGTGACCAAGTGGGGCGATACTCGTACTTCACACTCCGGACATGACTTGTATACGAACTTGCAAGAGAGTTCGCTTTATCAATTTGTTCGAACGCCGACCCGTGGTAATAACGTTCTTGACATTGTACTTGCAACAAAAGAAGAATTAATAGAGAATTTGAATGTTGGTGATGAATTCAGTAACAGCGACCATCGTACGATAATTTTCACTTTAAAGTTTACTAGTAACGAACCAAATAGTAGCATCGAAAAAGTCCCTAATTTCAAGAAAGCAAACTTTCATAAACTTAGAGCTATGTTTAAAGAAACTGACTGGAGCTTTTTAATTCACAATAACGACATAAATACATCTTGGAAGTTATTCGAAGCCACTTACCTAAAAGCAGTGCAAGACTGCATACCATCGAAAATACGGCGTCCAGGCCATAATAATAAGCCCAAATGGTGGAATAAATATATTTCAAACTGCCTCCTTGCTAAAAAATTTGCTAATGATAGATTAAAATCCTCACAAAATGACGAAGAACGGCTGAAATTTGTATAGCTACGACGCAAAGCCAAAAAGTTAATTAAGCAAAGTAAAAAGACCTTAGAGTTATATATTGCGAATCAAAGTAAAACAAACCCGAAATAATTCTATAGTTATATCAGAAAGAAATAAGTAGTTACTTCAACTGTTGGACCGTTAGTCGATGAAAATGGAGAATACACCAAAGACGAAGTACAAATGAGTAATTCCCTCAATACCTTCTTTGCATCAGTTTTTACAACAGAAGACCTCAGTGATATCCCTACACCATCGCCGATTCAGATTGATAATTCAGATGTTCTAAGCAATATCACCGTTACAGAGAGAGAAGTATTGAATTGTTTAGATAAACTCAAGGTAAATAAAACGCCTGGACCTGATACAATCTCGCCTAGAGTTCTAAAGGAAGCTAAGGATGAGCTCTCCAAACCACTGACATTACTATTCAATAAATCCTTGCAGTCTGGAACTATGCCCGATCAGTGGAAGCTAGCCAACGTAACACCGATATTAAAAAAAGGCAGCAAATCCCTACCCAGTAACTATCGTCCAATTAGCTTAACCTCAGTTGTATGTAAAATGCTAGAAACGGTCATACGAGACAGACTCGTAAATCACTTAGAGGAAAATAACATACTTAAAGATACTCAACACGGCTTTCGTAAAAAACATTCCTGTTTAACAAACCTCTTAGACTTCTTCCACGATATCCTCAACCTCTACGATGAGAGTAAAGCTGTAGATATTATATACCTTGATTTTCAAAAGGCCTTTGACAAAGTTCCCCACAAATGTTTACTGCTAAAACTAAAAGCGCATGGAATACAAGACGGTGTGTTGAAATGGATAGAAAATTGGCTCAGCGACAGAAACCAAAGACTAGTCTTTTTTTTTTTTTTTTTTTGTTTTCTATGTGATTGAGGGAGGCAAAAGGCATAACTGCCTATAGCGAGTGCCTCCCCCATAGTTGAAAGAGTGACAGGGCCAAAATCAAGGGACGTTCGAGCCAAAATGCCTGGACACACGGAGTTTGAAGCAATTTAAGTCATAGGAAGAGGGAAAGACTGATTCTGGGAGAGAGTTCCAGAGCTCAGCTGTTGAGTAGAAGAAAGTTTGAGAGTAACGTTTCACTCTTGGGTTGGAGAGTTGCACAGAGTAGGGGTGGGATTGAGTTGCAAGACGGGTACCACGTGCCCTACGTAAAGGAGGTGGTATGCACTGGGATAGCTCTGAGGAACACTGATTATTATAGTAGCGATAGAATAGCGAGAGAGATGCAACATTGCGGCGGAGAGAGAGAGATTGCAGAGAGTTGGTGAGTGGACGGGAGTTAATGATACGAAAGGCCTTCCTTTCAACTTTGTCTAGGAGAGCAGTGTGAGAGGAACCTCCCACACATGTGAACAATACTCAATACAAGGGCGCACTATGCCCCTGTACAGAGCAAGAAGCTGTGCAGGGGAAAAGAACCCCCTAAGGCGGTTGAGCACACCCAGCTTCTGGGATGCTGCCTTAGCAAGACTGGTAATATGGTCCTTCCAAATGAGAGCAGAAGAAAAAGAGACACCAAGAATATTGAGAGAAGATGAAGGGTTGATTTTTGTATTGTTGAAGAATAAGGGATAGTCCGCTGGGAGATCCTGACGGGTAAATAGATGGAGAAATTGGGTTTTGGAAGCATTAAAGTTAACAAGGTTTTCTCTGCCCCAATTGGAAATAGTATTTAGATCAGAATTTAAGAGTTCTATGGCTTCATTACGTTTGTCGTTGAGGGATTGCTGGCTGGGGCGTTCTGAAAAACTAATGGAGTAGTGCAAGGTTGAGTCGTCTGCGTATGAATGGATGGGAATTAAGGTACAGTTAAGGAGATCATTTATAAAAATTAGAAAGAGAATAGGAGATAGGACAGAGCCCTGAGGAACACCGGAGTTTATAGAGTGAGGAAGTGAACAATGGCCGTCCACAACCGCGGCTATGGAACGGCCGGAAAGGAAATTAGAGACAAAGGCACAGATGGAGGGATAGAAACCGAAGGAGGGTAGTTTAGAAATTAAAGATTTATGCCAGACTCTATCGAAGGCTTTCGATATGTCTAGTGCAATAGAAAAAGTCTCACCGAAGTCCCGAAAGGAGGATGACCAAGAGTTAGTAAGATATGAAAGAAGATCACCAGTAGAGCGACCCTTAAGGAAGCCATACTGGCGATCTGAGAGCAGATTATGAGAAGAGAAATGCTTAAGAAATTTGGAAGCAAGAATAGTTTCACAAACTTTAGAAAGACAAGAGATAAGAGCAATTGGACGATAGTTGGAGGGTTGAGAGCGGTCACCCTTCTTTGGGACAGGTTGAATGTGAGCAAACTTCCAGCATGAAGGGAAGACGTTAGAGGATAGACAGAGACGAAAGAGTTTGCCTAGGCAGGGAGTCAGCACGGAAGCACAGTTTTTGAGAACAACAGGAGGAACACCGTCCGGACCGTACGCCTTATTAGTGTTAAGCCCAGAGAGGGTAGAAAGTACATCTTTAGAAGAGATTAGGATATTAGGCATAAGTAAGAGAGAGGAGGGCGGAGAGGGAGGAATAGCACCGGAATCATCCAAGGTGGAGTTTCTAGCAAAAGTTTGAGCGAAGAGTTTAGCTTTGTCAGAGGAAGAAGTAAACGGTAAGGCATCTAAATGGACCAATGTAAGTAGCGGGGTACCCCCGGGATCGGTACTAGGACTAATTCTCTTTCTAATTTACATCAACGACATAGATGAGGGTCTCACCTGTACAATCTCAAAATTTGCTGACGATACAAAAATTGCAAATAGCGTACTCTCAAAAGAACAAGTTGACGATATGCAACACAATCTAGATAAATTGTCATGTTGGGCCCAAATTTGGCAAATGACTTTCAATGCGGATAAATGTAAAGTACTACATATCGGATACCTAAATGAGAAAGCAAACTATTCGATGAATGGCACTCATCTTAAGAATGTAAACAGAGAAACCGATCTGGGAGTAACAATATCGAGTAACCTAAAACCGAGTCAACAATGTTCAGAAGTTGTTAAGAAGGCAAACAAAATAATTCGCTTTATAGGCAGGTCATTTGAGCATAAATCCAAAGAAGTTATCCTAACTCTTTACAATTCCTTAGTCCGCCGTCTTCTGGAATACTGCGTTCAATCCTGGTGCCCTTATTACCAAAAAGATATAAACAAGCTAGAACGAGTTCAACGTAGAGTTACCAAAATGATACCTAGCCTAAAGAACAAACCATACGAAGAGCGTCTTAGAGAATTAAATCTATTTCCTTTAACCCAGCGCAGATTAAGAGGTGACTTAATTCAAGTGTTCAAAATCATCAAAGGCATCGAAAATATGAACTGTAGTAAGTACTTCACTATCGACCAATCTAATTACACGCGGGGAAACGGTTGCAAAATTATTGGTAAATCTTTTAACTCACACGTATCTAAGAATTTCTTCTTCAATCGAGTTGTCAACTTGTGGAATGGGCTTCCCCGAAACGTTATAGACTGCATCACCGTTGATTCATTTAAACTCCGCCTAGACAAATATCTCGCATCAAGCCCGCGACTGACTGCGTTTGTAAATGAATAACTTTATTTTATCCCCCCCTCAGTTACTAACCCCTCTGTCCCCTACTAACTTCCTAATGCTGCCACGGACATTAGTTCCAGGGCAGTAATTCCCTTTCCAATGTTCCCTTACCCACTCTAAACCACTGTTTGGACACTTGATCCTCAGTGTTTTGGAGGACAAGCAACCTAGAAGGGTCACTAGCTCTGCTGTTGCTTTATTTCCTTTGTACTCCTTTGTACTCCTTTGTACTATATGCTCGCCCATGGGGAGCTAGTTCATTACCCCCCCCCCTCGCTGTTCCCGGGTTAAAGCAGTGCAAGACTGCATTCCATCGAAAATACGGCGTACAGTCCATAATGATAAGCCCAAATGGTGGAACAAAGAGATTTCAGACAGTCTGCTAGCTAAAAAGATTGCTAATGATAAATTAAAATCCTCACAAAATGACGAAGAACGGGTGAAATTTGTAGAGTTACGACGCAAAGCCAAAAAGTTAATTAACCCGTTGAGCCCCGGATAGTTATAATATTTTGTTCACCCCAGTCCCAAGCCATTTTCACTTATTTTTTTTGTTTGCTAAAATGGAAGACAAGGATGAGAAATGAAAAAAAAACAAAAAAAAATCACCTCTGACATTTGTTTTGGGGTGGGGGGCCGGTGGGGGATTGGGGGGGGGGGAGCTTCAAAAAAATTTGTTGAGCCAAAATGGAAGAGAATGGCGAGAAATGAACACACAAATAAAAAAAAACTCATTTCGGTCATTTGGGGGGCGGGGGGGGGGGTTTCAATAGTTCGTCTCCCCTGCATGACCACCCGCCCGGGAGCACTAGGGTAAAAACTGAGTATGGCATTGTACGGCATACATCCTAAGGAGTATCTCACATAAATCTCAAGCCTCTAGCTCCCATACGACCGGAGTAATGAAGGTTCAAAGTGGCGGTAAACTAGGGGTGTAAACTATCCCCACTAAGCCCACCACCACCAGCCGCGCGGCTGTCTCGGCCCGCTCACACCTACTGGCCCGGCTCCCCCACACACTACGGTACCTCCCCCTCCTATTCTCCCGCCATTTCCTACCTTACGAGCCACGTAAGTGTTTTTTATATGTCGGACGCACGTGATGCGTCGCTGGGAGTAGGTGATCAAAGACTGCCGACGCAACACGTGCGACGCTGGGTCTCAACGGGTTAAGCAAAGTAGAATGACCCTGGAGTTACATGTTGCGAATCAAAGTACAACAAATCCGAAAGAATTCTATAGTTATATCAGAAAGAAAAAAGTAGTTACTTCAACTATTGGACCGTTAGACGATGAAAATGGAGAATACACCAAAGACGAAGTACAAATGAGTAATGCCCTCAATACCTTCTTTGCATCAGTTTTTACAACAGAAGACCTCAGTGATATTCCTACACCATCGCCGATTCAGATTGACAATTCAGGTGTTCTAAGCAATATCACCGTTACAGAGAGAGAAGTATTTAATTGTTTAGATAAACTCAAGGTAAACAAAACGCCTGGACCTAATACAATCTCACCTAAAGTTGTAAAGGAAGCTAAGGATGAGCTCTCCAAACCACTGACATTGCTAGTCAATAAATCCTTGCAGTCTGGAACTATGCCTTATCAGTGGAAGCTAGCCAACGTAACACCAATATTAAAAAAGGCAGCAAATCCCTACCCAGTAACTCTCGTCCAATTAGCTTAACCTCAGTTGTATGTAAAATGCTAGAAACACTCATAAGAGACAAACTCGTAAATCACTTAGAAGAAAATAACATACTTAAAGATACTCAACATGGCTTTCGTAAAAAACGTTCCTGTTTAACAAACCTCTTGGACTTCTTCCACGATATCCTCAACCTCTACGATGAGAGTAAAGCTGTAGATATTATATACCTTGATTTTCAAAAGGCCTTTGACAAAGTTCCCCACAAATGCTTACTGCTAAAACTAAAAGCGCATGGAATACAAGACGGTGTGTTGAAATGGATAGAAAATTGGCTCAGCGACAGAAAGCAAAGAGTAGTCATAAACGTTAAGGCATCTAAATGGACCAATGTAAGTAGCGGGGTACCCCAGGGATTGGTCCTAGGACCAATTCTCTTTCTAATTTACATCAACGACATAGATGAGGGTCTCACCTGTACAATCTCAAAATTTGCTGGCGATACAAACATTGCAAATAGCGTACTCTCAAAGAACAAGTTGACGATATACAAACACAATCTAGATAAGTTGTCAAGTTGGGCCCACATTTGGGCCCATAATAATGTAAAGTACTACATATCGGATACCTAAATGAGAAAGCAAACTATTCGATGAATGGCACTCAGCTTAAGAATGTAAACAGAGAAACTGATCTGGGAGTAACAATATCGAGTAACCTAAAACCGAGTCAACAATGTTCAGAAGTTGTTAAGAAGGCAAACATAATAATTGGCTTTATAGGCAGGTCATTTGAACATAAATCCAAAGACATTATCCTAACCCTTTACAATTCCTTAGTCCGCCCTCTTCTGGAATACTGCGTTCAATCCTGGTGCCCTTATTATCAAAAATATGTAGACAAGCTAGAACGAGTTCAACGTAGAGTTACTAAAATGCTATGTAGCCTAAAGAACAAACCATACGAGTAGCTGCTTAGAGAATTAAATCTATTTCCTTTAACCCAACGCAGATTAACCCGCTGAGCCCCAGCCAGTTTTAAAATTTTGTTCACCCCAGTCCCAAGCGATTTTTTTTTTTTTTTTTTTTTTTTTTTTTTTTTCTAACTAAGAATGAAGAGAAAATAAGGAAAACAATTTTTTTTTTGCTTACCGATGATTTTTAGGGGTCCTAATGGGGTGGGGGGTCCTGAGATGACAGCTGCAGTTTGGCCCGGTTCATATATCCCGCCCGCGCGGGCAGGCTGAGGAGCCCGGCAGCCAGATGTACGATGAGTCGAGTTTTCGGGTGTTTGGGCATTTGCATACCACCCGAGTATCTTGTGTGCCTTTATAGTTCATATTATACCATGTATGTATCAATAATGTCATAATAAGTAAAGTTCAAGTGTAATAAGTGCACATATGCAAGTAATGACGTAAGTGTTCACTCGTGGCAACGACTCCCGCCCTACATACAGACAGACGGACACCAGGTGACAGTTCTCACTCCCGCGCTCTCTGTCTAACTGTACATTAGTCCAGCACTTTACACACTGTCACTTTATTATATAGAATAGTTTACCGTATAGTTTACTTATATTATATCATTTGTAGGCACTTTTTAGTTAGAAATATTGGCTTTCACATTGTATTTTTGTTAGTTGTACAAGTAAACTGTATCTCACTGTTATTATGAAGTTATAGTTTATCACTTTATACAGATATTATTTACACTTAGTATTTACACTTGGTTTAGCGTCTTTTTTCGCAGTCTTTTTTATACACTTAGAAGTGTTCAAGGGTGTGGTACTGGATGAAGCAGTCCGGGTGACACAGGGCAACATTACACTGCCTGCAGAAATTGTTGGTGTCAACACGCATAGGGCTCCTTCGTGTCGTGTTGCGACACACATGACACCGCCTGCGGGGTCTCACCTGGGCTTGAGTGGCTGGCACATACGTGGGGAAATGGCGTTCAGTGAGTCTGGCAATCCCTTCTGCTGCTGGCTGACGATGTGCTGGTGGTTGCGGGTTGCGGGGTTGAGTCATGTATGTATGCAACATCTCTCTGCTCAACTCGATGCAGAAGTCCTCCATCGTCTCTCGCTTGCCAGTAATTTCACGGTGGAGAATGTGGCAGTTGTACAGGGTGATGTCTAGGAGATGGAAGAACACTTTTTTGTACCACCTCATAGTCTTCCTCGCACATTCACACGAAGCGATGACAGCATCGGACTTGTCAACCAGCCGCATGTTGATATTATAATCACAGATTGCCTCAGGCTTCCGGATTATTTCCCTTGTTGCTCGGTCACGTCGTCGGCTGTTTTGGAAGATTGGTTGGTGGACTGTTGTGAGGACGTTGACGTCCCGGTTATCCATCCAGGATAACAGGAGGACATTATTGGCCTGCAGGTAGATGATGGAGCCCTTTTCCCGCCTGGGTGGTAGATTGGGCATGAATATTCTGTTCCTCCTGACGGTGCCACACACGCCTGTTGTGCGGCTATACAAGAACTTGGCAAGGGAGGGGCTGGTGTACCAGTTGTCCAGGTACAGTATGTGGCCCCTGTCCAAGTATGGCTCCATCAAGGTGATGACAACGGCCCCTGATATACCATATGTCCTCGATGGCACCAACTCTGTCTTCTTCCCCATATACAGAATGATGTCCTGGATGTAGCCAGTCAAACAGTCACACATGACGAAGGTCTTCAAGCCATACCTATGACGTTTGCTGGGGATGTACTGTCGGATGCTGATGTTTCCCCGCCACAGTAACAAACTCTCGTCAATTATGAGTTTCTGATGGGGTTTGAAGGCCGCAGCAAACTTTAGCTTGAGGTACTCAAAAATTGGTCTTATCCTCTCCATGGGGTCTTTGGTGTTTCTGGGGAGGTCCTGGTTTCTGGTATGGCTTGCCAGGCTGTCAATGAAGTGCAGGTTCCCCATGATTGCAGAGAATCTGTTCCTGCTCATGATCTTGGCAAAGATAGGGGTGCGGATGAGGGGATCCCATGACCAATATTTTCTTATTGACGATTTCGTCGTCACCCCCATCAGGATCACGATCGCCAAGAAGGAGTAGAGCTCTGTGATTTGGAGTATTTCCCATGACAGCCTGGCCGAGTACCTGGATTGTTCCTTACCAGCCATAAAGTACCAATTATACCAGTTTGTTTGGTCCACAATTAGGGTCATCAGGTTGGCAGTAAAAAACTGTAAAAAGATGTCCAGTCTTGGGGTGTCAGGTCCTTGGTGATGGAACGTAGGGCCGGCAATCCCGGCGCCCACAAATTGCCAGTCGGTGGGCTGATACCGTTCCCCATCCTGCCAATCCCAAACATCAGGTACTTCGCCGGCATCTTCGTCTTCGTCGGCATCAGGGTCGTCGTCTGGATCTGGGTCACCAGGGTGGCGAGGGGGCGCAACCGTGTTTCTTGCCACTGCCCTACCCCTTGCCCTTGCCCTTGCCCTTGCCCTTGCCCTTGGCCTGCCTCCTGACGGCCGCCTGGACCCTCCTGGCCCTCTCGAACCGCCAGTGGGGGGGGCTCTAGCGAGGGTCACCTTACCCACCCGTCTTGGACGCCCAGTTACAACCCCACGCCCGGGAGCTGACACTTCTGCGTGAGAATCGAATGGAGGTGGTGATGGTGTTGGTGTGTGGTAGGGCACTCGTCTAGGAGTTCCGGTGGGGGTGTAGGGTAGTGAACCCGGTGATGGTGGGGTGTAGTCTGGTGATGGTGGTGTGGTGATGCGAGGGTCTCCCCTGGCCGCTGCGGCGGCGTCTTCCCGGGCTGCCATAACTGGGAAGAGACGCCTCGCAACCATCCGACGTCTTTCCACTTCTCTTGGTGGTGTGTCGGGAACCTCCTATTCCTCTTCCTCTTCACTAGATGGTGGTGCGGCATGTCTCCTGCGAAGCCCATAAAAATGTTTGGGCTTTACACCTTTGAGAGGTGAGGGCTTCCGTGGTGGTGGTGATGGGAGGCGGCGAGGAGGGAGAGCATGAACGTGGCCTCTCACACTCGCGGCCGTAGGGGTAGGCTGGCTGTGGTGTAGGGGAATGTCCAGGAACGACATTGGGTCGTCTACTTTTTCCTGTAGCTCGACCTGTTCCCCACTTGGTGGGGAGTCCTCTATATCCCTTGCCCTGGGAGACATGGGGGAATGGTAATTTCTAGCCTCCCTCTCCCTCATTTGTTCAAAACTGAGAGGGAGTTCTCGTATAGGGATGTAAGGTGCCTCCAGATTCATAGCGGCATATTCCTCCCTACTCGGGAAATATTCCTCTTCTGGATCATCGAGGCATGAGGATTCGGTGTCAGAGTCTTCTTCGTCACTTTGTAATAGGATTTCGTGGGCTTCATCAATGGTAAGGCCCTTAGCACGGGATGGGTTACGGCGTGGAGGTTGTTGGGACATGGTGATCACTCGCGGAAGACAACGGATATACTGAATGTCCTTTGTCACGCACTAGGTCAAGCCCAGAGCATCCTTTGGTCTTATCATATCTACCAGCCACCGAACTTTTCACTACAAATTTCAAGGCAATATGACATAGGACAAGACATTATAAGGTCTAAAGTCGCGTGACTAAGGAATGTCACACCTACAGAAATATAGATTAGTCTATCATATACACAACTCATCCAGGTACTTCCTACCATATGCACGTAGTAAATAAGGTCCAAAGTCGTTTTGACAACTGCTCCAAAAACAAAAACATCATAAGGAATATCCTATACCAATTTTAGACCAAACCACACCATACAACCTGAGTAAATAAGGTTGAAAGTAACGAGGCAATATCTGCATATAGGATTTTCTCACACAGCCTGTAGCCTCTAGGCAATACTAGGCATGGTCAGGTACACCCATACAAAGCTCTCAAACAACATCAAACTGTGTCTAACACAAATCTCAAGCCAAACCCGACCATACGACGCGAGTAACTAAGGTTCAAAGTCGGAGCGAAAAGGTGGATATTTACGCGCCCCTAATCCATCCCACCATCCAGCCGCTCACCATACCAACTCGTTTTCCCGCCAACCACTGGTTTCCCATATTGTATCGAATACCCTGTATCATTTTTAGGCCAATAGTTAGCATACCACCTGAGTAAATCATGTCCAAAGTAGTGTGGCAATATGCGGGTATACGTAAATCCGTTTATTATCCATCACCCGCTCAGACTATGTTTATGTACACCAATAATACGTGTAGACAATGACATCCCACGGCTCTGACACAATTTTCAAGCAAAAACAACCAATACGACCCGAGTAAATAAGGTCCAAAGTTGCGGTCAAAAAAGGGGGTTCAATACATGCCTCTCATCCACCCTGGTTCAGCCGCACGACCCACCAACCCGTTTCGGCCGCCAGTCCCGCCTTTCCAATACCCTAGAGTGTACTTGGTACCATTATTAGGCATTTCCTTACGATACCTGCCGCGTAACTGATTTTAATATGCCGGACGCACGTGTTGCGTCGCTGGGAGCTGGTGATCGAATAGTGCCGTCGCATCACGTGCGTCGCTGGGTCTCTACGGGTTAAGAGGCGACATAATTCAAGTGTTCAAAATCATGAAAGGCATCTACAATATGAACTGTTGTAAGTACTTCACTATCGACCAATCTAATTGCACGCAGGGAAACGGTTGCAAAATTATTGGTAAATCTTTTAACTCACACGAATCTAAGAATTTCTTCTTCAATCAAGTTGTCAACTTGTGGAATGGGCTTCCCCGAGACGTTATAGACTGCAGCACCGTTGATTAATTTAAACTTCGTCTAGACAAATATCTCGCATCAAACCCGCGACTGACTGCGTTTGTAAATGAATAACTTTATTTTATCCCCCTTCAGTTTCTAACCCCTCTGTTCCTCTCTAACTTCCTAATCCTGCCACGGACATTAGTTCCAGGGTATGAGTTCCCTTTCCAATGTTCCCTTACCCACTGTAAACCACTGTTTTGACACTTGATCCTCAGTGTTTTGGAGGACAAGCAGCCTAGAAGGGTCACTAGACATGTTGTTGCTTGATTTCCTTTTTACTCCTTGGTACTAACACATGAGGCATACCCCTTTCCCTTCAGGGGGAGATTTCTTTTCATGATTAGATTTGGCAGCAGTTCTCTGAACTTCCCCCAGCCACATCTAACTTTAGCAACAGTGGCAGCCTCGGCCCCACCACCGATAGAGATGGTATCTCCTAGGTAACAAAACTTGTCCACCAGCTCCAATGACTCATTTCCAAAATTCACAGCCACATGATCATCATTCCTTTGGCAGGGGTACTTTTATTTTACTACAGCGCTTATTCCCATGGTGTACCCAACATCGACAGACTGTTAGACCTGATTGACTTGTGCGACCGACCGTGATTATTTAAACCATTACAAATTAATAATGACTAACTGACGAGACATTGAACATGGTCGCATGAGCCAATCAGCTAGAATCATTGACATCTAGGTGAGCCGTTCTCACCTCAGCGTCACTGAAACAGAGTATAGTGATCCAGCAGCGTACATAGTGGACACCTTAACAATACCCAACAGGGTTTTACAAACTAATGGTCCTCCAGATATTATCTGCCATCACTCACAGTGCACTCGGCTTATGAATACGCATATAGATATTAATAATTATATAAGGTGACAGTCTCTTATTAAACTTATACGTTTGACTGCACATAATATATAATTACCCTTGCATAGATTTAATCATGTAATATTAACTTAGTTATATCTGCATTTAAACCACACACACATATGCAGCTGCCACATGGATGAGGTTGCGGCCATCTCCTTTATACCGAGTTCAAGCGAGTTGTGATATGATTATGGTCTCTTCAGGCCTAGCGTAGTTGCAAAAATTCAGTAAATCTTAACACTTAACGAGTGGCTAGGTTTGTAACTTCTACTACCTGCCAAGCGGGCAGATTTACCCTAAACGAGCTTCATTCCATGCTCTTTTTCATGCATAAAGAAGAGCCAGAGCGTAATACAATTATGTATCCGTGAAAGGGTGATAATTAAGCTTTCCAATGACACCTGAACCATCCTTGTACGAGCACGGGTTGTCTTGCAACGATCGTGCAACACGAAGGGAAAATCCCTAAAATACAGTAATTTCTTCAGTTTTTACCCTGTATTAAGGGACCAGGGAGGTGGTGGGATGTAAAGACAGTGTCAGTGGCGGGACAACGTCCATGCCGAACAGTCAGAGCCCACCCGCACTCCTCCCACCGCTCGGACGCTCTCTCAGAGCCGATTATGTGCTCAACATCGCATTCGACTTAAGCCGGGCCCCGCTCTTTAGGCCTTGGTTCTCTACTCCGACTATAGCCGGGCGCCGCCAAAGAGGGGTTAAATAGTTCCTACGAATGTTTTTCTTTTCCAGACGCCAATAGGTACTGGTTAACTGGTTGTCAAAATATCAGTGGATCAATCCTGTAACGCACTGAGTTAGTTGCGAAAGATAATAATTGGTAGAAAGTGCGGTCCCTCTGACTCCTGAGAGAGAGAGAGAGTGAGAGTGAGATGGCTACAGCCATAACATATACTGATATGCGCGAGCATAGTCAAAAATTAGTGTTTACCGAAACACAAGTGTGTGTGTGTGTGTGTGTGAGAAAGACCATATTAGCATTCTTGACTACAAAGTTTCCCAGAGTAACAAATATTGAAATCTGGGAAACCATACTATTCAGGTTTTAGTAAAGAAGGGAGAGAAGGAGAAATTAACAAATATTCCATGCTCCTCCTAAATTAATGAAAATTCGATACCGCTAATTTGTTCATGGTACTGGGTCAGATGTGTTGTGAAGAAAGTATAATAGTAAGGATAGACATAGGTGCTATAAGTTATAATTGGAGTGATGAGTATTTTATGCGAGTCGGGCAAACCTCATACACCTAGGTATGAGACAGAGGGGTATGAGGAGCCCCAAAACAAATGGTGCAAATCGACTTGCCCGGGACCTCAATAAAAAATTAAGAGACCAAATATTAACCCCAAGAAGAACAAATGCACATCAGTTAAGGAAAATACTAATCTATAATGTGTATATTTATTGCTAGATAGATATATATATAGATAAATCCATAGATAGATGGATAGATAGATATATAGATAGATAAATAGATAGATACATAGACAAATAGATAGATAGATCAATACATAGTGTAAGTGAATGAGTTAGAAAGAGCTATCTTACTAAATAGATAGTGAATCTAGCATCCCTACAAATTGTTTTGCAAACAATAATATAATATAAACTAATACTTCTTAAAGGTATATTTATTATTATTATTATTATTAGTAGTAGTAGTAGTAGAATACACATTACAATTATTTTATTACATTTTTATGTTTTGTATTATTTTTTTCTCAACAACCTTTACTAAAAAATACCCCAAGATCTTCATGATATAATATATGCATTTTTCGGTCGAAAAGTGACCCGGCAAAAGGCAAGTTCTTCCTAGATAGTGGGCTAGCTATCAATCGCCAGGAAAAAGATTGATGAAATGTACGTCATCATATTGAAGGGGTTAATAGTATGATAAGCTGTTAGTATAAAAAGCCATTATACATTTTACACTCACTAGCCACAAACGTATCACCAAACGTGATTTGATTCACTGATGCACTAACCGTTGTGTAAAACATAACAGTCCAAGCTTTTATATCATTGTGTGTGACAGTTGTAGGGAGAATTAGGGTCAGCTGGGCCAGTCATTGTGTGGGAATATTGCCAAACATTATATAACGTACACATGGATGAGTATAATGGATATTGGTTATATGTGTATGTCATAATTGTGTGGAGGATTCGTTTGTGTGTGTGTATTTTTGAATCACTAATGACAAGTTGTATTGTCTCGTTTCAGTTTGATACCGATTCAAATGGGTGTGTCGCTATTCATGCTCTTGACTGTACCTCTTCACGGTGGCTGATTTTGGCTTGGTGTGTCTGTGTGTATGTATGCATGAAGTGCTTGTGGAATGCAATTGTTGTTTTAATGGTTATCGCTTTGTCTATATCATAGTGTTCAAACATGTATGTATACTGATGGAAAACAACAGTTTATTATTTGTTAGCTGTCAGTAAATTGTATTGTCATCTTAAATAAATTGCTCAGCCATATCAAAGATGTTATTGTCATTTATTATGTAAATGTTCAACACTTGGTGTTAATTTAGCCTAAGGGGATTTCACCTATTCGCACTTATGATGCCGACACTCCATGACTAGCCCAATGTAGTGTAATTGAGGCAGTGTGAGCAGTTCTCCCACATGTTGGTATGGCGCAAAACATGTTTCAATATGGTTATGTCAAGGCCTCTCAATGGCCAAAAATAATTTTTGTTTGGTGTGTATTTAATCTGTGATTGATAGAATTACAAATGAACATCCCACCAACACATTATACAGATAGTTGATATACGATTCAATAGCATTTAGCTCCCCTAATCTATTATGTTCATAATTAACTAATTAATGAGTAACATGTATTGCCATACAACGGGTCTTCTTTATCACATTGTTTCACTCAGCTCATTGAGAACAGATGAGAAATTATGTCTTTTTCTAATATGTTAACATTCTTTTCAATAACTTTTGTGTCTTTTTTGTTAATATGCGTTGTTGGGATCATTTTTAAATTCCACAACGTCAGTAATGAAACACTTATTAAATAACACAAACATAAATAATGTTTGATTATTAATATAGGAGATAGCTAGATAAAGATAGAAACAGAGATAACAATAATATAATAGAAACAGTATTCCTGATGCCAGGCCGAGATACGAGTACAAAGTACAGAGGAGTACAAAGGAAATCAAGCAACAACAGATCCAGTGACCCTTCCAGGCTGCTTGTCCTCCAAAACACTGAGGATCAAGTGTCCAAACAGTGGTTTAGAGTGGGTAAGGGAACATTGGAAAGGGAACTACTGCCCTGGAACTAATGTCCGTGGCAGGACTAGGAAGTTAGTAGGGGACATATGGGTTAGTAACTGAGGGGAGGATAAAATAAAGTTATTAATTTACAAACGCAGTCAGTCGCGGGTTTGATGCGAGATATTTGTCTAGGCGTAATTTAAATGAATCAACGGTGCTGCAGTCTATAACGTCTCGGGGAAGCCCATTCCACAAGTTGACAACTCGTAATTTAAATTAATCAACGGTGCTGCAGTCTATAACGTCTCGGGGAAGCCCATTCCACAAGTTGACAACTCGATTGAAGAAGAAATTCTTAGATTCGTGTGAGTTAAAAGATTTACCAATAATTTTGCAACCTTTTCCCCACGTGTAATTAGATTGGTCGATAGTGAAGTACTTACTACAGTTCATATTGTCGATGCCTTTGATGATTTTGAACACTTGAATTAAGTCACCTCTTAATCTGCGCTGGGTTAAAGGAAATAGATTTAATTCTCTAAGACTGAATTCTCTAATACGCACTGAAGGTTTCATATTACATGAACATTATGGAACTTGTTCGCCCAGACTTCGTAGATTTATAATTTAGTATAATCGAGTGAAAGAAAAATACTCGAAATAGAAATAACCACCTTGTCACAACAGACCAGCCGGAACCAGAAACCAAGCCTGGAGAGAGAAGGGGAAACTATGAGAAAAGGAAACAACAGAGAACATACACCATCAAAGAATAGGGCAAAGACAAACAAGAATAACAACCAGACAAAAGGAAATATAAAAACCCAAGATCCACCACACAACTAAGCAAGAAAAAGAAACAGCATAAGGGGAAAGAAATTCTTCCCACCATGTAAACACTAAACAACAGCCGCAACCTGAAATAAATAGCAAAACGAAGAAAGCAGGAAAACAACATGGCCGCTCAAGAGTAGCCCCGCCCCACAACAATACTGGGGAAGCCAGAATTGCCACCATCAACCACAGTCTACCAACCACACCAGCAAAAACAATCAGCATCACCATTAACCATGCAGGGGGACAGAAGAAAGTACAGTACCGCCAAAGCAACGAGGAACAACATACCCAAACTTCCCACCCTTCCTATGTGCCGCTCTTCCGCGCAGCTTTCCTATCACCAGTGTGGGAATTTCTAGGGGAGCTACTTCATCCCCCTACCCCCCCCCCCCCCCCATCCTCCCCCTGCACCTATGACCTTCTGACCTCCAAGTACCAGCCCTTGGACATAGCAGCAATCGTCATGACCGTCTCGACGAGAACCAGTTAGTCAGCAATTTGAGGGCTCATTTGACTTGCATGTAAAATTTGAGCCTAAGAATTAACCTCTCATTCATCAGAGTATTCATGCCATGGCTGTCTACCTTATTGCCTGAGAGTTCTTTTCCCTACTAGTGAACTTTTGTTCTTACACACTATGGTGTAGTGACATCAGTTTTGACATTGAAAGTAACACCGAGGGCATGCCACAAACTGACTTTCAGGATCAATCCAGTACTCTACAAAACTATTAAAGAAGTCTTTGCCATGGCAAGACAGCTATAATAGTTATGGCTTTGCGAGATACCATACAAGTAACGGCACTTAGCACATAAAAGTCCATACTGCATCTGTCCAACACCATGGTCAAGGACATATGCTGTATAAAGGTTTAATAACCGACCCCTAGGTTCTTTGAACACTCTTACAATGGTCAGAGGCAGATTGAGTGAGCTTGTACGATCATGATCTTACTTATTCCTCACGTTAGCCTTATGCCTAGTTACTCCGTCATGACACGAGCAACTTTGTATTAAAGACCTCGCATCAAGAGTACCGGAACAGAACTTCATCACCGACTAGTATAACGGTTAGGATAGTCGAGCAGCCATAACTTAAGACATGTCCAAGTTTATGCTTGCGTTCAGCCGATGGTATGCACTATGCACCCTGTGTCATGACATAATGAACTACTATTTAAGACCCAAAACCAACTAGTCCATTTGTATCCCTACCCAATTTACCATACGGCAGGACTACCTAAGCGGCTCGACGGGACCAAGAGAAAGGACTCAGCTACTAACACTTCATCCACCAGTGCCCATATCTTCAGATATACATAGTGTTAGAATAGGAGTGCTGAAGGAGTTCTATTAATTCCCCTACCAGTGCGAACCAAGTGTATCTCCGTAATCTACGCAAGTGATAGAATAGGAGTGCTAAGTGTATTCTATAGGCCTGCCGTGAATCCTCGTCCGTGATAGGCATATTATATTGTGAATTATTCTATGTATCAGTGCAAGGTGTATTATTTGTGTTGTGTATTTAAGTGATTATTTAAAGGAAATTCATGTGTGTATTCAGAATTATATTTATCCTTTACGACTTTTGTGCATATGTAGTTTGGCTTTAGTTTCTCCAGTCGAGTAAGAACCTACCATTGTCCAATTAAACCCCAGTAAAAACCTGGCATTATAGAAAAGTTGTGTGTCGGACTGTTGTACAGTGGTGTTGCCCATCGTGCTTCGTCATGTCACCGTCCTCCGTCATTGTTGGTCCGTCGTCCCAAGACGTGTACCAATTCTCTACTGGCCCGTTGCCACAAAGTGTGACGTCATCGTAGGTTCGCCGTTGATTTTCGTACTGAAATTGTGGCTTTTTCGACCCCGAGGTATGGCGATTTTCAGCTTTGTGTTTGACGTGAATGTGCTAAAGCCCCTTTGCAGACCAAAAAGCCATATTATTGGATAGGCATACAGCTTCTGAGACACCTATTTGCCCTGCATTCTCAACAGCGTTAATCTAAACGCAATTTTGAGAATTAGTGATGGTTAGTGTAATTTGATAAACCAAAATGTATGATTAAGAGATAACTTTTAATAAAGTAGAATTGCCGTTTTGCCCAAAATCTAAACGGCATGCCCAACTCTGCGATGGGTCACCATCATCACTAGTTCACTAATAGTCACTATCATCAGCACTACTATTAGTATAATCATAACTACTACTCTCACCATCATCACTACTACTCTCATCATCACTACTACTGTCATCACTACAACTTTTACCATCATCAGTACTACTCACCATCATCACTAATACTGTCACCATCGTCACTACCATCATTACTACTGTCATCATTATAACTACAACTAACACCATCATCTTACAATCATCATTATTGCTGTCACCATCATCACTACTACTATTAGTCACCATCATATCTACTACTGTCATTATCATCACTACCATCATCATTACTATTGTCATCATTATCGCACAACTATAACCATCATCACTACAATTATCTCCCATCATCACTACTATCACCATCATCCCCATTACTACTACCACCAATTATAATGTCAACTAAACTAACATTACCTAACAAATGCGGGGCGAGTTGTTTTCGGGGCGTCATCTCCAGTAACCATCACCAACATCACCAATACTTTCACCATCATCACTACTACTATCCCCATCATCTACTACCATCATCACTGCTACTATCACATCCACTATCACAACTACTTTCACAATCACGACTGCCCTCACTACCATAATAACCATCATCATCACTACTGGCAATATAATAACTGCTACCATAATCGTATGGGCTAATAGGCCTTCTGCAGATTTTCATTTGTCTTATGTTTTCTTATGATCACCACAACTATCATCACTACAGACACAATATCGTCACTGCTACAGATCATCACCACCATGAACAATACTATCACAATTACCAACACCATCACTACAAATACCATAATCACCATTATCATCACATCTGTGATGGCGTTCTGTGATGTGAGGCGCACGCACACACAGAACGCCATCATCATTGCTGCCACAGAAGAATGTTAGATGGGGGTATCCATCGGGTGGGGGTGATGGTGGGTGGGGTCCGGAGGTGGGGGGCGGGGGCTGGGGGAGTCAGGGGGCAAAACCATATGTTTGACCTAAAATCATAAATATTGCACAGATTCAAAAAATCTGTTTTGACTGACCATCGCATTCACGCACTGAATGTTCGTGTGAAGTTTGGTGAAAATCCATCAAACGGTCTAGGAGGAGTATTCGGACAGACAGACAGGAATCTCGGCCGGCATAGTACCACTATACGGGGGGGCGATATCACTGATAACAGCGTTTCTTAGTATTGCTGTCTCTCTATAAACTCGCTTAAACTAAGTATTTCCAAAAAACAACAGGAACATGTACAACAAGGACAAATAAATAGGATATTTACCCTAGCCATAATTGTTTTGTGAGTATTTGCGAGGTTTCTTGTTTTTTCTATCTCTATCTCTCTCTCTCTCTCTCTCTCTCTCTCTCTCTCTCTCTCTCTCTCTCTCTCTCTCTCTCTCTCTCTCTCTCTCCTCTTCCTTCCTTCCCAATTAATTGATTATACATAATTATATACTGTATATAGTCCATGTACTATTGTGACTGTATTGTCCCTTGAAACTACCTATAGATATATTTTATAGTCAATCCCAGGCACCTAACGCATGAACAATTATTTCAATCTAACACACATTATATATATATATATATATATACTGTATATATATAAATTCCCTTATGTGAATAAGGGAGACAAAAGACATAAGTGCCTCCCACAAAGTTAAAAGAGTGACAGGGCCAAAAATCAAGGAATGATCGAGCCAAAATGCTTGGACAAACGGAGTCCTGACTGTCGGTGGTTCGAGTCCGGCTGGGAGTATAAAAAAACATTTAGTAGCCCACGTGTTTTTTCGAGATATACTTGATATTAGGGTCTCTCGTGTTTGACTGGGCGATAATTTAATGAAACAACTTAACCCTTTCAGTCTGCTCAGCTTTACTTAGTGAGCTGTGGACACCCATCACTGAATTTGAATATTCCAGCCCAAAAATAGTCCAGCCACGGCCAACATAATACTCTTATTGGTCGTTTTTCACCTACAAATATCACCCCAACTGATTTAAATACACTTCACGAGATAGAGGGAAGTCTGTACTACAATATTTCTATCAACAAAAAATAGTGTATTGTTATCGTATCGTAAATATTTCTGCTGAAAATTGTGATTTTTTTCACTTCACCTCAAGATATTTCCGAAGCTTACTATATATCTTATTTTTTTTGTCTAACTAAATCACAGCTATTTTTTCCGCTGAACATGATGGCGGTGTTTATAATATTCTATAATCAATATTGGATTTTATAGAAATAAATCTATAACAATAGTTTTTCGCTTGCGTCAAAATCCATGCCGCACCGAAATAATCACTCTGTTGGATTTCACCCATAATAATTTTTTTTTTTTTTTTTATATAGGCAAGAGGAAAGGTTATACTATAAGATTCTATAACAAAAATAACAAAAATATAATAATATGTGGAATTTCACCGTACGTGAAAGCATATCTTTAGTCCGCCCGAATTTGCCTTCCCCATTTTGAACGATACTTTGTTAGATAATGGATATATTGTAAGCAAGTGCATTATATGAGTTTTCATTAGCTTTCCAATGGTATCTATATCATCAATGTACGATCAAAACTAATATTTTCCCGAATATTTTAGTCTGTGTGGCGCGTAATTTTTCGTCAGAGTTCCGGCCTCGCCGACTGGTCAAAATGTTAGCTTCACTTAACGCTCTATTTAAATATAATTTAAGGATCGATACAGTTTTCAGATTTTAAATACGTATATCGGCCAATAATAGAGATTATTATTTTCAAAGAACCAGCTCTGTACGACAAAAACTCAATTTTATATGAATATTTCCATATGCGCATCTTAGGTCGATCGAAAATTTACGTCCGCCATGTTTTTCACGCCTCTTTTCCCCCACCCATTTTCACCAATAAAATATAGGATAATGGATATTTTTTAAATCGCGCTACTTAGGATTTTTCATTAGCTTTCCAATGGTTAGTATATCATCAATGTACGATCAAAACTCCAATTTTTCACGAATATTTTCTTGTCCGTCTGCCAAAATCACCGATTAGTCAACTTTTTTTGGTTCAATTGATGCTCTATTTAAACATCATTTAAGGATCGATACAGTTTTTAGATATTAATTTCCTATATCGGCAATGCATACAGATTACTATAATCTTTGAACCAGATCTGTACGACAAAAACTCGGTTTTATATGAAAATTTTCATATGCGCATACCTTACATCGACAAATTTGAACTGAACTTACCTTAACCGTCGTCTGTTGACCGTAATATGTTAACCCCATATGTATCGAGACTATCCAACCATATTTCAGTAATTTTCAATGATATACATTATCACTTATATCACATAAAGCCACTTTATGACGATATATCCAGGGGGCGACCATGTTTAACCCTTTATTAGCGCTCTCACCACTTAAGTCGTATTTAATAAAGCTGGACTATGTGGCGGCGCTCGACATAACTCGAGTGGCAATTTCAGCACGTAATGTGGCTGAGAGAGAGAGACAAGTGGTGGCAGGAGACTAGCGAGCGTATGACTGCTCCAGACCACCGCGGCGAACCTACTGACACAAATCTCAGCTCCCTCCTCCCTCTCTCACTCGCTACATACTCAATTATGTACCGAAAGTACCGAATTACCTGCTTTTTGCACTCGCGTTGCACGGTTATTGCAAGAAAACTATCCATCATACAAGGATCGTTATGGTGTCATTCGAAAGCTCTGTTTATGCCCTTTCAGGGATAGATACTTGTTTTACGTTCTGGGTCTTATTTAGGCATGAAAATGATCACGTAAACAGCCCTATTTTGGCTAAAAACACCCCGCTGGGCGGTACACATAAATAAACCGCATAGGCCGCTCGTAAGGTGTTAAATGTCCGGCCCACGTGTCCTCCCAGCCTGGCTGGCTGAGTCAAACTGAGGAATTTCCACATTCAGAGCTCACTTGCTTAGGGATGTTTTTACCTTACAGTGTTGCAAGAATTGATGCGATCGCGTATATAATAACTTATTTAGGTTTAAATAAGTTTCACCATGTTTCGCCTGGGATTATATACGCGATTGCGTCATAATCGGTGTTTGGTCCAAAGTACTTATATACGCGATCGCGTCATATCAGACGGAGGGGGTTAATCTCGAGTTGTGTAGGGCTACGTGTAAACATTCCTGTATGGTATCAGGAACATGGATCCTAGGACGTTTGTATGAAATTAAGTAGGCCTACATTCTCCATGTAGTTTTTCCCTTCTCCTTAACATAATAGCTTAATATGTAGCTGATATCAAATTCAAAAGACGTCAACGGTATAAAAGGGTTATTAACCCTTGTCGAGCGGGGGGTTTTGGGCTATTTTGGATATATTCAGGCCCTCCTGAATGATAAATCAAGTATCTGCATGAAAAGAAATGTATTCAGCAAAAAACTAGGCGCTAAAAGCTTCAAAATGAGACCAGAACGAGCTACGTAGCACTCGTCGTTCTCATGCAGTAGTACCACTAACATGGGAGTTTAGCATATAGCGGCATATTTTTTCCTGCTACGCTCACTACTGGCTACACTGCCGGCCTCTCGAGAACAGAGGGAGGGTGAGTCAGTGGGCGGCGGTAGGCCCTGGGAGTCAGATGTGGGGCCCGCTGCACTCCAGGCCATTTGCACTCGATTTTAACCCTTTGAAAGCCTTAATAATGCTCCTAACTTGCTGCAAATTGGAGGCGGACTTAAGTCCACCCCCACTACGAATGGGTTAAGTAAACTCCGAAACACTCTCCTTCAACTTTAACTGCTTTAACCTCTGTGTATCCGGACATAATGACTATAATGTACCTTGAGTGTTTGGTGGGACAGTCAATACAGGCAGACGAGCCTTTTGTTTCCTTGTCCATGAACATACAGAAATATAAAACTCACACAAACACACCCACACACACAGACACATACATATGCAAATGGAGTCTTCGTGTTAGTTATTGAGGGGTAAACCTTTTTTCCAGAGAGAGAGAGAGAGAGAGGTGGGAGAGGGTTTTAGTTTGCTCCCCAGAGCTCAATCACTTTTTAAATAAATTCATACATATTTTGGTAGCTAATTTCCCCACTAATGGCTACTTCCTCCTGAATTGCAGTATCATTATCGATCACCAGGAAAAACAATAGACACCTAAATGGCTCGCAATGTCTTAAACGTGACAAACAATATGGTGAATGGTCTGTAAATCGTCAAACTAAGCAATTGAAAATATCAACATTATTTGTGCTAAACATAAGGGAGAAAAGGAACAAGAACCCTCCTTCCCCACCTTTTACCAGCTGACTGTATCATGTATATTTACCAATATTTACCACGTCACTCTGCTACACACGGGTTAAGGCCAGATAAGTATATGGGTGCTTATTTATTTATATAATTAATGTTTGTGAAAATAATGATCCCCTTGAAACCCTCCTTCAATATAAATGTGTGCATTTTTCGGTAGAACAAATAATCCGGCTAATGGCCGGCTTCTAAATTTACAAGAAAATGTGGAGAAATATCATTAAATTTCATTAAATCACCAAACTAATGGGACGAATCTCTTAAAATCTTGGGCAAAGAATGAGGGAAAAGGGGGTCCAGAAAAAAAACCTCAATTACTTGTATTACACCTCAACCCCGTCCATAATGCTAGTTGCTAGGTATGATTTTGAATACATAAACAACAACAATATTATAATTTTGCAACACCCTACTTTAAATGATTATATTAACACTACATTTCCATGCGTTCTTTGGTCAAGTACATGCATGACTTTTCAATTTCTAAGAGTCAACTGATCAGCTAAAAGAATAATGTAAATAATATGCATGTAAAAGTAAGGTTAATATAGGGAATTGTTGATAACAGGAACATGAAATAACACAGATGGATAAATTCACCATCCATGAATTAACACTCAAGCCGCGGGGCCCCATATACTGTATGTCGGGTGAGAGAACCATGGCCAGCCCTGCAGGGCCCGACAATTTCCGGGCAGGATGTTGAGCACATTATCGGCTCTGAGAGAGAGTCCACGCGTTGGGAGGACGATAGGCGGGCTCTGACCGCTCGGCATGGACCGAGAGAGGTGACTGAGCTCCCCACCACAATCCTCCACATCCCTGGCCTCGCGAGAACAAGGAAAAACTCAAGATATTACCGTATTTTAGGGTTTTTGCCCTCGTGTTGCAACATCGTTGCAAGAGAACCCATGGTCGTACAAGGATGATTCAGGTGTCATTTGAAAGCTCATTATCGCCCTTTCACGGATACATAATTGTATTACGCTCTGGCTCTTGTTTATGCATGAAAAAGAGCATGGAATGAAGCTCGTTTACGGTAAGTATGCCCGCCAGGCAGGTAGTAGAAATTACAAACATCCCCATCCGTAAGGGGTTAAGGTACGAGAAACTCCAGCCTAGAGAAACACACAGATAAATAAAAGTCCGGGTGAGCTGGGAGTGTCCGGAATATAACCCGGTGATAAAATACCAGTGAAAACAAGGGAGCAGTGGAGGTCCAGGAATAGGTTCATACACAGGCAAGTGGGAATAACAGATGAGGGTTCAACCACGAATATTGATTGGCCAAATACGGAGGATTGAAGCTCAGGCCGCACACAGGCCATTGAGAACGATAAACAAACACCAGCACAATGTGAATTGAACGGCCAAGCGGATAGGTGTCCTACCCTGCTCATACGTTCATTTCCAGAGACATGTTTCCATAATTAGAGATAGATGAAGTCCAGGAATATCTATCAGTGGCCTAGAGAATATGACGTCTGACTTTACAGTAAATGAAAATATGTAGGTAAACACTAAACACAATTGAGTATAGATAGATAGACTAACTTATAGGTAGACATTGATAGTCAGATAGCTCAATAAATAGAAAACCGTACAATGCCAAATTATAATACACTAGCCTTTCAAAACCTTTCGACTATGAAACCTTCCTAATAATATATTATAATCTCCACAACCTAAAATGATCATCGTTAAAGGTAGCCTACTATTTAATTGACTTGCTTACGAACTGTTTCCACCATCGATGGTATCAAAGTGAACTGTTGTCATAAAATCTAAAACAAAAAAGCTAGTTACACGTCAGTGGATAATGTTCTTTGAATGTTCTGAATAAGGATAGTCTAATATAACACAGTTAAGAAATTTAACATGCAGTACATTCAATTAAAAAAAATATATTTATACAAAAGTTCAGTACAGAATTAATACAATCTTGCATATATTGACAACCCTTGTGTCAATGAGGAGCTTATTCAATCAGGCATATGTGTCCTCATTGATTAATTACAATACATAAGTGAAAGGGTACTTCAAAAGAGTCACGGTTATAAACCTAAAGGTACACTCGGATACCATAGACTTTAGGTCACTCATGAGAACTTGTGGACCCCCTACCTTTGAAATTATGAGATCCTAAACAAAGCAAAAAATAAACAAAATACACATATGAAAATACTATGTCTTCAATTTGACATCCACAAACTAATTAATATTTGCAACAATAAAACTATTTATCTATTGCCGGACGCCGTGATTACCGAAGGGGTGGACACGAACGAATCGCCCCTATGCACGTCTGTCCCCAGTCAGTTGACGCCCCTCCTCCCATCCAGCACCGCTTTCACGCATATACTTCTTAACTCCATCCTTTCACCTCTCTCTTGGTTTACCTCTCCCTCTTTGTTCTTCCACTTGACTCTCGTATATTCTCTTAGACATGCTCTCGCTTCCCGTGCGTTCCACATGGCCGAACAATCTCAAGGTGTTCCTCTTCACACTTTCCAGCACATCTACATCCACACCACACCACACCACACCACTCTCGTACTTCCTCATTCATCTGTCTATCCCTCCATTTAACTCTGTATGCACTTCTCAAGTGACTCATTTCCACCCCTCTCATTCTTGGTTTGTGTCTCTCCAACAACGTCCATGCTTCACTTCCATACGTCAATGTCAGGATTATCACACTATCATGCAAGGACTTCTGTAATTCCATTCTGACCACTCTTTTACTTGTTACTGCTTTCAACATTCCTACAACCCTCTTCCCCTGTTGCACCATCTCCGGCACTTCTAACTACAATATAACTACAATGTATTAATAGCTACTGGGAGCACCAGTAGCCAGATAGATTACTTCTTTGTGAACAGGGAAGACTGAAAGTTTGTTCAGGATGTAAAGGTCATACCGAGTGAAGAATGTATCTCCCAACATATGCTCCTAGTCTGCGACTTGAGCTTAAAGCGAGATCATGTGCGAAAGACAGTATACATGCTCAAAAGGAAAGTATGGCTGTTGAATAAATTTGAATACAATGATAGGCTTTGCAGCGAACTTGAGGAAATGGATAGGAATAGGGGCGTTAAGCCAAATTATATAAATAGCTAATAGAACTTCCTTGAATGTAGCTTTCTTGCCACCACTGACAAAGTCTGTGGCAAAACTCTAAGGCCCCCCCCCCCCCAGGCATAATACTTCCTTGTATTGGAATGGCGAGGTTGAAACTGAAATAAAGGAGAAAAGAAGATATTTCAAAGCATGCAAGCAAAGAGGCAGCAGGGAGGAATAACTGATGGCTAAGCAAACTGAAAAAAAAAAAAAAAAAAAAAAACAGAGATATACAAGGCATAGACCAATTGAGTAACTTAGCAAATCCCAATAGGATCTTCGATTTAGCTAGGCGAGTTAAGAATGACAGTAGAGATGTTGTATGACAACAGTGTGTCAGGAATGATAATGGGACAATTGTTTACGCTGACAACAAAATTACAGATGATTGAAAGGTACACCACGAAAAATTTCACATAAGGGTCACTATAGCAAATGAGATAGGCCTCAGGGAAGCAAGACCATAAAAAAAAAATCCAAAATGCCCCAGGGGCTCTCAAAACAAAGGAAGTGATTAGGTGAGATAATTCCCCTATAGTACCTCCTAACACTCATCCACATGTGTCCCCCCCCCCCTTCTCCCCCTTTTCCCGCCTTCCCTCCCTCCTCAATTATCAGCTAGTTTTCCTCAAATTTCCTTAATTTATTGATTATTTTCTGAGCGAATTATTCTCACGCGTACCTATAAACATGGGCGAGTCATTTAAAAACCCTATAGCAGTGTGAGATCTCTCCCAGAGAGCTCAGTTGCAAGACAAACATTGGAGAGGAAGGGTGCATGTCTCTTGGCCGGCCGTCCCAGAATACGACTTGGCGGCGAAAATAAAAGTTTTTCACCTACTTCTCTTATCGTTCCTCAAGGTTCATATGTTCATCATATATAAAGTTGGAATCCTGCCAGCCAATCAGCACGCTGCATTTAACCATCCCTTTAAACCAGCTGTGCCTGACATTTCTGACGTATATCAAGACATTGCCACACCCTCCGGTTCAACCAATCACAAGCTCCCGTTGTCACTTCAAGCAAGGACTGGGCCAGCCGCGCTTATCCGTCCACCTTTTAAATCGCTCTCGCTCCCTTCACAGACCGTTTATCCTGGTTGCAATAAGTCTACTACATCGGTGCAATCATCATACTCCCGTCAACCACTACAAGACATTTGCAACAAGCTCCGAGGAACATATTATGAAGATATAAGCCAGGAGGAGAGAGTGAGAAATATTCAAGACGCGTGGCTGGGGACCGGGAGACTGGCTCGACCAATCACTGCATGCCAATTCGTGAGGCGGGACTGTAAAGAGAGATAGGTGGGGCCCCAGAAGTGTGGCAACCCTGGCCTATGTTGTTGGCAATGCTGGTGGGGTTAAGCAACGTGGGGTCTGGTCAGTAGTTGGATGGGTGACCACCTGGTACTGGCACACAGCTGCTGGGTGGGTTGGTGGCCCTGCACCAGCACGGTGGTAGCTGGATGGGTGAACGCCCGGTACCAACACTGATCAGATGTTGCCACACATACATGGAGTGGTTCAAATTTCCCTGGCTTGCCACCAGGGTACAAGTAGCCCAGGAGTGTTGAACAAACTCCAATCCCTATGCAGTTCCATCTCACTCAGACGAAAATGAGTACCTGGAATCGCTGTGGCACAAATTAATCCAGGGAGGCTTCCTGCAACCAATCAACACACTAGAATGAGAACTTGGCTAGTCACCAGGATTGCTCATAAGACATTGGGCTGACTTGCTCTCGTGTTAGAAGAACATGTAACCTCACAATGCCCCAAAGATGAACATTACCTAATTTGCTCAGAATGCGGGACCCACGGTCATAACTGGAAGAACTGTGACAACCCCAACCCCAAAACATGCATCAATTGCACAGGCAACCATAGCACTCTTGCCATGAAATGTGACAATAGGAAAGAAATAGTAAAGGAAAAAAGGAAAACAAAAAACAAAGAAGCAAAATCCCCAACATATGCCAATGTCTCAGCAACCAACACCAACCATCTCTCCCCCCAGAACCCCCCCTCCCCCACCCCAAAACCCAATCAACAGCTCGCTATACATAACCGCTCTCTTTGAAGCACACACAAACAATGCAGCAAATATTATATATTTTCAACAACCTTTGAGCAATGTATCACCAACAACAACCTTCCCACATACAAACCTTGCCAGTACTCCAAAGAGGATTCAGCCAAAATACTGAAACTGTTCAATAACCTAAACCCCACCCACAACCAGATCCAAGGAAACCAAACTGAAGACACACATACAGAAGAACCCCAACTAGAACACAATCAAACTCCCCCAAACACAACTGAAACAACAGCAATCTCAGATGATGAAAATTACATGGAAATAACAGACGTGACAGAAGAACTAGCAGCATATCTTCCCAAACCCTCGAAGAAGCAGAAACTGAACCCCTGACCCCCCTCACACTCACATTTGACAATGAGAGCCACATGAGATACTATACCCCCTTCACCCTTAGCAAAACGGAGGAAGCCAGAGAAAACATCAGCGACAATAAAATCAAAGCTAGCACTAATGAAACCCCTCTAGAGCCTAACGAAGCATCAAAATTATTGGCACAGTATGCAAGGAATAAAAAAGATAAAAATATATTTCTGCAAATCAAAGACAAAACAAAGAAACAAAATAACCAAACAGCTCCCCACTCACACCACACTCTCAGAAACAGCAACACAATAAAACAAAATGACTCTTAAAATATTACAACATAATGTACTTAACTGGAGCGGTCGCAATTACTCACTAAGCAACACATACTCAAGCATAAACCCACATTTAATACTAATTATATTATTAGGGGAGGTGAGGCAGAGTGGTCTTGCCAGTGGACTGGTAATCCAATGGACCCGGGTTCGAATCCCAATATGTCAATGGGAAGATATTATTGGGATGAAATTTGTGCTGTACTGTACCTAGTTTCAGTGCATTACCACAGCACACCGAAATGCCATAACAAAATACCCTTATTGTTCCCTGATTAAATAGCACTGTATGAATATTCCCATATTCAAAATATGCTACAGGGGGGCAATGCCTAGTGAGTTAATTGCTCAATAGGTGGCGTTCTGAGAGTGAGGGTCCGAGCCTGGGGAGTGAGACTGTGAAGCGCAGAGGCGAAGCAGCTTCAGAGATGGAGTTGGGTTCGAGCCGTGAATAGGTGCTTCACATGTCCCACTCCCTAGACTGGAACAAGACCTCACGGGCCTCACCGTGTTCAGCGGTAGAGTGTAAAGGCTATCAGCCTATGCCCGAGAGGGAATAATTGGAATATAACAAAAACAAAAAAACAAAACAAAATTAACAGCCATGGCATACCAGAAAATGAATCATTAAAAATAACAGGATACAGAACACACAAGAAAAACAACAACAACAGACACGTAGACGGAACACCCATAGCAATAATAAACAACATCACACATAAACTCTATGATGATTTCATATCAGACCTACTTGCAGTAGAAATACAAACGGATACAGGCCTAATAATAATAGCTACAGTATATTTACCCCCCAGCAGACCATATCTACCCACACCCGACTTTTATAGACTCTTCAGACACAATATTCCTGTGTACTTAGTAGGGGACCTAAATGCAAAACACCAAACTATACACACTACAACACAAAACATTGTTGGAAGACAATTAGGACGACTCATAGTAGACGGACTAATAAGACACATAGGCCCTTATTTCCCGACTTATTACAGTCACAACTCAGCCACAACACCCGACATAGCATTAAGTAACAACAAAGCCTATCACAACATACACCTAACCCCCGGACCCATCACCACAAGTGACCATATCCTAATAATAGCCACAATATCTACACAACCCATACTAATACTATCCCCACCAAGACTTAAATTCCAAGCCGCCAACTGGGATCAATTCAAAACAGATATAGACACACAAATGTCAGAAATAAACAATCTAACTGAAGGTAACACTCAAGATATAGAAACCACACTAGAAAAATGGTACGAAATAATGTTAAACAACACAAGAAAACACATACCCACCACACAACTTAAAATTAAGCCAACAAGCAAAAGAAATCATAGTACAACACAACAGATTAAGACAACATGCAACAACACATGGCTGGGACTATAACCATTACAGACTATACATACAACTACAACACAGACTCAGAATAATGCTAAATGAAGACAACACAGAAGCATGGACAAACAAATTAATAGAAACTTCAAACACATATAAAGACCCAGAAGTATTCTGGAGAAAAATCAAGCTCATGCAAGGACAGGACACAAACGAACCCACTTACACATTCGACGCACAAGGCAACAAAATACACAACATACAAGAGCAAGCCAACATACACAAACAACACTGGGAAAATATTCTGAACGATAATGACCCAGACTTACCCAGATACGATCACATAAGAGACTGTTTACAAGAAAATAGACACAGGTTAACACCTCACCAGAACATAGACATAAACAGACTAAACAATGACACTCCCCTAATAAGAAAAATAACAACAGAAGAAGTACAAACAAAAATAAAGAAGCTAAAGAAAACTAGCCCAGGAAAAAGCGGAATAAATAAAACAATCATGACAAATCTCCCTGACTCTGCAATAACTAAATTAACAAACATATTAAATGCCTCACTCTATACAGCACACTTCCCAAATAAATTTCAAGAAGCCACCATCAGACTGATTCCCAAACCCAATAAAGACCCACACTACACCGAGAATCAAAGACCAATATCATTATTAGAAGTGCCAAGAAAGATATATGAAAGAATAATAAACGAAAGATTAAGACTATTCCTAAACACAAAAAAACGTATACAGCACAACACAATCCGGGTTCAGAGAAGGGAGAGGAACAAGGGAGGCACTAGCTCTGACAACAGAAATAATAGCCAAAAATAAAGCCAACAAAGGACAATGCCACATAGTCCTGAGGGATATATCCAAGGCCTTTGATAAGGTATGGCACTCAGGACTAAAATATAAACTACTCAATATAGGCTTACCCCCACTCACAGAAACACTGCTATGCAATTTCCTGGATAACAGAACAGCAAAACTAAAAATAAAGACAGTCTTGAGTAACAACATCACCATAAGGTGCGGTGTCCCTCAAGGATCAGTCCTCTCCCCAAGCCTATTCACAATATACACACATGACATACCACCATCACACATAGGCACAAACATCACATTTTTTTTTTTTTTTTTTTTTTTTTCTATGTGATTGAGGGAGGCAAAAGGCATAACTGCCTATAGCGAGTGCCTCCCCCATAGTTGAAAGAGTGACAGGGCCAAAATCAAGGGACGTTCGAGCCAAAATGCCTGGACACACGGAGTTTGAAGCAATTTAAGTCATAGGAAGAGGGAAAGACTGATTCTGGGAGAGAGTTCCAGAGCTCAGCTGTTGAGTAGAAGAAAGTTTGAGAGTAACGTTTCACTCTTGGGTTGGAGAGTTGCACAGAGTAGGGGTGGGATTGAGTTGCAAGACGGGTACCACGTGCCCTACGTAAAGGAGGTGGTATGCACTGGGATAGCTCTAAGGAACACTGATTATTATAGTAGCGATAGAATAGCGAGAGAGATGCAACATTGCGGCGGAGAGAGAGAGATTGCAGAGAGTTGGTGAGTGGACGGGAGTTAATGATACGAAAGGCCTTCCTTTCAACTTTGTCTAGGAGAGCAGTGTGAGAGGAACCTCCCCACACATGTGAACAATACTCAATACAAGGGCGCACTATGCCCCTGTACAGAGCAAGAAGCTGTACAGGGGAAAAGAACCCCCTAAGGCGGTTGAGCACACCCAGCTTCTGGGAGGCTGCCTTAGCAAGACTGGTAATATGGTCCTTCCAAATAAGAGCAGAAGAAAAAGAGACACCAAGAATATTGAGAGAAGATGAAGGGTTGATTTTTGTATTGTTGAAGAATAAGGGATAGTCCGCTGGGAGATCCTGACGGGTAGATAGATGGAGAAATTGGGTTTTGGAAGCATATGCAGACGACATCACACAAATCATTGGTTATGAAGGCCCCTCAAAGGGAATCATAGCCAGACAAACAGGAAGAGAAGCAGAAGCAATCAATACATATGAAGAAGAATGGAAAATAAAAAACAACATAAAAAAAATCACAATACTACAACTAGGAGCAAACAACAAAGCACCTATATACAGGTGTGTAAATAACAACAGAATTGAAGATGTACAGAAAGGAAAAATACTCGGGCTACACATAACTACACAAGGCTATATTCAACACATCACAGAAAGAATAGGCCTAGCCATAGCAGCTCTGGGCAAACTATTCAGATTCAGAGATATGAACATACAAATAAAAACTCACCTTGTAAAAGCTTATGTAATCCCAATATTAGAATACCCCCCTATTCCCACACACACCATGAGCAAAACCCAAATCACACGCTTACAAAAAAATACAAAACAAAGCCCTAAGATTCGCCACAAACCAAAGATACCCCTATACAATGACGACACAACAAATACACGAATACACAAACACACTACCATTAAATGTCCGACTCCATAGACAAGCAACTCAAATATGGTATAAACTAGAACTATCACAAGACCCAACTCTAGAGAAAATAAAGGAAAATTATGCACAACAACCAAATCTAAGATTCAACAACTGGTTTAAAAGCAGTCTAAATAAAATAAACACAAAAGAAGAACCACAACCAATTTATTAAAAAAAAAAAAAAAAAAAAACATAATAATAATAATAATAATAATAATGATAATAATAATAATCACACCTTAGTTCCTTAGCTAGCTACCAAACACCAAACATAAAAAAATACACCACTTGCCCCAACACAATAACATACGTTTCAAACACACAACATAGCAAGGTGGTCTGCCCACCAACTGTTACTCTCCTACTTTCCTTCAAACTTTCCTCCTTTTCTCTTCCCTCTCCCCCTTCTCCTTTCCCCCCCTTAGACCCACCTAGGGTAAAAAAAAATAAAAAAAATAAAAAAAAAATCGTGTTAGCCTTGTCCCACCCAGACATAAAAGTGGGTACCTGGAGTGTAAAAACGGCCTTGGCATGGTCGTATCCTGGGGTAAATTTGATTACTTGTCTCATCATTTCTATATTCCTCCCCCCATAATTGTCTGTCTGTCCTGCCTGTCCCCCCATCCTAGCCCAAAAACACATCTCACGCAGGTTGGGTCAAGCCCCGACGCCTTCATCGCTTACTACAATTCACTTCCTCACCCCCTACTACTTCCTCTGTCCCAACTCTAGTATTCGAGGCATTGGGGTGATCAAAATTATTATTACTTGTCTCATCATTTCTATATTCCTCCGCCCCAGACGTCATTCCTGTCACGGAAGCCACTGGGCTCACCTGCCATCAGCCACATCTCTCTCTCTCACCTGCACAGTGATGGGAATCTGAACAAGCCTGTTCCAGCCTACCAGCTCGCTTGCCGCACTCCAGCAAAGTCCACCTCTGGCCCAACACAGCTTTCCTCTGCCGACCAGATACACCTTAAGTATCCTGGTGCTTGTCGTCACATTGCTAGCTTACATACCTACAGCCAAGCAATTCAAGAGGGACGACAAGTGGTAGATGGGACTGAAGAATTCCAGAAGTCTTATTGGCCGGCCTGGGGGTGGTTGTTACGACCGGGGCTACGAATAAAACAAGGGCACATAATGATTGGACTAGTAATAGGGCACTATGCAACAACGGTACGCTAGATCCAAACCCTCGAACTTATATGCCGGCGAACAAAATACCTATACCCTCCAGAGTTAATCTGCGATAATGGGGTATCCTTAACTGGGCATAAATGTACTCTACTTCAGGCTAACCCACACTTGTATAGCCTGATAACAAACAAGATGCAAGTTACGTTAAAATGCATAAAAAGAAATCTATGGTAAGATCTATTAAATCACTGCAAGATTTTGTATAATAAAAAGATGCTTCAATACAGTTACTCTAAATAACAATACTCTCTTCACTCCTATCTGAAAGAAAGTGAAGTATTGTCCTACAGCATAGACCTGGAAACTTCTGAAGAAAGTCTGATGCTCATAAGATGCTCGTATCTTAAACTATATAAAGGCAGGAGGCAGGACACCACACGTGTAAATGGAATACACCAAAAGATAGGACATATAATGTTAACTGACACGAGAATACTATAAATGCGCAACGGTAGCAATGCTCGATACTAAAAGAAGTACTTCCTCATCAACGAAACAGTCTGCTGTGTTTGTGCAACTCAACAACAACCTAGACTAATAAATGCTGTGACTAATAATGGTTACATATCAAAGAGCTTATATTAAATACTAATAAGTGTCTACTCGATTAATAATGTCTAGCTGGAATACTCTAGGTAAGGAACTGTGGTTGAGCAAGACAGGCTCGTAGCCTAGCGATGTCCTTAAGACTGCATCCTTTAAGTTACGTTAATTGACTAGGGTGCTCTCTTGATAGATCCAGATCAAAAGGATCTGGTTCTATCCTGGCGACCCTCTAAAGACAAGCAAAGTGTGGAACTGGAACAGGCCAAAACCCTCAGTCAACACAATGCTGCACTCATAAAGGACGCAAGCGAAAAGACAACACAGGCTACCACAGGACCGGTCGAAGTCGTGTAGGTATAAGCAAACCATACACACATCGAAGACAACGACTACAGTTACCTTATCCCAGTCTAGCATTAAATAAAAGAGCAGAAACACTAAACCAATAATGGAGGCACACTAAGTTCCCAATCTCTACTAACTAAGAACCCTCAAAACCTATTCTAAGTACATGTAAATATCTCTGAGGACGGCGCATGCAATACAATGGGCTGGCTATGGAAACCGTATGCAGAACCCAAGGGGACAAGTAATTGAATAAAGGTGAGAAGCAATGGAAAAGAAGAAGGTCAGAGAGAGAGACAGTGGTAAAGGGGGTGATCGGGAGAGAGTATGCAAAGGGATGTTAGAAGCATGCACGCCAAGCCTGTCCTGAGGAGAACAGCTCCTGGAAACCCTCACGGAGGAGGTTAGTTACACAGGAGCCCGCAAGGGCGCGATGGTCGGCCAATCACGGGCCGAGACGTCACAAGGCAGCAGGCCCCTAGGATGCGCCATGATCCGCCAGCCAATCAAGGGCGCGGGAAAGCCCGCGCGCGAGCGGGAAAGCCCGTGCGCGAGCGGGAAAACTCCTCCGAGCGAGGGAGGTAGCACATACATACACACGCACATATTACCACCACGCTGCCTATATCTCTCTTTCTCCTTAACTTTACACAATGCATCTTATATTCTATTAATGATATAAAATACTTCCCGTTGTCACAGACGAAAACAAAGACCACCACTGGACTGTCTGTGACAATGTGATTACAGGGAAAGAAAGAAAAACATTCTCTGATAACCGTAGCCCATTTCGATGTCCCTGGCGAGCGCTAGTGGCTAACGAGAGGCGATTCTGCCAACGCTGGTAGACGTCACATGGTGAAGATTGTTTCAGAGAGATACCAAATACTTTTTAACACCTTACGAGCGGCCTATGCGGTTTATTTATATGAACCGCCCAGCGGGGTGTTTTTAGCCAAAATAGGGCTGTTTACGTGATCATTTTCATGCCTAAATAAGACCCAGAACGTAAAACAAGTATCTATCCCTGAAAGGGCATAAACAGAGCTTTCGAATGACACCATAACGATCCTTTTATGATGGCTAGTTTTCTTGCAATAACCGTGCAACGCGAGTGCAAAAAGCATGTAATTAGGCACTTTCCCCATACAATTCCGTATATAGCGAGTGAGAGAGGTAGGGAGGAGGTGGGATTCGTGTCAGTAGATTCGCCGCGGTGGTCTGGAGCAGTCATACGCTCGCTACTCTCCTGCCACCACTTGTCTCTCTCTCTCAGCAACATTACGTGCTGAAATTGCCACACAACCTATGTCGAGCGCCGCCACATAGTCCAGCTTTATTTAACTCGACTTATGTTGCTCGCCGACAGTTAAGGGTTAAAGGACCCTTATGGGCCCGAAATAGACTAACTAAAGATAGATAAATGCTTGACAAACCCAGTGGTTTCAACCCTTAAAATAAATGTGATCTTCTAGAACAAAATAAAGAGAAATGGATTAGACTCATTATAAAATGAAAGGATGCAGTGTTGAGAGAATATAGCTGTTATTGTTAGAGAAGGTTCCATGCCACTTAGCTACCAATAGTATAGGATCTTCTAAGTTAGAAATTAATGTAATCAATAAAGATAAGGGAAAGATTCAAACAGAGATTAAAAGATTAGAATGGGAATCTGATTAAAAAAATATCAACTACAGGGATAACGGGGTTATGAGAAGTATTCAAGAAAGAGGATTAATAACAGTCGCTGATAGGTTAGACCTAGCTTGAGAAATAGTTAGGAAGGACTCTAGTCCATATGATGAAATATACTTTTTGTTATAAAGGAAACATCGTTATTCGATCAAAGATATTATTGTAAGGAATACATTTTAAATAGTAGCATCTAAGAGCCCATTAAAAGAGATATTGTAATCATGACATCAGTAATTAATGTGTTGACTATTGTAATAAAGTATTGTAATCATGACATAACCAACAAGTCGAGTCGACTAATGTAAGATATATTGTAATTCGGAGATAAGTAGTTAGCGAGTTAGTAAATATAGTCTTCATGATATATATAAGTATCATTTGAGTTAAATGTTGAGTCGGATATTGTAACCCTGATCTAGGAGATAATTAAGTGTTGAATATTGTATGGGTAATATAGGTATTTCTGAAATAGTGATTATATCGGAAAGTGTAATGAAATATATTATTTGAATTATAATATAAGTGGTATCAGTGTTATTGAGTTAATGTATCTGTTGAATAGGAAGCCAGAGTGGAGACACTCTGGGATAGAGCTATCTTAGCGAAACTACCTACGGGTACATATTTACTTGTTTTAAGATAAGTGATACCCATATACAGTATATATATATATATATATATATATATATATATTGTTACGAACTGGCACTCGGGTACACAAGGGCTCTCAATCAGGACTCGAATACGGCTCGCTGCCACAACGGAAACACACCATCCCAACCCCTGAGTACTGCGAGCCGAACAAAAAACACCAATACCCTCCAGAGTTCAATCTGCTATAACGGGGTATACAAGAACTCGGTACTAGTGTTCAACAACAGACTAATAAAGAGACAGGAATTATCTAGTATGGTCAACAATCAAACAATGAAGTAAGAAACAACAACACAAAAGAATAGTGTTGGCCGAAGCCGAAGTAATCCACCCTTGACTATGAACTTAAGAAGTCCACCACCCTCTACTTCGGATCGGCACTATTACGTTACGTTAATTAATAGTCCTTAAGCATCGAGCAAGGAATCTTCTGAAAAAAGTTAGATGCTTCTCGGATGCTCGTAAGAAGTACGTATCGGATTTTGAACAGTAATTCAATAAGCAAAAACACTGGCAATTAAATACTATTTGTCCATACTTAGTGTACTCAAACTAGTATGAAGAGTCTCGATGTTACGTAATCTGGGTTGATGTAGCGTTACGTATCATTCCGTAGTCTTAAGTTGAACGCTTCCATAACCTTGGTCGAACGTTCCATGATTGGGTAGAATATATTATTCTATAGTTGTATATGGGAAAGTATTGTAGGATTATAATTCCCATCTACATATATATATATATTTGTATTATTTAAGATTGTTTATAAGTATCTCATTGTAAAGAAGATGGGATACATTTTCCATATGTTATGCGCATGCGCGGTATATCACGACAGAGACGAACATAACGCGCTCGCCACTCTCCAACCAACCTCCGTCCCAGCTACACACGCTAAGGCTTCTTCCTATAGTTTCATAATCAAGTGTTTTCGCTTCACTTTTCATCTCATATTCCATATAGTCATTACATCATCATCTTTGTTAGTTAGCACAAACTTAACATAAATATCTAGCCTATCCTAGCCTATTGTAGCCTCTTTTCATACTTTGTTTACTATACTAACCACTTCCAGTTATCTAGCCTATTTTCCGCCATCCTCCAATCACTAGCTGAGTTCATCAAAGGGTAATTATATTTCTATATGGTTAATACTTCTTCATTATCAAATATGCAGTCCACTTATGTAAATTAGCCATATAATTGGTCCTTCGACCTTTCACTTGTTTGCCCCCCCCCCCTTTTTTTTGTGGTTGGTGGTGGCCTAGCCTACGTGGTTAATTTTTGTTTGTGCCATATTTCGTCTACCCCTCATGGCCCAGGGCTTTTGGCGTCATGGTGCCGCGGGTGGTGGGGTAGGGGAAGATTATCCTGCGGTGGTTGATAGGCCTGCGTACCCAGGCCCAATTAGGAAGGTGGCAATTTTGGGCCACTCCTATGTCAGGGATTTGTACGTGGACCAAGCTGTCCACAGGCCTTTCTTTTCCGTGACTCCTCTGGCCGCCCCAGGTGCCCGCGTCAGCACCTTGAGATCAACAGAAGCCTGGGGTCAGTTTTTAGAGCTGAAGCCCGACTTGACCTTCTTGGTGATAGGAGGAAATGAGATAAGGAGCGGGGTCAGTCCGAGAGGGATTGCGGAGGGGATTGAGGTCCTAGCTGAGGAGGTGGTGCGGCTCTCGGGGGGAGAAGTCCGGGTGATTGGGGTAGAGAAGCGACAGGCTCCACGAGGGGTCTCTACGAACGAGTTTAACCGCATTAGAAATGCGGTTAACCGATGGCTAAAGCGCCATATCTCCTTCACCCGGGAGCGCTATCAGTCAATGAATACCTCTGAGGCTGACTTCAGTCCCGACGGGGTACACCTCACGCACGAGGCATCAAAGCGTCTCTATTCGGAGATCTTGGCCACCTGTCGTCGGTGCTTTATGCAAGACGAATTTGTCATGGTCGCCAGGTCATACGACGAGATGTTTGCCCACCATGACGTTAGAGTTGATCAACAAAATCAGTATAGCCTAGATTAGTAAGCCTTCAAATCGGTACAGTATATTATTTAAATTTTGATTGTAAAACCTTTAGGCCCAAATTATAACAATTGATTGGCACTAGGATTAAAATCATCCATACTGTACTGTATAATAATTTCAAAAGTTAAGGTTATTCATTCTATATCAAATTTATACTGTCCAGTAACTTCTTTATTTGATTCACATGTCATTCTCAATTCTTCTCTCGTCGTGTGCCCTGGAGGCGGGGTAATATGATAGCTGATAGGCTGAGTGTGTGTTAATCCAACTCAAAACTTTTTTCCTTGTGACTTCTTGAGATGAACTTTCTTGTGTACAATTTTCACATTTATTAAATTAATAATATAGAATTAGCGGTACCCATTGAGTTTAGCCTGTTTCAATTACCCTATAGGCTCACACTCTTCTTTACTTTATTATAACTTTAAACGGTACTGCTCTTTTTGACATCTGGAGACTTTTGGCCTATACTGTATTACTAAATTTCCCTCCCGACTTTTCTTAACTTATGGCGTAATGAATCTATAATTTCTGAACTATCACGTAAGGAGTTAAATTGAAAAGCTCCAGATTGCTTGTCTACATTGCGCACAATTCTTATTCCGCATTTCGTGAGGGTGTTTTATTTTCGGCTCACGATTTAATTTGATTTCTCGGAGTACTGTATTGTTGGCCGCAACTTATTTGGTCTGGCATTATTAGTTTGATTTAACGTAATTAGAATTCCTTCCTGTATAATCATGGCTAAAAGTGTACAAAAGCGTCGGGCTGGACTTAAGGGCTCTTTGACGGTCTTGACCTCTGATATTGACGTATTCCTTGATTCGGCGTCTAGAGTGGAGGTGGAGGCCAGGTTGCTCAGTATTCAAAAGCAACTTGACAAGTATGAGGTCACACAGGAGGACCTGGCCGACACTTGCGAGGACGCCGAGTATATCGAGGTGATCAGAGAGGATACCCTATATATGGAGGGCATACAAGTAATTGTTGCCACACTGAAGGGGATCCTGATTACAGAGGTCAAGAAGGAGGACAGGAAAGAGCCAAAGAAATCCGCAGTCAAATTACCCCATCTTACTCTCTCAAAATTTGAAGGTGATGCCACCAAGTGGTCGGGATTTTGGGAGATGTTCAAGTGTACCATCCATGACAATCCCGACCTCACAGATATACAACGCTTCACCTATCTAAAGGGTCAGCTTCAGGGCGATGCACATAAGCTAGTCGAAGGATTCATAATCGAAAGTGCAAGCTATGCCCCAGCAATTGAGCTCCTGCAAGAGACATATGGGCATCCAGATCGAATCAAGGCAGCTTATGTTACCAAATTCAATCAATTAGTGTCACCCAAACACCAAACAGCTGACCTGAAGGACTTCTATGCCAATACAGAGAGTGTGATGAGGTCAACCATTAGCCATGGTATTTGTCTGGAGGAATTTTGTGTGGTGACTCTTGTCAATAAGTTACCATCACCACTAAAAGAAACCATAAAACGGGAAATGGGAGACTCGAGCCTGGATTATAAGAAATTCACTCATTGCCTCCAGGCTGAAGTGTACAATATGGCGGGTCAAGACAGAGTAGGGGGTACACCCATGGCTACGGCAACATTTACCGCCCAGAGTGAGTACAGGAAATTCAACTGTGTTCTGTGTAGTGGCACCAATCATTTATGGTACAAGTGTATGAAGTAGAAGACAGGGCCTCTTAAAGTTAAAAGAGACCGTCAACTACGTCTCTGCACTGGGTGCTTGTCAAAAGACCATGGCCATTCGGGTTGTACTAATCCTAACATAAGAAGCTGCAAGTTTTGTAAGGGCAAACACTTTCATTCCCTGTGTACACAAAAACAAGGGAAAGAAAGTAGACCAGCGGAGGATAACACCAAGAGAGAGCATATTGCTGCTACTTCAACTACAATGTCCGTTGCCACAGGTAAAAATACAGTAATCTTGCCCACCGTACAGCTGCCGGTAAAGGGTAAGGATAATAATTGTGTTAAAATCAGATAGCTACTTGACCAATGTTCTCAGAGGACCTTTGTGAAGTCTTCTGTTCTATCCTCCCTTTCCTACATTTCTAAAGGAACTGAGGAATTATGTCTTCACGGATTTACCGGGAAACAGGCCTCTAGGGAATATAATGTTGTGGCACTGCAATACAAACACAGAGGTAAATTTCATCATCTAGACGCAATAGTGGTTGATGAATTGCCAGAACATAAAGGTGAACTTAACCTAAAGTCTAAACTGGTTAGTTTACAAAGTAAAGGCATAAAATTAGCCGATCCTCACGCAACGGACACAGATCAGCTGGAGCTGCTCATCGGTGCGGATCACTACTACAATATAGTGCGACCTGGGTATAAAAGGTCAGGTAGCCTAATTCTGCTTCCTACCAAGTACGGGTACGCCATCAGTGGTTCATATGTGACACAGCTTACCAGCTCCAGCACAGAAGTAATTACTGTATTGAAAGTAGCAGTAACACCAATGGACGAATACATGTCCACTGGTAATATTCCACCATGCAAAAATGACTTAAATGTTTTGTGGGAATTAGATCATATCGGGATAACCCCTAAGGAATACTCACTGGTTGAGCGTCAAGCACTATCGTCGTATGAGGATACCGTTACCTACGATCCCGACAGCCAACAGTATAAAGTGAGACTGCCCTGGAACAATTCCAAGGATCAGCTGCCATCTAACAAGGGTTTGGCCATAGGCCGTCTTCGGGGACTTCAGAAAAGATTCCTCAAGGAGCCTGACTTTTGCGAGGAATACTCAAAAGTCATAAAGGAACAGGTGTCCCGGGGTTTTATAGAAGAAGTGCCTTTTGATAAATCAGATACCGGGCATTACTTGGCTCATCATGGTGTAGTCAAGGAGAGCAAAACTACGCCAGTGCGTATTGTCTTCGACTGTTCCGCCAAGATGAGTGAACGTCATCCTAGTCTTAATGACTGCCTGTACACTGGACCCTCACTGGTGCCAGATTTGGCGCAGGTTTTGCTTCGGTTTCGACTCGGTAAGTATGCCTGGGTGTCTGATATTGAGAAGGCATTTCTAATGTTAAGACTCCATGAAGACGACCAGGACTATACGCGATTTATGTGGCCCAAGTATCCGAGGCAACTGGATTCTCCCCTAATTTGTTACCGGTTCCGGGCAGTTTTATTTGGAGCGACTTGTTCCCAATTCCTTTTAAACGCCACCATTTTGAAACATTTGTCTTATGTCAGTGCAGATCCGCAGATTATTCATCAGATTCGATCAGGGTTGTATATAGACAATTTACTGGGTACAGGAAATGAAGAAGATTTCCTGGTTGATACCTACGCTGTAGTCCGAGAGATTATGAATGACGCCCATCTACATTTGCGTGAATGGGCGACTAATAATTCTGTTTTGCGGACTGTACTGCAACGGGATGGTGTGGCGGCTGTACAGCAGGAACATGTTAGAGTGCTAGGGTTGTTTTGGAAAACGGACACCGATACCCTCTCATTCGGCGTTCAGTACGCGCAATATTCGCAGATTACAAAACGAATTTGCTTGAGTATGACAGCTAAACTTTTTGACCCCTTGGGGATAGTTCTACCGGTGTCGATCAAATCGAGATTATTCCTTCAGCAATTATGGAGGATAAAATTAGGATGAGATGAGGTTTTGACTGGCGATCTGGTTCAGGAGTGGGATGACATTATTTCGGATCTTCGTCTCTGTAAGGGTTTTAATTTTCCTCGGAGAGTTGTCATGGACCATCCTGTTTCCATTCATGCCTTCTCAGATGCTAGCAAGGTCGCGTACGGCACCGCCATATACTTTGTTGACACAAGTGGCAGCCGTCTAGTCATGGCGAAGGCGAAAGTCGCCCCGATCAAATCCCTTTCCATCCCAAAATTAGAGCTGACTGCAGTTCTGTTGGCTGCTAGACTCGTTCACTTTGTAGAGGAAACTTTTAAAAATTTGCTACATATCTCGGAGACAGTTGTATGGAGTGACAGCCAAATTACGCTCTACTGGTTACATAGCCGTAAGAAGCTACCAGTGTACGTCACCAACCGTGTCGACGAAATTCGTACCCTGCTCCCAACCGCACAGTTCCGGTATGTGTCTACCAAAGAGAATCCAAGTGATTGCATTACTCGTGGTGTCTCTGCTAAATTTCTCAAATCTTCTGCGTTGTGGTGGAATGGCCCATACTGGCTTAATGATCCCAACGAATGGCCAGAGAATATAGATTTGAGCGAGCAACACACTGCTATTGTGGCACCGGTAATTGACTCGGTGCCTGACGAAGACACACGGTTATGGGAGTGGGATAGATTCAGCAGCTATGAAAAGTTACAACGTGTTACAGCATGGGTGATACGATTTGTAGAAAATGTAAAAGCAAAAATTAAAGGCACACCATCCACAGGTAGTGCTTACCTCAATGTGAAGGAGATCAGAATTGCAGATCAATTATTACATAAGCTCTGTCAACAAGAAATATATACGCAGGAATATAAATTACTGGTTAAGGGAACAAAGTCTAGGAATAACCTGATCAACCAATTGGGCTTACACTTGAAGGGGGACTTGATACATTGCGGAGGCAGATTACGATTGGCAGCCCTCTCTGAGGCAAGTAAGTATCCAATACTACTGCCCCCCAATCATCCCTTCACCCATCTTATAATCGATAGGTGTCACCGACTCTGTTGTCATTATGGGGTTGGTCATATAGTCACCTATGTAAGACAACGATGGTGGGTGCCTAGAATCAAGCAGGTGGTCAAGAAAGTCCTTCGCAAATGCTTAAAGTGTAGAAGAGTACAGGGAACACATTATGATCCCGTCGGAATTCCTCCCTTTCCAAACCTGCGAACTACCCCAGGTGACCCTTACAAAGTTACCGGGGTTGACTACAGTGGAGCAATCCCTGTGAAAGATTCACCCAATCATAAGGTGTATATGATACTTTTCACTTGTGCTGTTACCAGGGCAATTCACCTGGAACTGGTCACCAACCTCACTTGTGATAGCTTCCTACATGCCTTCCGAAGATTCTGCAGTAGACAGGGATATCCACGTATCATGCTGAGTGACAATGCAAAGACTTTCATAGGGGCATCTACATATCTCAAAGAAGTGAGCAACAATCCTAAGATTCAGACCTGCCTAGCGGATGTAAAATGCGAATGGCGTTTCATTCCCACCAGAGCGCCTTGGTTTGGCGCCATATGGGAGAGAGCCATAGGCATCGTGAAGGCGGGTCTGAAGAAGGTGTTGGGTAGAGCTCTCATCTCGATTGAGGAACTCAACACCATTCTCTTGGAGATTGAAGCCACCGTAAATGATCGCCCTCTATACTATGCTTCTGGTGATTTGGAAGACCTTACCCCAATCACACCCTCAGTACTGGTGCGTGGATACAGACTGCGGGATCTTCCTGAAGAGCATAACGAGGATACTATGGAAGATCCAGACTACATAAGTAAGGAAGTTATATCGGCCCGCTACAAATACATTCGTAAATTATCGCGAGATATTTGGCATCGCTGGTCAACAGAATATCTGGTGACTTTAAGGGAAGCGCAAAGGAATAAAGTAACACCATTAAAAGGTCATTGGCCTAGGGTAGGGGACGTGGTAACCATCCATGAGGAGGGCCCGCGCGCATTTTGGAAATTGGGTCGGATAGAGGAGTTATTACCAGGTCGTGATGGTGAGGTTCGGGTAGCAAAGGTTCGCACCAGGACTGGAGTAATCACACGGCCAACAGTCCGACTATATCCTCTTGAGGGTGACTTCTATCGCAAGGACACCCCCTCGGATCAGTTATCCATTGAAGTCCCCTCTCTGGCTTCTACTTCAGCGCAGCCTGTTGACGCGTCAGGCGAACATCCACGTCGACAGGCAGCCCAGATATCCTCCCAAGCTTGGCGGGATAAGATTGCCTCCGGGCAAATCTAATCATGTAAATTTTATATATTTTCTGTTGGTGGGAATATGTCCATACTTAGTGTACTCAAACTAGTATGAACAGTCTCGATGTTACGTAATCTGGGTTGATGTAGCGTTACGTATCATTCCGTAGTCTTAAGTTGAACGCTTCCATAACCTTGGTCGAACGTTCCATGATTGGGTAGAATATATTATTCTATAGTTGTATATGGGAAAGTATTGTAGGATTATAATTCCCATCTATATATATATATATTTGTATTATTTAAGATTGTTTATAAGTATCTCATTGTAAAGAAGATGGGATACATTTTCCATATGTCATGCGCATGCGCGGTATGTCACGACAGAGACGAACATAACGCGCTCGCCACTCTCCAACCAACCTCCGTCCCAGCTACACACGCTAAGCCTTCTTCCTATAGTTTCATAATCAGGTGTTTTTGCTTCACTTTTCATCTCATATTCCATATAGTCATGACATCATCATCTTTGTTAGTTAGCACAAACTTAACGTAAATATCTAGCCTATCCTAGCCTATTGTAGCCTCTTTTCATACTTTGTTTACTATACTAACCACTTCCAGTTATCTAGCCTATTTTCCGCCATCCTCCAATCACTAGCTGAGTTCATCAAAGGGTAATTATATTTCTATATGGTTAATACTTCTTCATTATCAAATATACAGTCCACTTATCTAAATTAACCATACTATTAAAGGCTTAAATTGGCATAAGAATAATTAAAAGAATATGCAATAGTAAATGGCAAACATTAAAAGGAAGTACTCCGCAAATGCAACGGCAATAGCCTACTCGGATTGTGCTCGTGGGCCACTAATCACTAAAGTAGCCAAGCTTGCAACACATGAAATCAATAGTGCATAAACAATATCATACATAAGGAAAGCTTCAATACTCTTCTGTATCTACTAATTGTTACGACCTGGCACTCGGGTACACAAGGGCTCTCAATCAGGACTCTAATACGGCTCGCTGCCACAACGGAAACACACGATCCCAACCCCTGAGTACTGCCAGCCGAACAAAAAACACCAATACCCTCCAGAGTTCAATCTGCTATAACGGGGTATACAAGAACTCGGTACTAGTGTTCAACAACAGACTAATAAAGAGACAGGAATTCTCTAGTCTGGTCAACAATCAAACAAAGAAGTAAGAAACAACAACACCAAAGAATAGTGTTGGCCGAAGCCGAAGTAATCCACCCTTGACTAAGAACTTAAGAAGTCCTCCACCCTCTACTTCGGATCGGCACTATTACGTTACGTTAATTAATAGTCCTTAAGCATCGAGCAAGGAATCTTCTGAAAAAAGTTAGATGCTTCTCGGATGCTCGTAAGAAGTACGTATCGGATTTTGAACAGTAATTCAATAAGAAAAACACTGGCAATTAAATACTATTACAGGTTTAAATTGGCATAAGAATAATTAAAAGAATATGCAATAGTAAATGGCAAACATTAAAAAGAAGTACTCCGCAAATGCAACGGCAATAGCCTACTCGGATTGTGCTCGTGGGCCACTAATCACTAAAGTAGCCAAGCTTGCAACACATGAAATCAATAGTGCATAAACAATATCATACATAAGGAAAGCTTCAATACTATTCTGTATCTACTAATCGAGTAAAGTCTAGCTGGGGTACTGTGGGCAAAAGGTAGCAGTGACTGAGCAAAAACGGCTCGTAGCCTAGCGAAGTCCTCACAACTGTTTAAAGTATTACGTTAACACTAACAAGTGCACTTTGAGAAATCCAGATCCCTTGTATCTGGTTTTCTCCCGGCTCCTTGACAAAGTAAAAACAAGCTGTTAATAAAATACAGGGTGGTTAGGCTCTTGCCCTCACGCACTGTAAATTATTAACTCAACACAGTCAGCCGCGAAGACAACCTAGGCTTCACTGAACCGAAACGAGTATGCAGGTTTATCGCTTAACCACTGCATCAAACAACAACTCGTAACACAGAAAAGCCTTACCCCAGTCTAGCATTACCTAGACTAGCAGAAACCAGGAATAATAATAATAACACACAGGGAAATGCATAGACAAGTGCAACAAACATAAATCAATCCTATTCTAAGTTAACCCTTCCAAAATAGGCTATCTAATAGGCATGTATCTCATGAGAACTCAAGCGATAATACGTTGGCTGACTAGCTCTGCACCAACGGGACCATGGAAGTTAAAAAGGGTAGGGAAAAGAGGAGATAAGAATGTAAGGTAGTAGAGAAAGTTCACATCAGTCAGAAGAATATATATAGTTAGCAAGGGAAATGAGAAGTCGCTCTGCCTAATGAGTTCTGATCAAAAAATGGCTAGACTTCCCTTTTATACTCGGCCCTCTAGTGAGCCCAACGTGAACTACTAAGGACCGCCCACTGACAATCATTACGTAATTTCTCTCTCTCCTCTGGGATAGACAAAGGCTTTCCTAGCACTGAGGGGAGGGGGGAGGGGGGGGGGAGTGCTAGTGAGTTAGGCCCACCTCCCGCATGGCGCACCCACTGACCCCCAACTGTGGCTGCCGCTTCTCCCATCATTACAAATAAGTTTTACACACAATACTTATAACTAATGATATAAAATAGAACTCGTTGACTCAGATGAAAACAAAATACATATTCATATTACTTATAGTACAACGGCTCACATGAACTAAGTTAGGAAACTCTACATAGACTACAGCCAAAGTTCCTGCCCTGACGATCCTAGCGAGAGTGGGGCATGACTAGGCGTTCTGTACAGCATGCTCACACTGGACATGCGTCACACCTCCCCCAAGATTTTACTTGCTCAACCCTGAGCTAAAATCTGACAAACACAGAACCCCATCAAGCCCCTCACACCCAGCGACCCAGCGACCGCATGGCACTAAAACAAAGCTGAGTTTATCACCAAAACGCATCTTATTATTAACCAAAAATTCACATTTTATAACTCCTCCCAACAATAGCAAAAAGACACAATATCATGCTCCCAGAGCGAGCTTACAGCAGCTCAGCCGTTTGATAGTTTGTGGACTACTCAAACTCTATAGGCTATGACAAACTTATACGATTACCTATATCAAAAGAAAGAGTTTTTTATATGATTTTTATATTTTAATATGTTTTTCCCGGCTGCACTATAAGGGCAGCCTATTTTCCTCCACTCAAACCCACACACCTGTGATAGCCTACGACTGATCATCCACCCTTGATAAACAATCCGCGATCACATTGTCACATCCAGCAATATGACGGATGTCCAGGTTATACTCCTGCAACATCAAAGACCACCTGGTCAGTCTCATATTGTGATTGTGAAATTGATTCAGGAATCTCAAAGGGTGATGATCAGTGTAGATAACCACGACTGGGCCATAGGCTGGAACATACACCTCGAAGTGCCTGAGCGACAGCACAATCGCCAGTAATTCCTTTTCTATTGTAGAATAGTTCTTTTGTGCAGCATTGAACTTCTTAGAAAAGAAACTTACTGGGTGTTCCACACCTTCATTGTCTGTCTGTAGCAAGACGGCACCAGCCCCTACACCACTAGCATCTGTTGCCAGCTGAAAAGGCCTGTTAAAGTCTGGGGCCCTGAGTATCGGGTGAGTACATAGCAAATGTTTCACCAAAGTGAAAGCCTTTTCACACTCAGGTGCCCACAAAAACTTTTTGTCTTTAGATAACAAATCTGTGAGAGGTGCCAACACCGTTGAGTAACCTTTTATGAAGCGTCTGTAGTAGCCTATCATACCCAAGAATCTCATAATCTGCTTCTTGGTTGTTGGGTGCGGAAATTTATTGATAGCCTGTACCTTGTTCTGAGGAGGGCACACCTGTCCCCTTCCCACTACAAACCCAAGGTACTGCACAGTGGCTTTTACGAAGTCACACTTTGCCAAATTTACTACCAGACCTGCTTCACTAAGTTTCCGGAACAAGGTCTCAAGGTGCTCACAATGGCTCTCAAAGTCGTCATCATAAATGATTACATCGTCCAAATATACGGTGCAATTTGGAATGTCCTTTACAATTTCATTCATCAGGTTCTGAAACGTTGCTGGTGCATTCTTAAGCCCGTAAGGCATAACATTGCACCGGTAGGTACTCCCGTCCACAACAAAACCACATACCTCTTTAGCACGCTCGGACAAAGGTACTTGCCAGTAACCTTTTACTAAATCTACTTTAGACAAAAAACGAGCATTACCAATTTTGTCAACACTATCATCAACCCGAGGAAGAGGATATGGGTTAGTTGGAGTCAAACCGTTTAACCTACGGAAATCAATACAAAAGCGTACCTTGCCATCTGGCTTAGGCTGCAGTGTTACAGGGGAAGTCCACTTAACTGTGCCTTTCTCTATCAACCCTCTACCGAGCATATACTCCAACTCATCCCTCAGAGCTGGTAGTTTTATGGGGGGCACACGGTACGGGATTGACTTAAAGGGTAGATGGTCCCCCACGTCAACATCATGCATAGCCTGAGTAGTGAGGCCTGGGTGTTCAGCAAATACAGTGGGGTATGAACCGAACAACTGACGGATAGCATCAAACTGCGGCTCAGGCAAATGAGCTATAGCCTCGTCAGCCCTTAGGCTCGAGTTCCCCGCCCACTGATCCGCTGAAACATGTTGATCCCAGCTATCCTCCTCTGAAGCTTGACTGTCCCCCTCTCCTTCTCCACCACGGCCGCAACAAGCCAACACAGGGACAGTGAGAGGCTCAGAGGGGCGCCTCACATACTCTTTAATAAGGTTCACGTGACATAACTGGTTCTTTTTCCTCCTGTCTGGAGTGGCAACAAGGTAATCTAAGTCTGAAATTTTTTCTACAATTTTATAAGGTCCAGTGTACTTCGCAGAGAGGGGGTTACCAACCAAAGGCAACAAAATTAATACCTCTTGTCCTACAGTGAACTTCCGGAGCCTCACTTTGCGATCATACCTGTCCTTCATCAAAGCTTGTGATTCTGTCAAATTTCTACCTGCCATCTCCAGACTCTTAAGCATGCGCTCACGGCTTTCAAGCACATACTTTAATAATGGACAAGGCTGCACAGTCCCCTCCCAAATTTCTTTCAGCATGTTAAGGGGGCCCCTGACACGGTGTCCAAAAATCAGCTCGTTTGGACTAAATCCCAGGCTCTCACCAGGTACCTCCCGAGCAGCAAACAGCACATAAGGCAATCCAAGATCCCAATCCATACCGTTGTCAGCACAATAACACCTGAGCATGCTTTTAAGTGTAGCATGCCACCGCTCAAGCACCCCTTGACTCTCAGGGTGATACGCTGACGATACTACTGCTCGTATCCCATGCTGTTGCATTGTTTGCTTGAACATGTTGGAGGTGAAATTAGATCCCTGATCAGACTGAATCTCCTCCGGGTACCCGTACCTTGAGAAGTACCACAACAAGTTACTGACTACCGTCTTAGCCATTCCATTTTTCATAGGGTATGCATCGGGGTATCTAGTGGCAACATCCATTATGGTTAACAAAAATTTATTTCCCGCCTTAGTGGGAGGGAGTGGACCAACCATGTCAACAATAATTTTACTAAAGGGTGGCCCAATCACAGGAATAGGGTGTAACGGAGCCTTAGGAATAACTTGGTTCGGTTTCCCGACACGTTGACAAATATCACAGGAGTTTATCCATGACTGCACATGAGACTTCATCCCCGGCCACCAAAACAATTTCCCCAAAGCCGCCACCGTTTTTCTCACCCCTAGATGTCCTGCCAGTGGTGTGTCATGCGCCAACCTCAGTAGGCTATCCCTGCACTCCCGTGGCACCACCAACTGGTCCACTACTCCGGATCCCTTTTGCCAACTACGTTTAGGGTCTTGAAAACGCCTATAAAGGATGCCTTCTAAATAAAAAAAATCTCCTGGCTGTGCATCGCCGTCCTCGTCGAGCTCTACAGCTCCATTAGCACACGTTTGGAGCTCAGGGTCCTCTAGTTGCAACCGACTTATATCTGAGGGTGCCAAGCGATCTAACTGCTCCCGGAGCAATGCATGACCTTCCCCGATACTGGGCTGCTCCCTCTGTCTCTCTCGATGTACATAACGTTGCTGTCGTGGAGACTCGTCATGCCCAGCCTCGTCACTCTCGATGACAGGCCCAGGGGCTACTCCAGAATTAAGTAATGGTGCTAATACTGAATCACCCAGGAGAGCCGCCGAGTCAAAACTCTTAAAACCAACTCCAGCTTTAGCCTCCTCCTGTTGATCGTTCCTCCGCTGGTCTGAAGGCGGAGGACTAGGCTGTGACACTTTAGCTGCCCGAGCTCGGGTGACAACACACGCCATGGGTTGTGTCTGGCACCGCTCGACCCACTCTTGCTCTTCCCTACTCACGTCGGCCGGCCTCTCGGCAACGACTAAGGGTAGAACCTCGGAAGCGGGCATTGCAAAGTCGTTGCCGAGAAGAAGGTCGACGCCCTCCACTGGCAGTTTCTCCACAATCCCGACATCCAATTCACGTGCCACACCATCCACCTCCAACTCCAACCGCACCAGCGGGTATGACCGAGTTGCATTAATACCCTGCACCACTACCACCCGAGCCGCGTTTATAGGGTAGCCAGTCAAGTTTTTCATCAGAGTCTGGGAAGCACCTGTATCACGCAAGACCTCTACTCCATGCTTGCGCCCCGCCCACATCACGCAACCCCGCCCTCTATGGTCGCAAAAAACATCCTGAGCAGGGTTCGAGCCTCCCAGGTGCTTCTGCATTGGCTGTGCCTCAGCCTCTGACGAACTGCCCCAGGCAAACTCAGATGACTTCGGAGACACACCAATGTTGCAGGCCAAAGACACAGCTGCTGTAGGTGGTTTGCTAGGACAGACTCTTGCAAAGTGCCCCTTTTTATGACAATGATAACACTCCACCTCCCCTTTGGGCTTCCCTTGGTACTGGGAAGGGCCCGGCCCCTTCTTAAATGGGACGGTGCTAGTCTTGTGGTCAGTCTTGGTATCATGGCTCTTGTACTTGTTTGCATAAGGTATATCACTAACTCGGGGGGGTGGGGCGTCACGCCCCTTGTTACCTGCCTCACTACGCTGGGCAGACCCGCACCCACGAATTAGTGATAGCCGGAGGTCAGCCATCTCAGCTGCCTCCTGTAGAGTTTTTGGGTTCTTTTCTTTAATAGTTAAAGTCATTTCTGCACCAGTACACTTATAAAACTGCTCGAGCAGAAACAGCTCAGTCAACTGTTCGGCCGTCTCAGCTTTCTCAGAACGTGTCCAGTTTTTAAGTGCATCTTTTAAGTCCCGGGCATGTTCAAGAAAGGTCACCTCCCTAGTCTTTGTAACACCCCGAAACTTCAATCGATATGTTTCCGGTTGCAACTCGTATGCCCGTAGGACAGCTCTCTTCAATTCTGGGTAGTCAATGCAAGACTCTAAAGGCAGTGCATCATAAGCCTTCAGACCCTTACCCGTAAGTCTTGAGGAGACTAGAGCTGCCCACTTCTCTTCAGGCCAATTATGCTCCCTACATTTCTTCTCAAAACGATTAAAAAATTCTGTGACTTCAGTTTCACTAAATACCGGCACCAATTTGACTAATTGGGCCAAGGACTGTTCTCTTACTTGGCCCTCACGGCCCATCCAAGTCCCTGTCGACTCTGCACGAGACTTATCTAAATCTAATTTAGCACAATATTTCTCCGAGTCGTACTTAAGCTCAGCCTCATGCCTCCTAACCTCAATCTCATGCCTCCTCGTCTCATCCTCCTGCCTCCTGGTCTCATTTTCATGCCTCCTGGTCTCATCCTCCTGCTTCCTAGCCTCAATCTTAGCAAGCTCAAGTCTAAATACCATATCTGGAGACAGACAGGAAGAGGGAGCTGCCACTACTGAAGGAGGGGGGGCAAAAACTGGGGAACCACCATGTGCACCACCCGAGGGCACTCCAATCTGCCAATTCTCATCCCTCTGTGGGAGAGTGCTAACCTCCGGTAACTGAGTGGACGGCACTGTGGGAGTCGAGTGAGAGGGGATCTGGGGAGGAACCCCCCCAAACGCCCTCTCCTCCGAAACCCCATGTCGCCCACGCAACACCCAGGAAATCAGCTCCCCCTTGGACATCCCTACTACATTGGAAATTCCCAAAACCTTGGCTATCAGGTGCAAGCCACAAACATCCACCCCAGTCAGCCTCTCCTCCGTCACGTGGTACCGCTTACTCACAAAAACTCTAGCATCCTCCTCACTGGTTACTAACGGCACACCTTCAAATGGCATCTCTCGCTCATCGTCAGTGCTAATGCACGACATACTGAAGTCCACAAAAAAATTCTCGAGACAAAAGTGTTTAACTTCCTATGCAAGCACTAATTACTAAATTAACTGGAGTCTCTTAAATGCTTTACTAATTGCCATACAAAAACAAATATTCTTCAATATGCACGCTAAAATACAAACAAACAAATGTTGTACAACTCTGCAAAAATTTATACTGTTCACAAAATCCTAAGCAAGGTCGCCATTTGTTACGACCTGGCACTCGGGTACACAAGGGCTCTCAATCAGGACTCTAATACGGCTCGCTGCCACAACGGAAACACACGATCCCAACCCCTGAGTACTGCCAGCCGAACAAAAAACACCAATACCCTCCAGAGTTCAATCTGCTATAACGGGGTATACAAGAACTCGGTACTAGTGTTCAACAACAGACTAATAAAGAGACAGGAATTCTCTAGTCTGGTCAACAATCAAACAAAGAAGTAAGAAACAACAACACCAAAGAATAGTGTTGGCCGAAGCCGAAGTAATCCACCCTTGACTAAGAACTTAAGAAGTCCTCCACCCTCTACTTCGGATCGGCACTATTACGTTACGTTAATTAATAGTCCTTAAGCATCGAGCAAGGAATCTTCTGAAAAAAGTTAGATGCTTCTCGGATGCTCGTAAGAAGTACGTATCGGATTTTGAACAGTAATTCAATAAGAAAAACACTGGCAATTAAATACTATTACAGGTTTAAATTGGCATAAGAATAATTAAAAGAATATGCAATAGTAAATGGCAAACATTAAAAAGAAGTACTCCGCAAATGCAACGGCAATAGCCTACTCGGATTGTGCTCGTGGGCCACTAATCACTAAAGTAGCCAAGCTTGCAACACATGAAATCAATAGTGCATAAACAATATCATACATAAGGAAAGCTTCAATACTATTCTGTATCTACTAATCGAGTAAAGTCTAGCTGGGGTACTGTGGGCAAAAGGTAGCAGTGACTGAGCAAAAACGGCTCGTAGCCTAGCGAAGTCCTCACAACTGTTTAAAGTATTACGTTAACACTAACAAGTGCACTTTGAGAAATCCAGATCCCTTGTATCTGGTTTCCTCCCGGCTCCTTGACAAAGTAAAAACAAGCTGTTAATAAAATACAGGGTGGTTAGGCTCTTGCCCTCACGCACTGTAAATTATTAACTCAACACAGTCAGCCGCGAAGACAACCTAGGCTTCACTGAACCGAAACGAGTATGCAGGTTTATCGCTTAACCACTGCATCAAACAACAACTCGTAACACAGAAAAGCCTTACCCCAGTCTAGCATTACCTAGACTAGCAGAAACCAGGAATAATAATAATAACACACAGGGAAATGCATAGACAAGTGCAACAAACATAAATCAATCCTATTCTAAGTTAACCCTTCCAAAATAGGCTATCTAATAGGCATGTATCTCATGAGAACTCAAGCGATAATACGTTGGCTGACTAGCTCTGCACCAACGGGACCATGGAAGTTAAAAAGGGTAGGGAAAAGAGGAGATAAGAATGTAAGGTAGTAGAGAAAGTTCACATCAGTCAGAAGAATATATATAGTTAGCAAGGGAAATGAGAAGTCGCTCTGCCTAATGAGTTCTGATCTAAAAAATGGCTAGACTTCCCTTTTTATACTCGGCCCTCTAGTGAGCCCAACGTGAACTACTAAGGACCGCCCACTGACAATCATTACGTAATTTCTCTCTCTCCTCTGGGATAGACAAAGGCTTTCCTAGCACTGAGGGGAGGGGGGAGGGGGGGGGGAGTGCTAGTGAGTTAGGCCCACCTCCCGCATGGCGCACCCACTGACCCCCAACTGTGGCTGCCGCTTCTCCCATCATTACAAATAAGTTTTACACACAATACTTATAACTAATGATATAAAATAGAACTCGTTGACTCAGATGAAAACAAAATACATATTCATATTACTTATAGTACAACGGCTCACATGAACTAAGTTAGGAAACTCTACATAGACTACAGCCAAAGTTCCTGCCCTGACGATCCTAGCGAGAGTGGGGCATGACTAGGCGTTCTGTACAGCATGCTCACACTGGACATGCGTCACAAAGTCTAGCTGGGGTACGTAGCAAAAATCTGAGCAAAAAACGGCTCGTAGCCTAGCGAAGTCCTCACGACTGTTTAAAGTATTACGTTAAAAAAATAACAAGTGCACTTTGAGAAATCCAGATCCCTTGTATCTGGTTTTCTCTCGGCTCCTTGACAAAGTAAAAACAAACTGTTAATAAAATACAGGGTGGTTAGGCTCTTGCCCTCATGCACTGTAAATTATTAACTCAACACAGTCAGCCGCGAAGACAACCTAGGCTTCACTGAACCGAAACGAGTATGCAGGTTTATCGCTTAACCACTGCATCAAACAACAACTCGTAACACAGAAAAGCCTTACCCCAGTCTAGCATTACCTAGACTAGCAGAAAACAGGAATAATAATAATAACACATATACAAGTGCAACAAACATAAATCAATCCTATTCTAAGTCAACCCTTCCAAAATAGGCTATCTAATAGGCAAGTATCTCGTGAGAACTCAAGCGATAATACGTTGGCTGACTAGCTCTGCACCAACGGGACCATGGAAGTTAAACAGGGCAGGGAAAAGAGGAAATAAGAATGTAAGGTAGTAGAGAAAGTTCCCATCAGTCAGAAGAATATAAATAGTTAGCAAGGGAAATGAGAAGTCGCTCTGCCTAATGAGTTCTGATGAAAAAATGGCTAGATTTCCTTTTATACCCGGCCCTCTAGTGAGCCCAACGTGAACTACTAAGGACCGCCCACTGACAACCATGACATCATTTCTCTCTCTCCTCTGGGATACACAATGCTCCCCTAGCACTGAGGGAGGGAGGAATGCGAGTGAGTTAGGCCTACCTCCTGCCTGGCGTACCCACTGACACCTAACTGTGGCTGTTTCTCTTCCCATCATTACAAATAAGTTTTACACACAATAATTATAACTAATGATATAAAATAGAACTCGTTGAGATGAAAACAAAATACATATTCATAATACTTATAGTACAACGGCTCACACGAACTAAGTTAGGAAACTCTACAGAGACTACAGCCAAAGTTCCTGCCCTGACGATCCTAGCGAGAGTGGGGCATGACTAGGCGTTCTGTACAGCATGCTCACACGTGGACATGCGTCACACCTCCCCCAAGATTTTACTCGCTCAACCCTGAGCTAAAATCTGACAAACACAGAACCCCATCAAGCCCCTCACACCCAGCGACCGCATGGCACTAAAACAAAGCTGAGTTTTTCACCAAAACACATCTTATTAAAAACAAAACAAAATCACATTTTATAACTCCTCCCAACAATAGCAAAAAGACACAATATCATGCTCCCAGAGCGAGCTTACAGCAGCTCAGCCGTTTGATAGTTTGTGGACTACTCAAACTCTATAGGCTATGACAAACTTATACGATTACCTATATCAAAAGAAAGAGTTTTTATATGATTTTTATATTTTAATATGTTTTTCCCGGCTGCACTATAAGGGCAGCCTATTTTCCTCCACTCAAACCCACACACTGTGATAGCCTACGGCTGATCATCCACCCTTGATAAACAATCCGCGATCACATTGTCACATCCAGCAATATGACGGTTGTCCAGGTTATACTCCTGCAACATCAAAGACCACCTGGTCAGTCTCATATTGCGATTGTGAAATTGATTCAGGAATCTCAAAGGGTGATGATCAGTGTAGATAACCACGACTGGGCCATAGGCTGGAACATACACCTCGAAGTGCCTGAGCGACAGCACAATCGCCAGTAATTCCCTTTCTATTGTAGATTAGTTCTTTTGTGCAGCATTGAACTTCTTAGAAAAGAAACTTACTGGGTGTTCCACACCTTCATTGTCTGTCTGTAGCAAGACGGCACCAGCCCCTACACCACTAGCATCTGTTGCCAGCTGAAAAGGCCTGTTAAAGTCTGGGGCCCTGAGTATCGGGTGAGTACATAGCAAATGTTTCACCAAAGTGAAAGCCTTTTCACACTAATAGACGGATAGCATCAAACTGCGGCTCGGGCAAATGAGCTAAAGCCTCGTCAGCCCTTAGGCTCGAGTTCCCCGCCCACTGATCCGCTGAAACATGTTGATCCCAGCTATCCTCCTCCGAAGCTTGACTGTCCCCCTCTCCTTCTCCACCACGGCCGCAACAAGCCAACACAGGGACAGTGAGAGGCTCAGAGGGGCGCCTCACATACTCTTTAATAAGGTTCACGTGACATAACTGGTTCTTTTTCCTCCTGTCTGGAGTGGCAACAAGGTAATCTAAGTCTGAAATTTTTTCTATAATTTTATAAGGTCCAGTGTACTTCGCAGAGAGGGGGTTACCAACCAAAGGCAACAAAATTAATACCTCTTGTCCTACAGTGAACTTCCGGAGCCTCACTTTGCGATCATACCTGTCCTTCATTAAAGCTTGTGATTCTGTCAAATTTCTACCTGCCATCTCCAGACTCTTAAGCATGCGCTCACGGCTTTCAAGCACATACTTTTATAATGGACAAGGCTGCACAGTCCCCTCCCAAATTTCTTTCAGCATGTTAAGGGGGCCCCTGACACGGTGTCCAAAAATCAGCTCGTTTGGACTAAATCCCATGCTCTCACCAGGTACCTCCCGAGCAGCAAACAGCACATAAGGCAATCCAAGATCCCAATCCATACCGTTGTCAGCACAATAACACCTGAGCATGCTTTTAAGTGTAGCATGCCACCGCTCAAGCACCCCTTGACTCTCAGGGTGATACGCTGACGATACTACTGCTCGTATCCCATGCTGTTGCATTGTTTGCTTGAACATGTTGGAGGTGAAATTAGATCCCTGATCAGACTGAATCTCCTCCGGGTACCCGTACCTTGAGAAGTACCACAACAAGTTACTGACTACCGTCTTAGCCATTCCATTTTTCATAGGGTATGCATCGGGGTATCTAGTGGCAACATCCATTATGGTTAACAAAAATGTATTTCCAGCCTTAGTGGGAGGGAGTGGACCAACCATGTCAACAATAATTTTACTAAAGGGTGGCCCAATCACAGGAATAGGGTGTAACGGAGCCTTAGGAATAACTTGGTTCGGTTTCCCGACACGTTGACAAATATCACATGAGTTTATCCATGACTGCACATGAGACTTCATCCCCGGCCACCAAAACAATTTCCCCAAAGCCACCACCGTTTTCTTGGCACCCAAATGTCCTGATAATGGAGAATCATGAGCCAACCTAAGCAAGCTTTCCCTGCAGCCCTCTGGCACGACCAGCTGGTCAACTGTACCTGATCCGCCCTCCCAGTTCCTTTTAGGATCTTGATATCGGTGGTATAAAATTCCATTAAAGAAAAAAAAATCCCCTGCCTTTGCATCCCTATCTTCTTCTAACTCCACAGCCCCATTGGTACACTGCAAAACCTCTGGATCCTCTAATTGCAACTTTCGAATGTCTGTGGGAGCCAACATGTCTAACTGCTTGGTCAACAACTCATGCCCTCCCCCAACATCCAACTTAGACATCCGGTTTTCTCGCTGCAGGTAACGGTGCTGTCTCTGAGTCTCTGCCTCCTCCACTACTTTATCAACTGTGTTAGGCACTGGAGTTACAACAGACTCGGTCAAAGGTCCTGCTATTGGGTCTTTTGGGAGAGCCACTGGTTCTAAACTCTTCAAACTTTTCCCAGCCTTCCGCTTCTCCTTAATTCCCTTCCTCTGCTGTTCTGTGGCCTGGGAAATAGGCTGTGATACCTTAAATGCTTGGGAACGAGTTACCACACATGCCATCTGTTGGCGTTGACAACTCACTACCCACTCTTGTTCCTCCCTACTCACGTCGGCCGGCCTCTCGGCAACGACTAAGGGTGGAACTTCTAAAGTAGGCACCGCAAAGTCGTTGTCGAGAAGAAGGTCGACGCCCTCCACTGGCAATTTCTCAACGATCCCAACATCTAAGTCCTTAATCACACCATCAATTTCCAGCTCCACATGAACCAACGGGTATGACCTGGTCGCATTAATACCCTGAACAACCACCCGTGCCGCATTAACTGGTCGCCCCGTGAAATTCTTCAAAAGTGTCTGTGAAGCTCCAGTATCACGCAAAACTTCCACCTTATGCTGGCAACCCGCCCAACTTACCCTACCGGTCCCTCTATGGGCGCAAACGACATCACAGACAGGGGACGAGCCTTCCTGAGTCTTATACATAGCCGGTGACCCTGCCGCTGGCAAACTACCCTGGGTAAATCCAGACGACATTTCAGCCACACCTATGCTGCGCACCAAAGACACGGCTGCAGTTGGCAGCTTACTAGTACAAGATTTTGCATAATGCCCCTTCTTTCTACAATGAAAACATTCCACTTCCCCTATCGGTCTCTTCTGATAAGGGGCGGAGTTCTGACCCTTCTGTAATGGGACGGCTGTAGTCTTTGGTTCAGTCCTGGTATCTTGGCTTTTAAACTGAGGTTTATATCTATAGTGATTGTCCTGAGCTCGAGGGTTTGGAGTATCGCGCCCCTTGGGAACTGCATCAACACGCTTTACAGATTTACATCCCCTGATTAGCGACAACCTGAGGTCAGCCATCTCAGCTGCCTCTTGAAGAGTTCTTGGGTTCTTTTCTTTAATAGTTAAAGTCATTTCTGGACCAGTACACTTATAAAACTGCTCGAGCAGAAACAGCTCAGTCAACTGTTCTGCCGTCTCAGCTTTCTCAGAACGTGTCCAGTTTTTAAGTGCATCTTTTAAGTCCCGGGCATGTTCAAGAAAGGTCGCCTCCCTAGTCTTTGTAACACCCCGAAACTTCAATCGATATGTTTCCGGTTGCAACTCGTATGCCCGTAGGACAGCTCTCTTCAATTCTGGGTAGTCAATGCAAGACTCTAAAGGCAGTGCATCATAAGCCTTCAGACCCTTACCCGTAAGTCTTGAGGAGACTAGAGCTGCCCACTTCTCTTCAGGCCAATTTTGCTCCCTACACTTCTTCTCAAAACGATTAAAACATTCTGTGACTTCAGTTTCACTAAATACCGGCACCAATTTGACTAAGTGGGCTAAGAGTCTTATCTAAATATAATTTAGCACAATATTTCTCTGAGTCGTACCTAAGCTCAGCCTCATGCCTCCGGGTCTCATCCTCCTGCCTCCTGGTCTCATCCTCCTGCCTCCTAACCTCAATCTCATGCCTCCTAGTCTCATTCTCATGCCTCCTAGTCTCATTCTCCTGCTTCCTAGCCTCAATCTTAGCAAGCTCAAGTCTAAATACCATCTCTGGAGACAGGCAGGAAGAGGGTGCTGCCACTACTGAAGGAGGGGGGGGCAAAAACTGGGGAACCACCACGTGCACCACCCGAGGGCACTCCAATCTGCCAATTCTCATCCCTCTGTGGGAGAGTGCTAACCTCCGGTAACTGAGTGGACGGCACTGTGGGAGTCGAGTGAGAGGGGATCTGGGGAGGAACCCCCCCAAATGCCCTCTCCTCCGAAATCCCATGTCGCCCACGCAACACCCAGGAAATCAGCTCCCCCTTGGACATCCCTGCTACATTGGAAATGCCCAAAACCTTGGCTATCAGGTGCAAGCCACAAACATCCACCCCAGTCAGCCTCTCCTCCGTCACGTGGTACCGCTTACTCACAAAAACTCTAGCATCCTCCTCACTGGTTACTAACGGCACACCTTCAAATGACATCTCTCGCTCATCGTCAGTGCTAATGCCCGACATACTGAAGTCCACAAAAAAATTCTCGAGACAAAAGTGTTAAACTTCCTATGCAAGCACTAATTACTAAATTAACTGGAGTCTCTTAAATGCTTTACTAATTGCCATACAAAACAAATATTCTTCAATATGCACGCTAAAATACAAACAAACAAATGTTGTACAACTCTGCAAAAATTTATACTGTTCACAAAATCCTAAGCCAGGTCGCCATTTGTTACGAACTGGCACTCGGGTACACAAGGGCTCTCAATCAGGACTCGAATACGGCTCGCTGCCACAACGGAAACACACGATCCCAACCCCTGAGTACTGCCAGCCGAACAAAAAACACCAATACCCTCCACGGTTCAATCTGCTATAACTGGGTATACAAGAACTCGGTACTAGTATTCAACAACAGACTAATACAGAGACAGGAATTATCTAGTCTGGTCAACAATCAAACAATGAAATAAGAAACAACAACATAAAAGAATAGTGTTGGCCGAAGGCGAAGTAATCCACCCTTGACTATGAACTTAAGAAGTCCACCACCCTCTACTTCGGATCGGCACTATTACGTTACGTTAATTAATAGTCCTTAACCCTTAATTAGCGGCGAGCAACACAAGTCGAGTTAAATAAAGCTGGACTATGTGGCGGCGCTCGACATAGGTCGTGTGGCAATTTCAGCACGTAATGTTGCTGAGAGAGAGAGACAAGTGGTGGCAGGAGAGTAGCGAGCGTATGACTGCTCCAGACCGCCGCGGCGAACCTACTGACACTAATCCCACCTCCTCTCTCCCTCTCTCACTCGCTATATACGGAATTGTATGGGGAAAGTGCCTAATTACATGCTTTTTGCACTCGCGTTGCACGGTTATTGCAAGAAAACTAGCCATCATAAAAGGATCGTTATGGTGTCATTCGAAAGCTCTGTTTATGCCCTTTCAGTGATAGATACTTGTTTTACGTTCTGGGTCTTATTTAGGCATGAAAATGATCACGTAAACAGCCCTATTTTGGCTAAAAACACCCCGCTGGGCGGTACATATAAATAAACCGCATAGGCCGCTCGTAAGGTGTTAAGCATCGAGCAAGGAATCTTCTGAAAAAAGTTAGATGCTTCTCGGATGCTCGTAAGAAGTTCGTATCGGATTTTGAACAGTAATTCAATAAGCAAAAACACTGGCAATTAAATACTATTAAAGGCTTAAATTGGCATAAGAATAATTACAAGAATATGCAATAGTAAATGGCAAACATTAACACCTTACGAGCGGCCTATGCGGTTTATTTATATGTACCGCCCAGCGGGGTGTTTTTAGCCAAAATAGGGCTGTTTACGTGATCATTTTCATGCCTAAATAAGACCCAGAACGTAAAACAAGTACATATCCCTGAAAGGGCATAAACAGAGCTTTCGAATGACACCATAACGATCCTTTTATGATGGCTAGTTTTCTTGCAATAACCGTGCAACGCGAGTGCAAAAAGCATGTAATTCGGTACTTTCCCCATATAATTCAGTATGTAGCGAGTGAGAGAGGGAGGAGGGAGCTGAGATTCGTGTCAGTAGGTTCGCCGCGGTGGTCTGGAGCAGTCATACGCTCGCTAGTCTCCTGCCACCACTTGTCTCTCTCTCTCAGCAACATTACGTGCTGAAATTGCCACTCGACCTATGTCGAGCGCCGCCACATAGTCCAGCTTTATTTAACTCGACTTATGTGGTGAGCCGCTAATTAAGGGTTAAAAGGAAGTACTCCGCAAATGCAACGGCAATAGCCTACTCGGATTGTGCTCGTGGGCCACTAATCACTAAAGTAGCCAAGCTTGCAACACATGAAATCAATAGTGCATAAACAATATCATACATAAGGAAAGCTTCAATACTATTCTGTATCTACTAATCAAGTAAAGTCTAGCTGGGGTACTGTAGGCAAATAGGTAGCAGTGACTGAGCAAAAACGGCTCGTAGCCTAGCGAAGTCCTCTCGACTGTTTAAAGTATTACGTTAAAACTAACAAGTGCACTTTGAGAAATCCAGATCCCTTGTATCTGGTTTTCTCCCAGCTCCTTGACAAAGTAACAACAAACTGTTAATAAAATACAGGGTGGTTAGGCTCTTGCCCTCACGCACTGTAAATTATTAACTCAACACAGTCAGCCTCGAAGACAACCTAGGCTTCACTGAACCGAAAAGAGTATGCAGGTTTATCGCTTAACCACTGCATCAAACAACAACTCGTAACACAGAAAAGCCTTACCCCAGTCTAGCATTACCTAGACCAGCAGAAAACGGGAATAATAATAATAACACACAGGGAAATGCATATACAAGTGCAACAAACATAAATCAATCCTATTCTAAGTCAACCCTTCCAAAATAGGCTATCTAATAGGCAAGTATCTCGTGAGAACTCAAGCGATAATACGTTGGCTGACTAGCTCTGCACCAACGGGACCATGGAAGTTAAACAGGGCAGGGAAAAGAGGAAATAAGAATGTAAGGTAGTAGAGAAAGTTCCCATCAGTCAGAAGAATATAAATAGTTAGCAAGGGAAATGAGAAGTCGCTCTGCCTAATGAGTTCTGATGAAAAAATGGCTAGACTTCCCTTTTATACCCGGCCCTCTAGTGAGCCCACCGTGAACTACTAAGGACCGCCCACTGACAACCATGACGTCATTTCTCTCTCTCCTCTGGGATACACAAAGGCTCCCCTAGCACTGAGGGAGGGAGGAATGCGAGTGAGTTAGGCCTACCTCCTGCCTGGCGTACCCACTGACACCTAACTGTGGCTGTTTCTCTTCCCATCATTACAAATAAGTTTTACACACAATACTTATAACTAATGATATAAAATAGAACTCATTGACTTAGATGAAAACAAAATACATATTCATAATACTTATAATACAACGGCTCACACGAACTAAGTTAGGAAACTCTACATAGACTACAGCCAAAGTTCCTGCCCTGACGATCCTAGCGAGAGTTGGGCATGACTAGGCGTTCTGTACAGCATGCTCACACGTGGATATGCGTCACAATATATATATATATGTGATAAGGATAGGGAAATAGAGATTAAATTTATTAAAGCCTTGGTCTTATGATTGGACATATTGAGGCTCGGTAGAGTTTGTCATATTATTTTGGAGATTAGTGATGTGCCTTTGGATCGAAGTGCAACTAGAAGATCCTAGTCTTGAGAGTTGAGGGAACGGGGCTATTGAACTCGATGAGGACGGGGAAGCATGTCATGTGAACCTGTTGAAGGAGTTTGTGAGGTGCCCACCTGAGCAGCCTACTGTCCCTGTGTTGGTCTGCAGTGGCCAAGGTGGAGTACAAAGCAAATCAAGCAACAACAGATCTAGTGACCCTTCTAGGCTGCTTGTCCTCCAAAACACTGAGGATCAAGTGTCCAAACAGTGGTTTAGAGTGGGTAAGGGAACATTGGAAAGGGAACTACTGCCCTAGAACTAATATCCGTGGCAGGATTAGGAAGTTAGTAGGGGACAGATGGATTAGTAACTGAGGGGGGGATTAAATAAAGTTATTCATTTACAAACTTAGTCAGTCGCGGGTTTGATGCGAGATAATTGTCTAAGCGGAGTTTAAATGAATCAACGGTGCTGCAGTCTATAACGTCTCGGGGAAGCCCATTCCACAAGTTGACAACTCGATTGAAGAAGAAATTCTTAGATTCGTGTGAGTTAAAAGATTTACCAATAATTTTGCAACCGTTTCCCCGCGTGTAATTAGATTGGTCGATAGTGAAGTACTTACTACAGTTCATATTGTCGATGCCTTTGATGATTTTGAACACTTGAATTAAGTCACCTCTTAATCTGCGCTGGGTTAAAGGAAATAGATTTAATTCTCTAAGACGCTCTTCGTATGGTTTGTTCTTTAGGCTAGGTATCATTTTGGTAACTCTACGTTGAACTTGTTCTAGCTTGTTTATATCTTTTTGGTAATAAGGGCACCAGGATTGAACGCAGTATTCCAGAAGAGGGCGGACTAAGGAATTGTAAAGGGTTAGGATAACTTCTTTGGATTTATGCTCAAATGACCTGCCTATAAAGCCAATTATTTTGTTTGCCTTCTTAACAACTTCTGAACATTGTTGACTCGGTTTTAGGTTACTCGATATTGTTACTCCCAGATCGGTTTCTTTGTTTACATTCTTAAACTGAGTGCCATTCATCGAATAGTTTGCTTTCTCATTTAGGTATCCGATATGTAGTACTTTACATTTATCCGCATTGAAACTCATTTGCCAAATTTGGGCCCAACATGACAATTTATCTAGATTGTGTTGCATATCGTCAACTTGTTCTTTTGAGAGTACGCTATTTGCAATTTTTGTATCGTCAGCAAATTTTGAGATTGTACAGGTGAGACCCTCATCTATGTCGTTGATGTAAATTAGAAAGAGAATTGGTCCTAGTACCGATCCATGGGGTACCACGCTACTTACATTGGTCCATTTAGATGCCTTACCGTTTATGACTACTCTTTGCTTTCTGTCGCTGAGCCAATTTTCTATCCATTTCAACACACCGTCTTGTATTCCATGCGCTTTTAGTTTTAGCAGTAAACGTTTGTGGGGAACTTTGTCAAAGGCTTTTGAAAATCAAGGTATATAATATCTACAGCTTTACTCTCATCGTAGAGGTTGAGGATATCGTGGAAGAAGTCTAAGAGGTTTGTTAAACAGGAACGTTTTTTACGAAAGCCGTGTTGAGTATCTTTAAGTAAGTTATTTGCCTCTAAGTGATTTACGAGTCTGTCTCATATTAACGTTTCTAGCATTTTACATACAATTGAGGTTAAGCTAATTGGACGATAGTTACTGGGTAGGGATTTGCTGCCTTTTTTTTAATATCGGTGTTACGTTGGCTAGCTTCCACTGATCAGGCATAGTCCCAGACTGCAAGGATTCATTGAATAGCAATGTCAGTGGTTTGGAGAGCTCATCCTTAGCTTCCTTTAGAACTCTAGGTGAGATTGTATCAGGTCCAGGCGTTTTATTTACCTTGAGTTTATCTAAACAATTCAATACTTCTCTCTCTGTAACGGTGATATTGCTTAGAACATCTGAATTATCAATCTGAATCGGCGATGGTGTAAGGATATCACTGAGGTCTTCGGTTGTAAAAACTGATGCAAAGAAGGTATTGAGGGCATTACTCATTTGTACTTCGTCTTTGGTGTATTCTCCATTTTCATCGACTAACGGTCCAACAGTTGAAGTAACTACTTTTTTCTTTCTGATATAACTATAGAATTATTTCGAGTTTGTTTTACTTTGATTCGCAACATGTAACTCCAGGGTCTTTTTACTTTGCTTAATTAACTTTTTGGCTTTGCGTCGTAGCTCTACAAATTTCACCCGTTCTTTGTCATTTTGTGAGGATTTTAATCTATCATTAGCAAATTTTTTAGCAAGCAGACAGTCTGAAATATCTTTATTCCACCATTTGGGCTTATCATTATGGCCTGGACGCCGTATTTTCGATGGTATGCAGTCTTGCACTGCCTTAAGGTAAGTGGTTGTGAAACACTCCCAAGATGTATTTATGTCGTTATTGTTAGTCAGAAAGCTCCAGTCAGTTTCTTTAAGCTTTGATTTAAGTTTATGAAAATTTACTTTCTTGAAATTAGGGACTTTCTCAATGCTGCTATTTGATTTGTTACTAGTACACTTTAAAGTGAAAGTTATCGTACAATGGTCGCTGTTCCTGAATTCATCACCAACATTCAAATTCTCTATTAATTCTTCTTTTGTTGCGAGTACAAGGTCAAGCACATTATTACCACGGGTCGGAGATTGTACAAATTGAAAAAGTGAACTCTCTTGCAAGTTAGCATAGAGGTCGTGTCCAGAGTGTGAAGTAAGAATATCGCCCAATTTAGTCACGGGTAAGTTGAAATCGCCAAGAATTACGGTATCTTGTATATTAGTTATTTCTGCAATTTGTTCAAAAATTTCACTGTCAGTTTGCACTGACTGAGATGGGGGTCTGTATAATAAAGCTAGTGTTATTTTAGTTCCTCGTTTATTATTTAATAGTACGTAAGATATGTCTATATTCGCAATTTGAGGTTTTGACATTAAGACGGGATTAATACTTTCCTTTATAAAAAACAGAACTCCTCCTCCATGTCTATTGATCCGACTTTTCTCAAACATTGTATAACCAGGAAGCGTATATTCGGCTAAAAAGTCTCCGTCTTCCGTATTTAACCAAGATTCTGTAATGCCGATTATATCATAATGTTCTGTAAACACGATTTCCTCTAGATCTGAACATTTATTGCGTATGCTACGAGCATTTACATAAAACACCTTAAGAGTATTAGAGTTGGATGTTACTGATTGTGCATTGTCTGAATTTTCAGTTCGTATTTGACTTACACTACCCTGTCTGGGGTCTGGTTGACCCCGTTTTTTGATCGGAAATCCTTGACTGCATCGTTCAGCAGACGACCAAGACGTGCAGCTCCTACTTCATTGATATGTACACCATCTCCTGAAAACAATTATTTATCATAGTAAAAATGATCCCACGTGTCGACAAAGCCGATGTCCTCCTCCCTGCAGAGTTTGGCTAGTCGGCGATTTGTACTGGTAGCTATGTTGTAGAATCGGTTTTCTACATCAATCCGGGGAACAATTCCTGAAATTAAGATTCTATTAGATTTTTCCTTGAAGGACCTGATCAGCCGCCAGTACTTGCAAAGTAGTTCCTCTGACCGCGTCCGTTGGACATCGTTAGATCCAACGTGGATGATGTACGTAGTGCTTGCGGGGGCGAGCCTGGAAACCTCTTCCACAGCCGCAACAATGTCGTCCACGCCGCCACCTGGGATACAGAATCGCTTTCTGGTCCTGGGTGCCCTGGCGCAGAACTCGGTTAGTTGGCCACGGACCATGGAGTCACCCACAAGCCAAACTTCTTCCGTTTCCTCTTCCTCATCAACAGCCAGAATTTTGAAGCGGTTTTGGCATGTTGTCGGGATGACCTTCCTGGTACTGGTACTGGGATGCACATTGTTTCTCACTAACTGAAAATTGTCCTGGGGGGGAGTGAGAGTAGAGTCATTATTATTATCTGCAACATCTAAGGTAGCTGCTGGTGTGGGTACCGGTACCGGTACTGTATGCACTGGAATGGCGGTTGACATCGTAGTGGTTTCTTGGGCCGAGGGCACTCCTACGTTGAGTGTGGCAAATTCTTGAAGGGATTCAAGCTTCGTAGTCAGGGCATCGATCTTGCGGTGAGCTGCATTCAATTCATCCGCAATCTTCTCTCGGAGCTGGCAAAATCTACATATTTGGACATCAGTATCAACAAACCTGGTAGGGCCAAATTTACCGGAACAACTCGTGCAGGTTCGTTGCGGCGCCATGACGATATAATCACAATATGCCTGAAAATCACACAAATATTTGTTGGCAAAATGGTACAATTAAAGCCTGAAAATCACAAAAAATGTATGTTAGCAATGTAATACAATTAGTGAAGAAGGAGAGGGGGGCAGTGTGTCACAGGTGGTGGAAAGTTGGGATTGTCATATCTCGGCGGATCAGTGGGCGGGGAACACGAGTCAGGTGGCTGTGGAAGCGCTTGAGCACCTGCCTGAGCAACAGTGTGCAACGATCCAGCACCTGCTCGGTTCATACCCCACTGTTTGTGCCGAGCACCCAGGCCTCACAACTCATGCGGTGCACGATGTTCCGCTGGCAGGTCACTTGGGTGTGAGTAAACCGTTGGCCTCGTTGTTTAAGTTGTTCAAGGTGGGCGACGAGGCTTTGGCATGGTTGTCAGGTCAGGGTCGACCCATGGCTGCTAAGGGTGGTGGTCACTATCAAGACATTACGCAGATTGGTGAGGTTAACTGTGGAGTAGATACGCCCGACCGTCGCATAGCCTCCCAATGCTGCCTTAGTAAAATGCAACAGCCCTACCATAGACCGACTGTATCTGGCCGTGGCGCTGAAGGCGGTGATGCTGCGCAGGCAGATGTAGTCGCAAGGAATGCGGGGGTGCGCATGTACGGAATCGGCGGGGAAGCATTAGCATTTATGAACTGTGGGAGTGACTGCACAGGTGGTACAGATTGTCCCTCTCATGACCTGGCTGTTTTAGGGACAGAGGTGGAGAAGGAGGGAGACTATAGTTTAGAAACTGCAGTCCCGGCTGGGTTGTGGGAGGGCACTAAGCATGTTGTTCTTCGAGATAAGTTGCAACCTCTTGTTCCTAAGCATCAAGAGAAGTTGTTTACTAGGCTGTGGCAGTACATCCACATGTTTGTTGATTCTCCAGGCCTGATGTCCGGGGGGGGCACCCGACATAGAGGCTGGAGACAGTGAGTGCCAAGCTCAAATTGGCTCCCTACCGTATAACTCCTGCTCGACAGACTGTCGTAAAAGCAGAGCTGGACTACATGTTGAAAATGGGTCTGAGGGATAAGGGATATCGTGAGTGGTCGTTGCCAGTGACTTTGCAACCTGAGTTGAGTGGCAAGATCGGTGTTTGTGTTGATTGCAAGAGTGTTGGTGCATCATCCCTGACAGACGCCTATACCTTATCCAGAGTTAACGACCCCATAGACCGCATCGGGGCTGCCTCGTTTATCACTAAGGTGGAAATAGTGAAAGGTTATTGGCAGGTCCCGTTGCCGGAGAGAGCGAAGAGAAGTGCCAGTCTTGTGATGGACTGGGCAGTTTATCAGTGGCAGGTGTTGTTTTTCTGCCGGAGCACAAGTTGGATGTGTGGCATGTTAAGGGCACTGATAATGTTCTGGCTGATTGTTTGTCACGGGAGGGTATGTTTTAAGGAGCACCCTCGCCGTTCAGTCAGTGTTGGTTTGAGAGTGGAGAAAAATTAGGCTTGTCCCTGTAGTGCACAGCTGCCAAAAACACTATTAAAATAATACAAAAACCTCACATAAAAACTCTTTCTTTTGATAGTATATAAGTGCAGTATGTTACAGCAAGAATCTAAGACATTCTGAGTTTTTGTTCTTAGTAGGCTAGGCTTGGTGAAGCTTGCTCGTTGAGCGTAATATTGTTAAGTGATACTATTATTTTGGGGAAGTGTTGTGTAGATTTTTTTTTTTTATATAATGAAGTGTTTTTACGTTTGTGATTGTGCCTTGTTTTTCACAACTTGGGGAGTAGCTGGATGATGCGGGGTTTGTGGGCATTCTGTCTGGTCAGATGTGGCGTTTGCCTGAGGTTAAAACGTCCCACATCTTGGGCGGGGTGTTACGCTGGCCAGCTTGCCAGAATGTACTCGTACTCGCTAGCGCTCGCCAGGGCAGTGAAATGGGCTATAATAATCGTAGCACGATGTTCTTTCTTTCTTAGTGTTCATGTTGTCACAGACAGATCAGTGTTTGCCTTTATTCTTGTCTGTGACACTTGGAAGTATTTTGTATCATTGATGGAGTTATAAGATATGTAGTGTGATAGTTGCAAGGAGAGAGAGAGAGGGAAGTGCGAGGTGGTAGTATGTGCGTGTGTATGTACGTGTGCATTCCTCGCTTGGGCGGGGCCACCCGCTCCCTATTGGATGGCGGGCCTGGCGTGTCATATGACGCCTGCTTTTCATGACATAGTGGCCTGTGATTGGAGGCCGCTATCCTACCTCGGTGGTGGGGCTTCCTTCCCTCATCTCTCCTCAGAGCATGGTATCGTGTGCTTGGTCCTAGACGTCCCTTGCATTCTGTCCCCAATCTAACCCTCTTTACTGCTGTTCCTCTCTCTGAACTCCTTCTTTCCAATACTTCTTATCTTTATTCAATTATCCATCCCTTCTGGTTCTCGCATACGACTTCCATAGTCGGCCAGTCGTATTACCAGCACCTGTTCTCACATATATGTTTTGCACTAGCTTTAGGGATTATTAGAGTCATAGTCACATGGATTCATATTATTGGGTGCTTCTAATTAGGGGGTTGTTCTTTATTACTATTTAATGGTAGACAGTGGAGGGTGTCTTTGGTCGTTGTCTGAGTTATGTATATGGCAAGTCAGAGCCTGTACGACTTCGACGGAGCTAGGTAGCCTGTAACCCTTGTGCAAATTTTCCTTTGCGAGCTTAGCAGTATACAAGCGAAGGGCTTTTGCCTATTCTTGCTTGTATGCTTGCTACCTCATTTTGTTGACCTTTGAGGAGCGCCAGGGTAAGACCAGATACTTGAGATCTGGACTTACCAAGAGAGCCTCCTAGTCACTTAACGTAAGATAAGGGAAATCTGTTCAGGTGAGACAGGAGGCTACGAGCATGCTTGAGCTCTGCCTAGGGTCCTTGTACCTTTTATGCTGCTGCTAGACTTTATTAGTAAGAAAGAATGCATTGTGTTTATTAACTTTAACTGCGTATGCTTTAGGAATTATTCACGTGTAGTTTATGCCTAGGTTGATGCATAGTGCACAACCCAGTATGGCTGTTAGTTTGGCTAAGGAAGTACTGATTTGAGTGGCTGTTATTAGTGCTGTCACAGAGTTGTTGCACTCCCTTGTTTTATATATATGTATCCTACTTGTTGGTGTATTTAAGATACACGCTTTGGTGTCCTGCCCCTGCATTATTCCTGTTCTATATTCGACGAGCATCTTAGAGCATCAGACGTTTTCAGAAGATTCCATATCTGTTTGCTGTAGGACTAGACTTCCAGTGTTTTCATAGAGCATTGCAGAGTTTAGTGTTGAATTCAGACTCACACTAAAGTTAACGTAAACATATACTCCTTTATTAAATCTTGTCATAGTTTATCTAAGCATTGTTATTACTTGAGAGCTTTTTATTAACGTAATTACTCTTGTTGTGAGTAGGCTTTGCCGTCACCGGAAAGCCTTTGTAGAAGTGCACTAAACCCAGTTAATTGATATACCCCGTTATCCAGTAGATTAACTCTGGAGGGTTTAAGTGTTTTGTTCACCGGCTTAATAGTTCGAGGGTTTGGAATTAGCGTACCGTTGTTGTAGATATAGCCTATCTTCTAGTCCAATATTAAGTGCCCTTGTTTATTTCGTAGTGCCGGCCGTAACAGACTATGTCAATTAGTCATTATCAAGATAAATTGTCAGAGTAATTTAATACCTATTAGTTAAATTAATACATTACTTATAACAGATATTTTATAATGTAATTATATCAAATAATTTGACTGTTTATAAACAAATTATTATACAAATTCTAACAGCTATAAGCTATTATGTTACGTTAGTCTTATGCCTAATGAAACACATGAAAGTTATTATTGTAATTAACATTGATAGACCAATGAGTACACCATAGAAACCAGGATACAAATAGTATAGCCAGTGGTGTTGTGATCAGCATAGTGAAGCCGGTGAGCATGACACATCAAGATATTAACTGGTAGTGGTCTGTGGAGTTTATTTTACCGTTTATACAGCGGCCACTATATATATATAAAGTCCTTGGCATGTAGTGTCATATCGCAAACAACATTCGTATACATGACTGACTATTAGACATATATATAACTAAATCATCTCAGTAAATATGATTTAGTGTTTTGTTTGTTGAATAGTGAGTCATATTTACTATTTTTGTATTACAGTAATAAAGCAAATAACGCAAAAATGAACCTCAGATCGAAAGAACATAATTCAAACTTAAAATATTTTAGCAATACTATATCATTATGTCGAGTATTGTATTAAGTTATAATTAACTATCTTAATAAGTTGTCAATTCTAATTAAGTAAATTACTTAAACAGTGTCATATTTGATACTTGGACGTACTCAATTTTGGAAACTAATTGGGAAGGGTTTGCTATTACTGTATTCATAATTGAAATAATCTGAAATCAGTATTACTTATTAAGTATTTAAACCGTCTGTTTAGTGATATTCATGTATAATTTGAACTGAGTTTATATAATGACTCAATTTAGGGCGTTTCAATTCCCAGTCTTTCTTATTATTTGGTGTATGGTATGCTAGCTATTTAGCAACAATCAGTATTCCTTGGTTATTTATTTAATCGCAAAGTTGTTTTGTTGGTTGTACTTGTGTACAGTAACTGACTGCAGGTTTTCGGTTTAGTGTTTTAGTTGTGATTAAAGAATTAATTAGTTAGATAGTTTGTTAAAGTAAGACTTCACGGGGTATCAACCCTACAGGTCCATTAAGCCACCACATTGCAATTAAAATGAAAGCGTCAGGACTGGAGCCCCATTTTGAGAACTCCCAGTTCCTTCCGGTGTAAAGAACAATTTACAAATATAATGTTTACATAATTGAATCAATATAATTGAAATTAAATAGAATAAATGCCTGGTTTCACTCTTGATTAATTTCGAAAGGTATGTTAATGTTATAAAGCATCTTAGTGTTTTACCTGAAGAGGACTGTTGGAGGTTAGCTGAAAATGTAAAAGTATATAATATTATGTTTTCAAGCATCCTTTTCCTTCTTACCCTCCTATTATGAAAGCTGCGATGACCTTCATCTTCAGTTGATATATATATATATATATATATATATATATATATACATATATACATATATATAGTCAGTCAGTCAGTCAGTAGCCAAACCCTTACTCCCATAAAAGGGTTGAGAGGATCAGCAAGAATAGGCTTGCCGATCCCTTAGTGACAGTAATTTATGGAGGTAGGATTCCCAGTCACAACATTCAGGGGCTATCTGCGCCACTAAGGTGACGGGAAATGGGCTCGCCACATCCCTACGCCAATATATATATATATATATATATATTGATTAAAGTTTCACCGAATTTTACGAATATATTGTAAGGCTTATACTGTACACCCTCACAGCTTTTTGCTCTGTATAGGGGGAGAGTGCGCCCATGTATCGAGTATTGTTCGCATGTGTGGGAAGGTTCCACCAGTACTGCACTTCTCGAATGGGTAGGCTCAAAAAGCATTGTCTCAACTCACTCCCTCTTACAAATTCCCTACAATAACTGTCTATGTTCTGCAATGTAGTATGTTTTTCGCTCTTATATCCGTTATTTCAATAAACCGGTTCTTCAATGATTTCTCGGTGTATACCACCTCCCTAACGAAGAGTGGGGGCCACAAACCTTTCAACACACTCCCACCCCTATTCAGTCCAGCTCCATAACCCAAGAGTAGATTTTCCCAATTTTCCCAATGTTTCTTCAACTCGACAAGTAACCTGCGGAAATCTGTACCTCCATCTGTTTTTCCCTCATCCTATTACTGAGCCTGTTTCAACCTTTGTGAGTTCAGACATTTTGTCTCCAACTTACCTTGAATCTAACTCTCAGTCACTATTTCAATTCTTGAGGAGGCACTTGTTACAGGCAGCTTTGCCTTTTGTTTCCTCCATATACTTTCAACATAAAACAATGCTTTTATACCACAAGGCTGGACCACCTAGTTTGGAGTAAGTGATTTGTGTATCAGTGTAGTTCTGTTTTACCATATTGGCATACTGCATAGTACTAATGCGGTATTGGTTTATTTGTGTATCAGTGTAGTTTTGTTTTACCATATTGGCATACTGCATAGTACTAATGCGGTATTGGTTTATTTGTGTATCAGTGTAGTTCTGTTTTACCATATTGGCATACTGCATAGTACTAATGCGGTATTGGTTTATTTGTGTATCAGTGTAGTTCTGTTTTACCATATTGGCATACTGCATAGTACTAATGCGGTATTGGTTTATTTGTGTATCAGTGTAGTTCTGTTTTACCATATTGGCATACTGCATAGTACTAATGCGGTATTGGTTTATTTGTGTATCAGTGTAGTTCTGTTTTACCATATTGGCATACTGCATAGTACTAATGCGGTATTGGTTTATTTGTGTATCAGTGTAGTTCTGTTTTACCATATTGGCATACTGCATAGTACTAATGCGGTGGGCTTTCTCCTGTCTGGGGTAGTTACTAGATAATCGGTAATGCTCACCCTCCGAATGATCTTATATGGGCCCCTGAACTTGGCAGATAAAGGTTGGCCAAAAAGGGGGAGCAGGACCAAAACCTCATCACCGGGCTGAAACTCCCTCTCACAGGCTTTTCTGTCATACCATTTCTTCATGGAGCTTTTAGCCACGGTCAAGTTTTGAGCGGCAAACTCACATGAGGATCTCAGCCGGGTTTTGAAATCTGAAACATACTTGAGGAGGTTTTGGTTCCCCTCCTGGCCAACTAGGCTATCCTGCAATAGTTGCAAAGGACCTCTTACCTGGTGACCGAAAACTAGCTCATTAGGGGAAAAACCCAGGGATTCAGTGGGAACCTCACGAGTAGCAAATAAAAGAAAAGGTACCCCCTTATCCCACTCAACTCCGGTCTCTGTACAATACTTACGTAACATTCCCTTTAATGTCTGATGATATCGTTCGAGAACCCCTTGACTCTCTCGGTGGTAGGTGCTAGACTTAACATGCTCGATACCCAACTCCTTCAGGGACTGCTGGAAAATGTTAGAGGTAAAATTAGTTCCTTGATCACTTTGCACCTCATGGGGGAAACCCATTCTGGTGAAGAATTTGAGCAGTTCCTTAATGACAGTTGGAGCAGAGGTAGTCCTTAAGGGTATAGCCTCTGGGTAGCGAGTTGCCATGTCCATGATAGTTAATAAATAAATGTTACCTTGGGAAGTCTTAGGCAATGGGCCTACAATGTCCACTACCACCTGAGTAAAAGGATTCTCGAAAACGGGCAAGGGCACCAGAGGATGTACAGGCACCTTCTGATTGGGTTTTCCTGTCATCTGGCAAGTGTGACACACTCTACAAAACTCCACTACATCTGCACGCATTCCTGGCCAGTAAAAGTGGGCTCTGATTCTGTCTAGAGTTTTTCTCACACCTAGGTGTCCTGCCAATGGTATACAATGTGCCTTTTCCATGATATCTCTACGACAAGGTTTGGGGACTACTACTTGATGGACGTCCCAAGCCCCGTCATCGATTGGTCTGTGTGGCGGTCTCCATCTTCGCCACAATACTCCTCCTTTGAGGTAGAAACATTCACCACCTTCCTTCTCACATTCCTCTTCACTCACGGCCCTGGCAGCTAACTCCTTGCATTCACTATCATCTCTCTGTAGCTCTACCAGGCCACTAGGACAATTTGGAGGGGTTTCATGGTCATCGTTAGGGTCAAGATGAGCCATAAAGGTGTCAGATAAATCCACCTCAGTCACATCATCAGGCACAGTTGGAGCGTCATTCACACTCTCATTATCCCTTTCATCAACTCTTACATTCGGTACATTTCTGTCTGAGGGAACTGCTACTTGAGACATTGAACGTGTGACAGCACACACAGGGAAAACAGTTGGCATCTCCTTTTCGAGCTCACCGGTTAGTGGCTCGTTAACAGGGGAAAGTGACAAAATGGGGTCTGGTCGGACCTTCTCACCTGCTACATCATTCCCCAAATGGAGTGTTACCCCAGGCACAGGGATATCTTGGGACCTACACAAAGCTATGGTGGCCTCACCCTGTAGTAACTCACATTCAATTTCGCCTTTTACCAAGTATGCATAAAACTGGCCTCCAGCACCTCTCATTACAACTGGTTCGCCAGGTGGGCACTCAGTGTAAGGATTCACCATGAGGGTGCTAGTAGAACCTGTGTCTCTCAGAATTTTTACCTCATGCATACAACCATTTAATCTCACGTTGCCAGATGAAATAAAGGGACGGTAACTGTCCTGCACTGATGGTGAAATTATTATTGGCTTAACCCTAGTGGGTTGCACCACACATGCTACTACACCCCTGTCTAGATGATTTACGTTAGCTGCTAGGTACTCCTTCTGTCGAGAGTCCTGCATTAAAGGAACTTTTGGTGCTAGGTACTCCTTCTGTCGGGAGCCCTGCATTAAAGGAACTTTTGGTGCTAGGTACTCCTTCTGTCGGGAGTCCTGCATTAAAGGCACATATGGAGTTTGAGATACGGCGGCAACTTTCTGCCCCGATCTCTCGGTTCTCTCCTTGGCCCAGCACTGATAAGCTAGGTGGCCTCTCATGCCACAAAAAGTACATACTTTAGGGGATACGGGAACGTTCCCTCTTTGAGCATTACTATTAGTTTGGGGCCCACCTCTGTTACCATTGCCCTGAGTCGCATTTTTAGTTGGGGGAACAATTCTATTTTGGCTAGCTGGGGAAGACGTTATAGGCTTGTGACTGGGTCTGTCAGATTTGTGATTGGGATACTTAAAATTAGAACTAGAATTATCGTAGGGCTTCTTTCCACGAAATTTGTTGTTGAGCACGTATGTGTCAGCCATGTCAGCGGCGTCGGCAAGACAATCTACCTTTTTCCCCTTTAAATGATAGGATACAGAAGAATCAATTTTCCATAGGAAATTTTCTAACAGGACCAACTCCTTCAGATCGTTGTAGCTTGTGACTTTCTTACTCTTGACCCAATGATTGAAAGTTTTAGTCATGGTCCTGGCAAATACCTTATGGGTTTCTTCTACTTTCTTCTGGTTTTTACGGAAAGATTGCCTGTAAGCCTCAGGCTGCAATTGATAGGTTTTTAGGATAGCTTCTTTGAGATTGTCATAATCCTGCCTAACTTCTGCTACTTCTGACAAATACGTGGCTCGAGCCTGCCCTGTCAAAACAGTTTGTAACATAAAAGGCCATTGATCTCTTGTCCACTTCATACCTCCAGCAACTTCCTCAAACAAAACATAGAAATCCTGCACATTATCCTCAGTGAAAGGTGGAATGACACTGGTCATAGTTAATCCCAGAGGGGGAGCAATTACGGGAGCATTTGTATTGACATTAAGTTGAGCCGTTTGATATTGATATTGATAATGTTCGGTCTTTATTCTGGCTTCTTCGATATTTGCTCTGGCTTTTATGCTGGCTTCTTCGGTATTTATTCTGGCTAGTTCTATTTTTAGTCTGGCTAGTTCCAGTACTTGATCACCAGTCAAACCAGGTGGCATTTGTTCATCAAGTTGGCTAGGTTTACTCGGGATCCCACCAACTGCTCCGTCACCCTCCCCGCCTTCTACAGGGAACAGGTGGGTTTTTATGGTCTGAGCCACTTCTACTTTGGACATGTTTGAGACAGTTAATTGGAGATGTGAGGCAAGCACTTTCAGTTCGGATTTTGACAGACAGTCAATATCAGGGGCTGTGGGTTCTGATTCTATGAAAACTCGAGCATCTTCGTCATTAATTAAATGAGGCATGATTAATATTTGATTTTTAAGTAGTGAAACGTTAATGAAACTGAGTGAAACTGTATGAAACAAATCCTGGCGAGGTCGCCACTCTTCTGTTACGTATCTTGATCCTCAAGTGGTTAATTTGATGAATCTAGATAGCACAGAGATATATATTAAGGTATCAGTCAGCTGAAGGCAAAACAAAAGTAAAATCTAATAAAATTATTCCCTGTTGTTGCTTCCTTTCCTGTTGAATCTTAGGACTTAGTATCCTTTATAGACTGATACTCTTTAATTATGAAAAATACTGAAACTAATTAAAGTCATGTAGTATTTATAAAGAATTATTATTTAACCGAAGCTTAGTAGGCTATGGTTATGAACCGAAGAAGTTATAGCTAAAGAAGGACTATTAATTCTATAAAAAGTCTTGGAAGATAAATATTAAAGTAAGAATATTTCTGTCTCTTACCCTTTTTGAAATGAATAGATAGTTTTCTTATATGTCCTGTTATTTATATTTAATGTAATTATTCTTGGTTCTTGTCTTACGTTAATAGTATTATATTATTATTATCATTAGGATTAATATCAAAGTCACATAAAAAGTTAGATATATATTTAATAATTAGTTAAATGTATTTCTTAACCACGTAACATTGAAGTTTGATTATGAGTAAATTAAGTTACAGGATCGCTTCATAGATTCGATTCAGGTCTCACTCAAATAGTATGAAAAGCAAAAATAATATTTTGAAGCTAAAAGAATTTTCTTCAGCTTAGGAAATCACTAGAAGTAATATTAACACAGCCATGTTCGTCTAAGGCGATATTACTAATATGAGACAATAGCATCACCGTACTACGCACCGTTAAGCAATGTAAGCTTAATTAAAAGAAAATGAAAGAACTCTCAAGTATTAATACAAAACAATAGTATCACTTTCATCATAACCCAATTACTTAAAGAGTTGCTTTAGTCCACAAGTTAGTCAACTAAAATAGTTAAGTACATAATAATAGCGTTAACGTTAAATCCCAATCAAATAGTTACGTACATAATAGTAGCGTTAACGTTAATTCGCAATCAAATAGTTAAACACATAATAGTAGCGGTAACGTTAATTCCCAATCAAATAGTTAAGCACATAATAGTAGCGTTAACGTCCCAATCACATATCTCACTAACCAACATAACGTAAGTGTTTACACCGAACACACTTAACACACATTTATATAATCTGACTGACAGTCACAATCCCATTATAATACTTCACCCCGTCTTCCTCCAGCTGCAAGTTCACCTTCCCCAACTCCAAATGAGACTGATTTGAATGCCCACAACTCGGGTCTTATATACTAAACAATGACCTCTTGGTGGTGGAACGATGAGGTAGAACATGCTGTGAAAGAGAAAAGGAGATGCTTCAAAGCATGGAAGAAAGGAGGCAGCAGGGAGGAATACCAGGCAGCTAAACGAACTGCCAAAAGAGTTATTTACAATGCTAAAAATCGCATTAAGGACCTGGTCCTCGAACAAGTGTGTAACACTGACAATCCCAATGGGATCTTCAACCTAGCTAGGCGAGTTAAAAATGACAGTAGGGATATTATAGGTGAACAGTGTGTTAGAGATGATAATGGGAAGATTGTGTATGCAGAAAATGAAATCAGAGAAGCATGGAAGGTACACTATGAACGATTGCTAAATGTAGAGTTTGAATGGGATAAGGAACAGCTTAGTATCGAAAAACCAATATCTGGGCCCCCTCCTTTGATAGCACCAGCTGTAGTGAGCGACGCAATCAATAAAATGAAGGACGGTAAAGCTCCAGGTTGCTCCGACATTGTCGCTGAGATGATAAAAGCCTCAGGGAGATTGGTGTAAACTTAGTCACTGAGTTGATAAACACCATTATTAAAGATGAGAAAATCCCAGAGGATTGGCTCAAAAGTGTAATAGTAAATATATACAAAGGAAAAGGGGATGCGCTAGATAGAGGAAATTATAGGGGCCTGAAAATGCTTGACCAAATCATGAAGGTCTGTGAGAGAGTCCTTGAGGGTTTGATCAGGCAAAGCATCTCTATTGATGATATGCAGTTTGGTTTTATGCCAGGACGTGGTACAACCGATGCTATCTTCATAGTCAGGCAGATGCAGGAAAGATACCTACTAAAAGGCAGGGATCTTTACTTTGTGTTTGTGGACCTGGAGAAGGCCTTTGATAGGGTACCTAGAGATGTTGTACAGTGGGCTATGAGGAAACTTGGTGTGGAAGAGTGGCTGGTGCGTGTGATAATGAAGATGTATGAGGATTCGCGAAGTTCGGTGAGGGTGAAAGGTGTACTGAGTGATGAATTCGCAGTCCGTGTTGGAGTCCATCAGGGTTCAGTGTTAAGCCCCCTCCTCTTTATTATGGTCTTGGAGGCGCTGTCTAGAGTTTTTAGAGGCGGACTCCCGTTGGAACTGTTTTATGAAGACGATTTAGTCCTAATAGCTGACAGTATGCAGGATGCTGAGGCCAAATTCAGAAAGTGGAGAGAGGGCATGGCGAGCAAGGGTTTAAGAGTCAATATTAACAAAACCAAGGTTATGCATTGTAGTTTGAGACGAGGCAATGTGGAAAAGAGCGGTGCATACCCATGTGCAGTGTGTGGAAAGGGAGTGGGCGTTAACTCAATTCAATGTAGCATCTGTCGATGTTGGGTACACCATGGGAGTAAGCGCTGTAGTAGAATAAAGGGGCCCCTGCCGAAGGATAAGTCAGAAATAGAGAAATTTGAGTGCGTAGTGTGCAAAGGCGAGCTTGTGTTAAGTGATGATCCTGTGGCTGTGAATTTTGGAAATGAGTCTTTGGAGCTGGTGAACAAGTTTTGTTACCTAGGAGATACCATCTCTGCCGGTGGTGGGGCCGAGGCTGCCACTGTTGCTAGAATTAGGTGTGGCTGGGGGAAGTTCAGAGAATTGATGCCAATCCTGACCATGAAAAGAATGCCTCTCCCCCTGAAGGGAAAGGTGTATGCCTCATGTGTTAGAAGTGCAATGACGTATGCCTCAGAAACATGGGCCGTTAAAGTAGAGGATGTCAACAGAATGGAGCGTAATGAGATGAGAATGGTGAGATGGATGTGTGGGGCCAGGCTACAGGATAGAATAACAAATGTTGAGCTGAGGAGACGTTTAGGTATAAAGAGTATTAGCGAGGTGATGCGTACAAGTAGACTGGGATGGTATGGACATGTGGAGAGAATGGATGAACAAAATTGGGTGACAAAATGCAGGTCTGTGATTGTGGAGGGAGCTGCACCAAGGGGTGGACCGAGGAAGACCTGGGATCGGACTATACGCGCCGATCTCAAATCCAAGAACTTGACAAGTGAAGCAGCCCTTAACAGGGTTGCCTGGAACGCCGCCATTAGGACAAGAGACTGAAACTGCACTTATGTGTGGAACACTCAGTCTTAAAATGTTATGTATGTATGTAATGATGGTGTAGGAACGAATCAGGAGGCGGGGGGTGGTGCCCGCTCCAATCACAGCTCCTAGAGTTGCATAACAGGTGCCTGGTCCATTCACAGCTCCTGGCGTCGATCATACGTCATAGCGTCGGGTAGTTTGCAGGGTCCCCTATGACGCACGCATGTGTGAAGGCTTGTTTGCTGGTATGCGGCGAGCTGGTTTCCCCACTCGCTAGTTCGCTCGCTAGTTTGCTTCGCCGCTTGGGTAGTTTGGCTCCTTCAACTCTAATTCTAACTCTTAAATTAACATACAGGGCTCCGTATGTCAGAATATATATATATATATATATATATATATATATATATATACTGTATATATATATATATATATATATATATATATATATATATATATATGTATATATACTGTATACACAGTCATTCATTGATAATTTAAGTTAACCCCAGAACCACTACAGAATAATCAAATATACTGGGTCATCAATGTGCACTGACCATCAAGTATAGTTTTAAATATGTGTGCATAATAATAATGTGGGACGCTTGGATTGTAACCAAATTGATACACATTATCAAAGTATTTGTTGACACAATCTTTAACCCTTGTTTGGCGGGACCCGACTTAAGGCGGTCTAGAGAACCATGGACAAAAGAGCGGGGACCGCCTTAAGTCGGTGGCAATGTTGAGCACATAATTGGCTCTGAGAGAGAGTCCGAGCGGTGGGAGGAGCCTAGATTGACTCTGACAGTTCGGCACGGCTCCCGCGCCGGCACTGGCCTCCCTTCCACACATTTCCACACCCACTACCTCGCTAGACAGGGAATTATGTAAGGAAATTACCGTATTTTAGGGATTTTTCCTTCGTATTGCACGGTCGTTGCAAGAGCACCCGTGGTCGTAGAAGGATGGTTCAGGAGTCATTGGAAAGCTCAATTAACACCCTTTCATGGATACATAATTGTATTAGACTCTGGCTCTTCTTTATGCATGAAAAAGAGCATGGAATGAAGCTCATTGAGGGTAAATATGCCCGCTGGGCAGGTAGTAGAAGTTATTAACCTAGCCGCTCGTGGAGTGTTAAAGCTTCCGAAATGTGCCAAACCTTGCATATATCGACAATACATATCTTCCAAAACCCAGAAACAATATTTGATTTGTAAGTGAACACTGATAATGACATATTATGTTATGCTTACTACTTTCGCTAAAATCTGTGTATGGTAAATTTTCACGGTAATTACTGAAAAACATGTTCATTAATACAAACACACCACCAACAACTCAGTATATTACGCTCACCAAACACTTCATCCTGATATTCTAGTTGTCGTAAAGTACAAACAAGTAGAGGACCCTCCCATTGACCCCGTGACCATTGTTTCCTGAGCAAGGTTTGAAGGTGGTTTTTAGATGATTGGGAGAAACTAAAGAAAATAAGCCCCCGTGCACCTCCCAAAAGTGTGGGCAAACTCCACCAGAGGGCGAAATCCAAGATGGCCGCCGCGAGAGTGATATTTCGCATAGTTTCTGCTACATAATAGCTATTAGTGTGATCTTGGTGTCTAAATGTAGGTATTTTGGCTCAAGGAATTCATTTAAGACAACAAATTATGGATTTAACCAATAATTTTCATGATAGGAAACTTTTTGTGGACAATATAACCAAATTTCAAGATGGCGGCCACGGAAATAAAGATTTGTCATATCTTCACTTACAGAATAGCTATTAATGTGATCTTGGTGTCAAAATGTACATATTTGGGGTCAAGGAATTCATTTAAGACAACAAATTAAGGATTTTAGCAATAATTTTCATGATAGGAGATTTATTGTCTTATTTTTCTGGCATATTAATAGAATGTTCTTTGTTGCAGGTTGATGCAGGTAGGATGCTGAGCCATCATGTCCTTACCGGGAAAAAGTCAGAAGCGGCGAAGTGAGGACTCAATCGGTCATCCATGTATCTTCTGTCAATCCGACTGTGATGAAGATCGGAGCAACACAACCATTGAAGCTTGGAAGAATAATTATAGAAGAGCATGTTAGACAGTGGATTGGTTTAGACACGTTTGATTCCGTTCATCACACTGTCATTTGGGAGAATGGACCCAACGGAGTGTGCTTTCATCGAGAATGCAAATTAGCATTATTCAGCACCAGGCGTTTAAAGCAAGCACAAAATAGGAAGAAAAAACGAGAAAATGAAGAATCAACCCAGATGCACATGGAACCAACGACAAGTCAGGATACAACTAAGGCTGGAACGAGACAAACACGTTCAAACATAGGCGTGGTACATGACAAGAACCTCTGCATTTGGTGCATAAAACCAGAAGACAAAAAGCATCGTGGGAGAGACAAGTGGCATATCATGCAGCAGATGGATGCTTGGTATGCATTCAAGAATCACACCATGTACTTAGAAGATCTCACTATGAAAGAACGGCTACTCACCCTCATCAAGTCGACTCCAGACCCATTTGCAGTTGAAATCCGTTATCACCGATCATGTTGGTTGAAGTACGTCACCAGTATCTCAACAACAGGACAAGATGATCAAACTCTCCGTATGAATCATGTACAACTATCAGAAGCCAGAGAAATATTCTTCAAACATGTCAGAGATACAGTTCTGGAAAAGCACGAGCTTTGTACACTACAAAGCCTTCTCAAGGACTACATTTCAGTACTCCGAAACTTCGGGTTGCATGTAGGAGTGATCAAATCCAGTACTATAAAAGCAATGCTGCAAGATGAATTTCATGACCGCTTAGGATTTCATGACAGATTTCAAAAGAACCAGAGTACCTTGGTGTATGATGCCTTTTTTGGAGGGAGTTATGTTGAAGCTGCTATCAATTGCTGGGGAGTGACTACTGAAGAGCTCATTTCCACAGTAGCACAACGTCTCAGTGCACATGTATCTGATGCAAATGTTATGCCATGGCCACCACATGTTGAGGAATTGGTTGAGGAGGAATCTTTGGATCAGTTGCTGAAGACATTTGTGACCTTGCTAAAAAAAAAGAAGTCTGGCGATGATTCTAATGAAGCCGATGTTTCAGCGTTGACGTCTCTGTTGTATTCATTCATGTCTGGAAAAAGGACGTCTTTCAAGACAAGGCTATCAGTGACACTGCATGGGATAACAAGAAGTCGAGAGATTATTGATCTGATGCACAAATTTTCTCTGGGAATTAGCTACAAAGATGTTCTCCATCTCTATGATGCATGGGCAAAATTTGATATAGAAACAAACAGAACCTGTCCAGAAGAACTAGCCATAGGCATGCCTGGTACAGCAGTAATGGACAATGATGACTTCAGAGATGACACACTCACTGGAGCAAACACGTCACACAGAACAAATGTTATGTTTGTCCAATCACAGGATTTTACTAATGATATGGTTGATTCTCGTCCACCACTGAGCATTCCATCAACCAAATCTATGAGTGACCTATGTGCTGCTGAACACACTGTACGTCCATACAAAACTGATCAACGTGGTACACCGTGTATTAGGCCTGATGTCAGTATAGATGCACCTTGCAACACTGAGATCCATCGCAAGAGAAATGTTATACATGTCCTGACACGTCTCGATGAAGATATGAAGCAGAGGCCAACTACTGAACAAACTGTAGGTGCATTTGCGGGATTCCAAGCAACATTACAACCTTCAGTAGTGAAGAGCAATCCTTACTACTTTCTGACATTTCCAAACCCACCAAACAAATCTGTGGTGCATGAAGTGATGGCAAGGATGGTAGAGGCTGCCACATCCAAGAATATGCCATTTATCCAGCTTGTAGGAGATCAACCTGTCTACGCACTGATCGTTCAGATAAGATATGAACATCCAGATGCATTCAACATCATCTTACCTTGTATGGGTCCTTTCCATATTCATTGTTCTTTCATCAGTGCCATCAACAAACGCTTCCATGGATCTGGATTGTCTGACATCCTAGTCACGTCAGGCGTGATCGCAGATGGTTCTGTCGACCAGGCTTTACGAGGAAAACACTACAAAAGAGGCATACGATGTCTTCGTCTGTCGTATGAAACATTCCTCAGAAGACTCTTACAGCATAGTCTGAACCATGGTGCATCCATACCAGAAGATGTCACACAACGACTACAGATTCTACAGGACCAATCATCAACTCCACAGGAACGTCAAGAAAGCTACTGCCAATTTGAAGCCCACCCAAGCATCCTCAATGTCTTATCCAAAGAATTTGAAAGAATAACAATTTCAGGCACCCCCATGGCAAAGTACTGGATGTCATTTCTAGAAATGGTCGAGATCCTGATGATGAACCTGCAGACACTGAGAACACAGAACTGGAAGGAGTTCACGGGATCCCTCCGCCTGATGTTGCCATGGATGCAAATCTATGACAATGACAAATATGGGAGATGGATGGTAGAGTATTGGCTGGAGGTGAGCAATTTTCCAGAAGAAAGAGCAGTGTACATGAGAGAGGGGTTGTTTGCCCAGTCAATCACCGGCAACCCATACTCATGTTTACCGCTGGAGCTATGGATCGAGATGACCATGAACAAAGGATCAAAGATGAAGGCTGGCTGGCTGAAAATCTTGAAAAATTAGAAAATGTTGTTCACTGACTCCAAGAATGTTAACTTTGTCAACTTAGTCAGATCATCTCTTCACACAATGACGCAGAGTAACTCATCTAAACAGCAACACAGCGAGAACACCAATACGCGTCTGAAGTTGGATGAGCAGGCTGTGCAGAATATGGACAGCTGCATCACCGAGTTTGGGTGTGATCCATTCAACCCAGAGAATCCCAATCTTCGAATATTACAATCTGGAGTTTTGGCATCCACTGCTCTGGTAGAAGATTTTGAATCAGCTCATGAGGCTGGAGAAGATCTCTTTAAGGTGTTCTGTAACGACCGTATGCTCAGTAACAATGTACCATTCTATTCTACTGTGCACAGGAACTCCAGACATAACTTCAGCAACCCTCCACCTGTCCGAGGTAACAACATCAATGACAAGGTTACCAAATCAGAAGCTATGGAGAACAGGGCAATGGCATCTGTCATATCTCTGGCAGAAGAACACAAAGAGAAATTCAATCTCATCGACGTAATGGAATATCGTGTAACAGATGAATGTTTGCCCATATTCAACATCAATGACACGATGAGGAAGACCCAGAAGTCAAAACTTGTGGACAAACTGAACATGAAGACCATAATCCCTGTGGAGTATACTGCATTAGTCGACATGGGATTCATCTGGCGCCTGTCAACTCCATCAACCGAAGATCATGAACGAACAGATGGCACTTCATTTACATGGCGAGATTATGCATCAAAGATGTTCTCTATCATTACGACCAGACACAAACAAGCCTCCGCAATTGTACTGATTAATGACCGATATGACTTGCCTTATACCATCAAGGACAGTGAAAGAAATCTTCGTTCCAGTAATCCACAAGGAGTTAAGAATGTATTCATCCGACCGTCTGACAAATTCCCAGCTAGTAGATTGTTCCAGGACTTTCTATTCAGTTCTGCCAACAAGCAACGCCTTCAAGTATTTCTTCAAGATGAGTTCCACCGGCTTTGTCAGGAATATCCTACTGTTCAGTTTGTCTACTCGGTCGGTCCCAAGTGCTGGAGCTTATCTACAGGAGAAAGAATAAGAAATTTTGAATGTGAACACATTGAAGCAGACACAATCATCTTTTTCATATATTCTCGAATTCGGAGATCTGGCCTGCAGTCCGATGTCATCATTGATGCTGAAGATACTGATGTCTTAGTGTTGTCTGCGTATGTTGCTCATTCAGTCGATGGAGTATTGGCTATCAAACGGAAGCATAATATAATAAATTGTAAGGAACTATGCTCCAAAGATGTTGCAGAGAATATAGTCCCGCTGCACATCCACAGTGGATCAGACACTACAGCGGGTTTCTTCGGGCATGGTAAAGCAAAAGTTTTTACCAAAGGTACCTCGGATGATCATGCACGTGCTCTATTACAGTCTGTTGGGAAATCTCTGCCAGTCTCACAGGATGTTTTGGATAACATGGAAATCTTCACCATTAGATACATCTACATTGACAAAGTAAGCAAGTCTCTGGGTGATGTGAGAGCTCGTAAGTGGAGCCAAATGAAGAGAAAATCAACTCTGAGGCTGCCACCAGATAGGGGTTCACACAACTTGAAAGTAATGAGAGGGTACTATCAAACATATATGCTCCTACACTACGATCAAGTGGAACCTGCTCCATCTCCGCTCGGTCATGGATGGACCCTAGACAATGGTAAATGACTCCCCGTCCGACACACCAAGCCAGCCCTACCCAAAAGACTCAAAGAAGCCATGCAAAGTCAAAACTTAGCATCAGGAGATTCTGATTCAGAGTGCAGTGACACAGATGAAGAAGACAATGGTATAGAGGATGACATGTAATAAGACACGGGAAATTAACTCTAGAACAAATATTGACACAATAGCGTGAATTATTTCAATTTATTCTGTTTGGTAAAAAGTTAAAAGTTAGATGTACATAAAATCTGAATCTGAACATGTAGCTTGTGATTTTGTCTTAATAAATTGGAAGAAATATTCCATGTTTGAAATAACCGAAAATAATTATGTCATATTTTCCGTAAAGATTTTTTTATTCCAAAATCTCCTATCATGAAATTTTTGTGTTAAATAATTAATCTGCCATCTTAAATGGATTCCTTGACCCCAAATATGTACATTTTGACACCAAGATCACATTAATAGCTATTCTGTAAGTGAAGATATGACAAATCTTTATTTCCGTGGCTGCCATCTTGAATTTTGGTTATATTGTCCACAAAAAGTCTCCTATCATGAAAATTATTGGTTAAATCCATAATTTGTTGTCTTAAATGAATTCCTTGAGCCAAAATACCTACATTTAGACACCAAGATCACACTAATAGCTATTATGTAGCAGAAACTATGTGAAACATCACTCTTGTGGTGGCCATCTTGGATTTCGCCCTCTGGTGGAGTTTGACCACACTTTTGGGAAGTGCACGGGGGCTTATTTTCTTTAGTATCCCCCAATCATTTTAAAACCACCTTCAAACCTTGCTCAGGAAACAATGGTCACGGGGTCAATGGGAGGATCCTCTACTTTTTTTAATATAATTTCATGCAAGCTGGAGTTAAATTGTTATTAATATTTCATTAATAATAACAATAGATGCTAGTGATTAATGTGCACATTTCTTGGATTAATTATTCGTTTAGTTGCATTTAGATAAATCCAAACACAAGATATTTAGAGCAGTTTTATGACTGTAGCTCCTTTACCTTGCCACATCCGATTCTATATTATATAAAATAGTCGTTGGTTTTTAGACAGATACCTTGTGTACCAACACAGTGCAGCTTACGTATTCATTCCTTTACGGCTTTTAATGTGAACAGTAATGAACAAATACATGGTATACATTTGTGTTGAAAAGTTCAACACAACGATAATGAGTCGATAATTATATAATTTATTTCACAACCAGTATCAGTACGGCGCAACCCTGAGCCATACTACATATACAGTATATGTGTCAACCCTGAGCCATACTACATATACAGTATATGTGTCAACCATGAGCCATACTACATATACAGTATATGTGTCAACCATGAGCCATACTACATATACAGTATATGTGTCAACCCTGAGCCATACTACATATACAGTATATGTGTCAACCCTGAGCCATACTACATATACAGTATATGTGTCAACCCTGAGCCATACTACATATACAGTATATGTGTCAACCATGAGCCATACTACATATACAGTATATGTGTCAACCCTGAGCCATACTACATATACAGTATATGTGTCAACCCTGAGCCATACTACATATACAGTATATGTGTCAACCATGAGCCATACTACATATACAGTATATGTGTCAACCCTGAGCCATACTACATATACAGTATGTGTCAACCATGAGCCATACTAGATATACAGTATATGTGTCAACCCTGAGCCATACTACATATACAGTATATGTGTCAACCATGAGCCATACTACATATACAGTATATGTGTCAACCCTGAGCCATACTACATATACAGTATGTGTCAACCATGAGCCATACTAGATATACAGTATATGTGTCAACCATGAGCCATACTACATATACAGTATATGTGTCAACCATGAGCCATACTACATATACAGTATATGTGTCAACCCTGAGCCATACTACATATACAGTATATGTGTCAACCCTGAGCCATACTACATATACAGTATATGTGTCAACCATGAGCCATACTACATATACAGTATATGTGTCAACCCTGAGCCATACTACATATACAGTATATGTGTCAACCATGAGCCATACTACATATACAGTATATGTGTCAACCCTGAGCCATACTACATATACAGTATATGTGTCAACCCTGAGCCATACTACATATACAGTATATGTGTCAACCCTGAGCCATACTACATATACAGTATATGTGTCAACCCTGAGCCATACTACATATACAGTATATGTGTCAACCATGAGCCATACTACATATACAGTATATGTGTCAACCCTGAGCCATACTACATATACAGTATATGTGTCAACCCTGAGCCATACTACATATACAGTATATGTGTCAACCCTGAGCCATACTACATATACAGTATATGTGTCAACCCTGAGCCATACTACATATACAGTATATGTGTCAACCCTGAGCCATACTACATATACAGTATATGTGTCAACCCTGAGCCATACTACATATACAGTATATGTGTCAACCATGAGCCATACTACATATACAGTATATGTGTCAACCCTGAGCCATACTACATATACAGTATATGTGTCAACCCTGAGCCATACTACATATACAGTATATGTGTCAACCCTGAGCCATACTACATATACAGTATATGTGTCAACCCTGAGCCATACTACATATACAGTATATGTGTCAATTGATTTGTTTAATATTCTCAAGTATTACTGTAACCGAGATGCAGTAAACCTTTTCATTGTCTCGTTTGGGTTTAATACAGATTCAAATGGGTCTGTTTATATTATGGTTCATAAATGCATATTAATTTTCAACAATCCCTGTATCATGGGTACTCTGGTGTAGTGGACCATGAAGTTAAGTCGCAGTTGTACCATATATTTGATTGTTTACTTTGTTCCAATAGGGACACTCGCTATAGAAAACTGTTTTGTTACGCTTTTCTCTTTCCAAGGACAGAAATCATACCCAAAATGTACCTCGTGATTTTCCTAATGAAAAGTGTTTAGGCTAAACTAATCATATAAATGATAAACGGTACAATCATGGTGTTGATAACTAAAAATACACCAAGCACATATTATGTTCAGATTTGCTACGTAAGGCGTGAGAACTTAACAGTATGCAAGTGTGTGGAAATAATAAACCTCAGAGAAGACTTTATACTAATGTTAGCCCTCCTTTGAAACTTGAGCAGGATGCGGAGAGATATTATGTTTCCTATCACCAGATTTAACTCAATCCCTGATGATAAAACTATAAGGTTCTTAATTTGTTTGGTGATTTAATTTGTTCATTGGCCTCCAATCAGTCATCACTCTTAGTCACTCATTCTTTCATTCCTACATATTATTAATAATATTAATTCCAATCCATATTTCTCCTTGCTTCCTGGTACCGTTTTATTCTCCAGATTCGTATTCACAAAATGACTGCAACTTGTCAACTTACCTTATCACTGTTTGTTACTACTTCACATTCGATTCTCCCTTCTATGTATATAATATGTTTGCATAAATGTTGCGTGAATCAAAACTGGTTGAAATGTTTGGCTCAACGTGTTTGAGTTGCGGAGAAATGTAGACTTTCTTTTGATTACTTTCTGTCCTCGCAAGAAGCAACCGTCCTTGAGTAAGTTTTAAATCACACGTTCCTCCCTTTACATACGATGCACTCCTCTCTCTCTCTCTCTCTCTCTCTCTCTCTCTCTCTCTCTCTCTCTCTCTCTCTCTCTCTCTCTCTCTCTCTCTCCCTCTCCACTTAAACCTACACTCCATTAAAGAGTGCAAATTTAAATGAACCTACAGAATTATCCAGAAATGACAAAACAAAATATTCATAATTATATTTGTATAATTATTGTCATCAAGATCAATTTCCTTCCCCCACATCCATTATAATATTGGAGGAGATTGGCTGGTGTTTCACTAAAGAAGTATATATATATATACATATATATATATATATATAATATATATATATATATATATATGTATATATATATATATATATATATATATATATATATATATATATTTGTATAAAGCTTAACCCCTTCAGCATGGTGACACCTTTTACCATATATACTGGATAAACTAAACGACTGTAAGCAGGAGATAATATTGTTCAGAGGGTTTATTGAAATCAAATTTACTCTTTGAGTCCTGAAGGTAGATAATAAGCTAAAAACAAATATATAATGGTAACCAGAATATGATGAACATGACCTTATCGTACTCAACAGATTAACGTTAGCTGGTCGGACGTCTTCTGGGTATTTATAATATATTGTTTAATTATTGTTAAGGATTTTGCTTGTGTTTGGCATTTTCTAGCTATGTATGTTAGTTTGACCGGGAGACTAAGACAAAAAGTCTTCTCAGGCTTCTTTCAACCTAAAAATAATACACCCCAGGCCCCCTTTAGGATACGTTTGTACATTTTGCGAGAGCAAAATTTCCCGGTGGAAGACCGATTTCTTCTACAATACAGGCTCGTTAACCCTCGCACAGAAAAATATGACACTTGAATGAGGTAAAGCGTTGTATTATTGTCAAACTAGTGAGGTGAAACTTCTGAAAATCCCCAAACTAGTGGATCAAATGACCACCTCGGACCAAATAGAGTTAATCGGTCAAAGTCCTTATTCATAACTCTGGACCTTGGGTCATCTTGCATCCAGCCAGGGAATTGACCACTTGCGAGTTTCAGGCTATAAGGAAGTTGGAGCCGTAAACATCGATATTAAACATAAATACAATAATAAAGTAGATGTCTAGTAGATAACAAGTATGTTGAATGTAGTTGTATGCATTTATATATGTACTACAACCACATTTTAGTTGATAATTCTGCTAAATATCAATGTAAAAAACTCCAACCTCCTTATAGCCTGAAACTCGCAAGTGGTCAATTACAGAGGCTGATTATATTGGTGTACCTGATGCAGTTAATGGTTTGTTTTGGACCCCCTTCTCCATCATGTTTAGCCCCAATAGTTTTGACATGTTAAGGTGTGCGCCTCATTAATTTTCCGAATTATGATCTTTAACTTAATTTCTTCGTAATATTCAAGACCTTTCGGGCCATTTACACGTCGAATCTCTCCTGGCGAACGATAGCGAACTGGCAATATTGGAGAAATTTATCTAGGAAGTTCTTTGGGGTGCTTCATAAATCTTGAAAGCGGTCTAGCAAAAATATAAACTATTTCCAGCTCAGAAGCCAAAGTCAGGTAACGAAGCTTACACTAGGAATTCTTATTGGAACCAGACTCTCTCTTTTTTTTTGTTTTTGTTTTTTTTTTTCTTTTTTTTACACTGAATGAATTTCCTTGGTAAACTTATACTCAGCTTCTTGGGCAGAAGCTAATATATATTTGTTTAAGCTAAAGGAGAATTATGTGTTCATATATCCTATTTCAAAGCTTAACCAAGTTTAATAATAGTTTTAGAACATTATTTTATTTTATGTTTCTTATTATATATTTTTTTTATTGTATATATTTTGTTGTTATTATTATTATTATTATTATTATTATTATTATTATTATATATTTTTTTGTATTACCCATTGTCTATGACCTTAAGCCAAGCATTGACACTACTTTTGAATCCCTGCAGTGTGTACTCATGTGGGTTTATACCAAATCTTAATAATCTATTCCACAATATGGAGTATCTGCACGAAAACTGCCGTTGGTAATGAGAGGTATGGCAGCGAGGTTCCTCAAGTGCAGATGGTGCTTGTTCCATTCTTCTTGTGGTACGCAGAGGATTTCGCTGTTGTTGTCTCATTGGCTGTAAGTGTGGAATATATTGTGTTTGTATCTTAAATAGTGTGCACAGTCCTGCCTCTTCTGTGCTGAAGGCTGTCGATGGAATTTTGAGTTAGTGTTTGGTTGTCAACAATTATACGTCTGGCGCGGGCTTGAATTTTGTCGAGAAGGCTAAGGTGTTTCTTGGCTGCACCACCGCATGAGAGTGAAGAGTGTTCCATTGAAGATCTAATTTGTGCCTTGTACAGCACTTCCCTTTCCTCTCTGTCCAAAAGCCAGGAAACTCTTCTTAATGCAGTTAGTTTCCTAGAAGCAGCTCAAGCAACATTGTCGATGTGCATTTTGAAAGTTAGCTTTCTGTCAAAAGTCATGCCTAGGATGTTAAATTTTTCTTGTGAGTTTAGTAGTTTACCATTGAAGTTAGTTTGTACATTAGTATTTGATCTTGTTGCTACCATGAACTGGGTTTATTGAGCAGCAAACTTGACTTGCCACCTTTTCCCCCATTCTGTTATAATCTTAAGTCTGGCGTGGAGTAACTTTATTGCTGCCTTCTCTTGTGCTTGGTTGTAGCTTATTGATACTGTCCCACCATCGGCAAAGGCTCTGGCTTCGGGAATAAGGTGGAGTAAGTCGTTGATGAAAATGTTCCATAGCAACGGTCCGAGAACGCTTCCTTGTGGTACACCTGCTTTGACATTGAAAGGAGAAGACTCCTTTCCTTCTAGTACTACTCTCAGCTGTCTATCACTGAGATAGTTTTCTAGTAGTTTGTATGTGTGCCCTTCAATCCCAACTGATCTCAATTTTGTCAAGAGCCCTCTGTGCCATACTCTGTCGAAGGCACCTTCAATATCCAAAGCAAGATTACAGGTACGTTGGCCTTTGTCAAGAGCACAAGTCCAGTCAGAGGTCATTAGGAGTAGGAGATCTGCAGCCAAGTGACCTTCACGGAAACCAAACTGTCTGTTGTTGAGGATATGGTTCTTTAGAAAGTGTTCTGTGATACGTGTTGCTAATACCTTCTCAAGAATTTTACTAAGAGCAACGTTCAACGTTCACCACCGCCAATGGCCCTCCTCTCACACTACTGACCCAGCTGGTGAACAAGCCTACGTCTTTTCTACCCTAAATGACCTAGAGCAGTTAGTTCAGCAACCCACCCATACCCTGGATCGAATCGGAGATCTGCCCAACATTCTCGACTTGTTTCTAACTTCTAACCCTTCTTCTTATACTGTCAATCTTTTCTCTCCTTTGGGCTCCTCCGACCATAAATTTATCTCTGTCACCTGTCCTATTTCTCCAGTACGGCCCCCCGATCCTCCTAGCCGGCGGCGCTTATGGCAATTCGGCGCTGCCGACTGGGAGGCTCTCCGGCAGTACTTCTTTGATTTCCCATGGAATGATTTCTGCTTCCGTGGCTGGGGACCCTCGGAGAGTGCTGAACGCATTACCGAGGTAATCCTATCGGGCAGGGAAGCATACATTCCATTCTCTTTCTCTCAGACTAATGCTAAAAAATCTTGGTTTACTCACGCCTGTTCTACTGCTGTCCGTAATAAGGAGGAAGCATTCAAACGGTACCGACGCCTTTAAACTCAAGACTCTCATTCTTCCTATGTTTCTGCCCGGAATCAAGCCAAATCTGTTCTTCGACTTGCCAAACACTCTTTCATCAATAATAAATGCACTGAACTATCCAACTCTAGCTCTTCCCAAGCTTTCTGGCATCTAGCCAAAAACCTCTCCAACAATTTCTCTTCCTCGTCTTTCCCTCCCCTTTTCCACTCTGATGGCACAACCATCACTTCTTCCTCTGACAAAGCTAAACTCTTCGCTCAAACTTTTGCTAGAAACTCCACCATGGATGATTCCGGTGCTATTCCTCCCTCTCCACCCTCCTCTCTCTTACTTATGCCTAATATCCTAATCTCTTCTAAAGATGTACTTTCTACCCTCTCTGGGCTTAATACTAATAAGGCGTACGGTCCGGACGGTTTCTCCTGTTGTTCTCAAAAACTGTGCTTCCGTGCTGACTCCCTGCCTAGGCAAACTCTTTCGTCTCTGTCTATCCTCTAACGTCTTCCCTTCATGCTGGAAATTTGCTCACATTCAACCTGTCCCAAAGAAGGGTGACCGCACTCAGCCCTCCAACTATCATACAATTGCTCTCATCTCTTGTCTTTCTAGTTTTTGAAACTATTCTTGCTTCCAAATTTCTTAAACATTTCTCTTCTCATAATCTGCTCTCAGATCGCCAGTATGGCTTCCTGAACACATTACGAGCAGGTGGGTCGGTAACTTGTATTACCCGCCATGCGGGTGGTTTTACCCTAAATGGGGTTGTTTCCGTGCTCTTTTTCATGCATAAACAAGACCGAGAGCGTAATACAATTATCTATCCCTGAAACGGCGTAAACAGAGCTTTCCAATGACACCCGAACCATCCTTCTACGACCACTGGTTCTCTTGCAACGATCGTGCAACACGAGTGCAAAAACCCTAAAAAAAAGGTAATTTCCTTACATAATTCCCTGTGTAGCGAGTGAGAGAGGGTGGAGGAGGGTGTAATAAATTTAAGTCGACCCACGGCGGTGGTGGCGAGCGGTCAGGAGGGAATCTATGCTCCTCGCACCGCTCAGCTCTCTCTCACAGCACATTACGTGCTCAAAATTGCACTCGACATCTGTCGAGGCCCGCATATGGGCACGTTTTCTTTAACTCGACATATGTTGCGCGCCGATGGTTAAGGGTTAAGGGTCGCTCTAATGGTGATCTTCTTTCATATCTTACTAACTCTTGGTCATCCTCCTTTCGGGAATTCGGTGAGACTTTTTCTATTGCACTAGACATATCGAAAGCCTTCGATAGAGTCTGGCGCAAATCTTTAATTTCTAAACTACCCTCCTTCGGTTTCTATCCCTCCATCTGTGCCTTTGTCTCTAATTTCCTTTCCGGCCGTTCCATAGCCGCGGTTCTGGATGGCCATTGTTCACTTCCTCACCCTATAATCTCCGGTGTTCCTCAGGGCTCTGTCCTATCTCTTATTCTCTTTCTAATTATTATAATTTATCTCCTCAACTGTACCTCAATTCCCATCCATTCATACGCAGACGACTCAACCTTACACTACTCCATCACAATTCCAAAACCCAATTTCTTCGTAAGGAACTCCCAGCGGACTATCCCTTATTTTTCAACAATACAAAAATCAATCCTTCATCTTCTCTCAATATTTTTGGTGTCTCTTTTTCTTCTGCTCTCAGTTGGAAGGACCATATTACCAGTCTTGCTAAGGCAGCCTCCCAGAAGCTGCGTGTGCTCAACCGCCTTAGGGGGTTCTTTTCCCCAACACAGCTTCTTGCTCTGTACAGGGGCAGAGTGCGTCCTTGTATTGAGTATTGTTCACATGTGTTGGGAGGTTTCTCTCACACCGCTCTCCTAGACAAAGTTGAAAGGAAGGCCTTTCGTATCATTAACTCCCATCCACTCACCAACTCTCTGCAATCTCTCCCTCTCCGCCGCAATGTTGCATCTCTCTCGCTATTCTATCGCTACTATAATAATCAGTGTTCCTCAGGGCTTTCCCAGTGTATACCACCTCCTTTACGTAGGGCACGTGGTACCCGTCTTGCAACTAAATCCCACCCCTACTCCGTGCAACTCTCCAACCCAAGAGTGAAACGTTATTCTCAAACTTTCTTCTACTCAACAGCTGAGCTCTGGAACTCTCTCCCAGAATCAGTCTCTCCCTCTTGCTATGCCTTAAATTGCTTCAAACTCCGTGTGTCCAGGCATTTTGGCTCGAACGTCCCTTGATTTTGGCCCTGTTACTCTTTCAACTATGGGGGAGGCACTCGCTATAGGCAGTTCTGCCTTTTGCCTCCCTCAATCACATAGAAAAAAAAAAAAAAAAAAAAAAAAAGATACTGGGCGATAGTTAGTGACTTCTGCTCTACTCTCCTTCTTATGTATTGGCACAATGTTTCTTGTTTTCCATTTATTTGGCCATATACTTGTTCTCAGGAAGTTATTAAAAAACAAAGTAAGAGGCTGTGCGAGTTGCTTTGCACATTTATGGAGTAGTTGTGGACTTATACCGTCGGGTCCCACAGCTTTGTTTTCATCTAGTCCATGTAGCAGTCCATAAACTTCAGTCTTACTAGTTTTGAAACAGTCTACCTTTTCTTGAGTTACTATTGGGATATGTGGTGGTTGATGATCAGTGTGTGGTACAGTCATCTTGTTTGCAAAGTGGTGAGCTAGGGCATGGACTTTTTCTGCTGTAGTTTGGGCCACTTTGCCATTTCCACTTGTTAGAGGTGGAATTTGGTCTTCACGAATTATTCCCTGTTTCTCTTTTACTATATTCCACCACATTTTACTACCTACTTTTCCACCTTTTAATTGATTTCTTAAGTTGTCTTCCCATTTCTTAATGGCCCACTTTTGTACCTATTTAATTTTTCTTGCTGCCTTTTTATGGAGGTGTTTGTTGTGGGATGTAGAGTGACGTTTGTAGCGTTGCCAAGCGCGGTATTTACTATCAGATGCAGCCTTGCACTGAGTTCCAAACCAGGGTTGGTCAGATGGTTTTGCTGTGGATATTATATGTGGCACAAATCGATGTTGAACTTTTAACAGTTCATAGGTGATAGTGTCAGTTTGGTTGTTGACATCTTGTAGAATTATATCCCAATTTAGCTTAGATAGGGTATATTTAATACTGTCTCAATCAGAATTTTCCCACTTCCACAATTTACGATGGTTACTTTCTTCTTTTGTCATCTTGAATTGTATTTTGGTAAGAACTGCGAGATGGTCTGATGTTCCGACATATCCGAGAGGTGAGCATTTTATCATATTGCTTGGTATGTCAGTTACCATGGGGTCAAGTGATGAGCCAGAGATATGAGTATGAAAGTCAACGTGATTTCTTAGATCATATGCCGACATGAGGTGATCCAAAGATATCTGAACTCTGTGCTGGTTTAGATCCCCAAACAATAAAATATGCTCACATTTGTTGTTCGCTAAAAGTTGATCAAGATTGTCCATTAGAAAATCAAAGAGTAAGGATCCTTGTGATGGAGGGCGGTAGCATCCACAACATAGTATGCCCTGACCATTGGCATCAATAAGTTTGAATATTAATAATTCTAGCGGATCAGGAACAGGATAATAATTTGTTTGGATATTTAAATTATCTTTGTAACACAGAGCAATACCCCCTCCTTGTGTGTTTCTATCTTTCCTCACCCATGTGGAATATCCTGGTATTCTGGCATAATTTGGGGGTAACTTATCATCCAGGAATGTGTCCTCTAGGAACACAGTATCTGCCTTGCTCTTAATGACAAATCTATAAGTGAGTTCTCCCACGTTTGTGTGAAAACCTCTCACATTGGCAGAGATGAGTCTAAGTTCAAGGTTTTAATGTACTGTATATCCTGCATATTGGCCGCCATCATAATTCTGTGGATGTCGGTGCGGGTAAACACTTACAGGTGGTGGAGTTGCTGGGTATCGATAATGGATGCTATGGTACTGTGTTGCCAGTGTTGGTAACACTTGTTGATGTTGTGGATGTTGTTGACCAGTGTTGAGGTACTGAAGTTGAACTGAGCGTACTGCTGACACTGTTTCTTGGGCACTTTGCTTTACTGCAGTTATAAGATCTTGCTGTCACTGATCGGCGATCCTCTCCCGGCATTTTTGAGAGTTATGGTACCTCTTATGGCAGTAGTCACAGTTCTGGAGACTGGGACACTGAACGTCTGTGTGTCCTGTGCGATTACACAATGAACACTTCTTCACCATATGTATGTTGTTCATTGTCCTAATTTCCATCTGGATACATAAACTGATCAAATTTATTATAGTGGTCATTGTCGTTCCACTGATAACTTCTTTGATTGCTTCTATGTTGGTGGTATTCTGATGGTCGCTGCCTAAACTCTTGGTTTTGGTCTGGCTGATAGTTTTGCCTGTCTCGTTGTTGTTTTTGCTGTTTTTGTCGTTTAGGCTGAATATTCTGCTGCAATTGTAGTGGTTGTGGAGAGTGATGCGAATTTGGCTCTTGTTGCGGATGTGGGGCTTGCTGAGGCTGTGTTGTGTGTGGTTGAAGGTTACTATGATGTTTGTTCGCTTCTCTTCATACACTTTTCAGCTTCTTTGTTTGTTCTGACGACCACCATATATAAGTTTCGTAATTTCTCTCAATGAGCTGTTCCCATTCCTCCTCAATCCTGTTTGGGTAGGCTGAACAAGCAATGTATTTATGTTGAAGATCTTCTTTGTTGCCTTGGGGTTGCAATCAATGTATCCACAATCGAGATAGCATCTACTAAAACTTGTCGCTTCAGAGGCAAGTCTTCAATTATAGTATTATATACTGTTAAATGTGACTTGGTAGTTGATAGGTCCTGCTTTAATGTTCTTATTTGGGATATTAATTCCTTCTTTGATAGGGTGAGAAGGTTTTCATCTAACTCTGCATCCAATACAATTTCTGGCTCTTGTGACGCATGTCCAGTGTGAGCATGCTGTACAGAACGCCTAGTCATGCCCCACTCTCACTAGGATCGTCAGGGCAGGAACTTTGGCTGTAGTCTATGTAGAGTTTCCTAACTTAGTTCATGTGAGCCGTTGTACTATAAGTAATATGAATATGTATTTTGTTTTCATCTGAGTCAACGAGTTCTATTTTATATCATTAGTTATAAGTATTGTGTGTAAAACTTATTTGTAATGATGGGAGAAGCGGCAGCCACAGTTGGGGGTCAGTGGGTGCGCCATGCGGGAGGTGGGCCTAACTCACTAGCACTCCCCCCCCTCCCCCCCCCCCTCAGTGCTAGGAAAGCCTTTGTCTATCCCAGAGGAGAGAGAGAAATTTCGTAATGATTGTCAGTGGGCGGTCCTTAGTAGTTCACGTTGGGCTCACTAGAGGGCCGAGTATAAAAAGGGAAGTCTAGCCATTTTTTGATCAGAACTCATTAGGCAGAGCGACTTCTCATTTCCCTTGCTAACTATATATATTCTTCTGACTGATGTGAACTTTCTCTACTACCTTACATTCTTATCTCCTCTTTTCCCTGCCTGTTTAACTTCCATGGTCCCGTTGGTGCAGAGCTAGTCAGCCAACGTATTATCGCTTGAGTTCTCACGAGATACATCCCTATTAGATAGCCTATTTTGGAAGGGTTAACTTAGAATAGGATTGATTTATGTTTGTTGCACTTGTATATGCATTTCCCTGTGTGTTATTATTATTATTCCTGTTTTCTGCTAGTCTAGGTAATGCTAGACTGGGGTAAGGCTTTTTTGTGTTACGAGTTGTTGTTTGATGCAGTGGTTAAGCGATAAACCTGCATACTCGTTTCGGTTCAGTGAAGCCTAGGTTGTCTTCGCGGCTGACTGTGTTGAGTTAATAATTTACAGTGCGTGAGGGCAAGAGCCTAACCACCCTGTATTTTATTAACAGTTTGTTTTTACTTTGTCAAGGAGCCGGGAGAAAACCAGATACAAGGGATCTGGATTTCTCAAAGTGCACTTGTTAGTTTTAACGTAATACTTTAAACAGTTGTGAGGACTTCGCTAGGCTACGAGCTGTTTTTGCTCAGTCACTGCTACCTTTTGCCCACAGTACCCCAGCTAGACTTTACTCGATTAGTAGATACAGAATAGTATTGAAGCTTTCCTTATGTATGATATTGTTTATGCACTATTGATTTCATGTGTTGCACGCTTGGCTACTTTAGTGATTAGTGCCCCACGAGCACAATCCGAGTAGGCTATTGCCGTTGCATTTGCGGAGTACTTCTTTTTAATGTTTGCCATTTACTATTGCATATTCTTTTAATTATTCTTATGCCAATTTAAACCTTTAATAGTATTTAATTGCCAGTGTTTTTGCTTATTGAATTACTGTTCAAAATCCGATACGTACTTCTTACGAGCATCCGAGAAGCATCTAACTTTTTTCAGAAGATTCCTTGCTCGATGCTTAAGGACTATTACTTAACGTAACGTAATAGTGCCGATCCGAAGTAGAGGGTGGAGGACTTCTTAAGTTCTTAGTCAAGGGTGGATTACTTCGGCTTCGGCCAACACTATTCTTTGGTGTTGTTGTTTCTTACTTCTTTGTTTGATTGTTGACCAGACTAGATAATTCCTGTCTCTTTATTAGTCTGTTGTTGAACACTAGTACCGAGTTCTTGTATACCCCGTTATAACAGATTGAACTCTGGAGGGTATTGGTGTTTTTTGTTCGGCTGGCAGTACTCAGGGGTTGGGATCGTGTGTTTCCATTGTGGCAGCGAGCCGTATTCGAGTCCTGATTGAGAGCCCTTGTGCACCCGAGTGCCAGGTCGTAACAAATGGCGACCTTGCTTTAGAGTTGTACAACATTTGTTTGTTTGTATTTTAGCGTGCATATTGAAGAATATTTTTTTTGTATGGCAATTAGTAAAGCATTTAAGAGACTCCAGTTAATTTAGTAATTAGTGCTTGCATAGGAAGTTTAACACATTTGTCTCGAGAATTTTGTTGTGGACTTCAGTATGTCGTGCATTAGCACTGACGATGAGCGAGAGATGCCATTTGAAGGTGTGCCGTTAGTAACCAGTGAGGAGGATGCTAGAGTTTTTGTGAGTAAGCGGTACCACGTGACGGAGGAGAGGCTGACTGGGGTGGATGTTTGTGGCTTGCACCTGATAGCCAAGGTTTTGGGCATTTCCAATGTAGTAGGGATGTCCAAGGGGGAGCTGATTTCCTGGGTGTTGCGTGGGCGACATGGGGTTTCGGGGGAGAGGGCGTTTGGGGGGGTTACTCCCCAGATCCCCTCTCACTCGACTCCCACAGTGCCGTCCACTCAGTTACCGGAGGTTAGCACTCTCCCACAGAGGGATGAGAATTGGCAGATTGGAGTGCCCTCGGGAGGTGCACATGGTGGTTCCCCAGTTTTTGCCCCCCCTCCTTCAGTAGTGGCAGCTCCCTCTTCCTGCCTGTCTCCAGATATGGTATTTAGACTTGAGCTTGCTAAGATTGAGTCTAGGAAGCAGGAGAATGAGACCAGGAGGCAGGAGGATGAGACGAGGAGGCATGAGATTGAGGCTAGGAGGCATGAGGCTGAGCTTAGGTACGACTCGGAGAAATATTGTGCTAAATTAGATTTAGATAAGACTCGTGCAGAGTCGACAGGGACTCGGATGGGCCGTGAGGGCCAAGTAAGAGAACAGTCCTTGGACCAATTAGTCAAATTGGTGCCGGTATTTAGTGAAACTGAAGTCACAGAATTTTGTAATCGTTTTGAGAAGAAGTGTAGGGAGCATAATTGGCCTGAAGAGAAGTGGGCAGCTCTAGTCTCCTCAAGACTTACGGGTAAGGGTCTGAAGGCTTATGATGCACTGCCTTTAGAGTCTTGCATTGACTACCCAGAATTGAAAAGAGCTGTCCTACGGGCATACGAGTTGCAACCGGAAACATATCGTTTGAAGTTTCGGGGTGTTACAAAGACTAGGGAGGCGACCTTTCTTGAACATGCCCGGGACTTAAAAGATGCACTTAAAAACTGGACACGTTCTGAGAAAGCTGAGATGGCCGAACAGTTGACTGAGCTGTTTCTGCTCGAGCAGTTTCATAAGTGTACTGGTGCAGAAATGACTTTAACTATTAAAGAAAAGAACCCAAAAACTCTACAGGAGGCAGCTGAGATGGCTGACCTCCGGCTATCACTAATTCGTGGGTGCGGGTCTGCCCAGCGTAGTGAGGCAGGTAACAAGGGGCGTGACGCCCCACCCCCCCGAGTTAGTGATATACCTTATGCAAACAAGTACAAGAGCCATGATACCAAGACTGACCACAAGACTAGCACCGTCCCATTTAAGAAGGGGCCGGGCCCTTCCCAAGGGAAGCCCAAAGGGGAGTTGGAGTGTTATCAATGTCATAAAAAGGGGCACTTTGCAAGAGTCTGTCCTAGCAAACCACCTACAGCAGCTGTGCCTTTGGCCTGCAACATTGGTGTGTCTCCGAAGTCATCTGAGTTTGCCCGGGGCAGTTCGTCAGAGGCTGAGGCACAGCCAATGCAGAAGCACCTTGGAGGCTCGAACCCTGCTCAGGATGTTTTTTGCGACCATAGAGGGCGGGGTTGCGTGATGTGGGCGGGGCGCAAGCATGGAGTAGAGGTCTTGCGTGATACAGGTGCTTCCCAGACTCTGATGAAAAACTTGACTGGCTACCCTATAAACGCGGCTCGGGTGGTAGTGGTGCAGGGTATTAATGCAACTCGGTCATACCCGCTGGTGCGGTTGGAGTTGGAGGTGGATGGTGTGGCACGTGAATTGGATGTCGGGATTGTGGAGAAACTGCCAGTGGAGGGCGTCGACCTTCTTCTCGGCAACGACTTTGCAATGCCCGCTTCTGAGGTTCTACCCTTAGTCGTTGCCGAGAGGCCGGCCGACGTGAGTAGGGAAGAGCAAGAGTGGGTCGAGCGGTGCCAGACACAACCCATGGCGTGTGTTGTCACCCGAGCTCGGGCAGTTAAAGTGCCACAGCCTAGTCCTCCGTCTTCAGACCAGCGGAGGAACGATCAACAGGAGGAGGTTAAAGCTGGAGTTGGTTTTAAGAGTTTGACTCGGCGGCTCTCCTGGGTGATTCAGTATTAGCACCATTACTTAATTCTGGAGTAGCCCCTGGGCCTGTCATCGAGAGTGACGAGGTTGGGCATGACGAGTCTCCACGACAGCAACGTTATGTACATCGAGAGAGACAGAGGGAGCAGCCCAGTATCGGGGAAGGTCATGCATTGCTCCGGGAGCAGTTAGATCGCTTGGCACCCTCAGATATACGTCGGTTGCAACTAGAAGACCCTGAGCTCCAAACGTGTGCTAATGGAGCTGTAGAGCTCGACGAGGACGGCGATGCACAACCAGGAGATTTTTTTTATTATTGGCATCCTCAGCAGGATCTTGGATTGCCTTATGTGCTGTTTGCTGCTCGGGAGGTACCTGGTGAGAGCCTGGGATTTAGTCCAAACGAGCTGATTTTTGGACACCGTGTCAGGGGCCCCCTTAACCTGCTGAAAGAAATATGGGAGGGGACTGTGCAGCCTTGTCCATTATTAAAGTATGTGCTTGAAAGCCGTGAGCGCATGCTTAAGAGTCTGGAGATGGCAGGTAGAAATTTGACAGAATCACAAGCTTTGATGAAGGACAGGTATGATCGCAAAGTGAGGCTCCGGAAGTTCACTGTAGGACAAGAGGTATTAATTTTGTTGCCTTTGGTTGGTAACCCCCTCTCTGCGAAGTACACTGGACCTTATAAAATTGTAGAACAAATTTCAGACTTAGATTACCTTGTTGCCACTCCAGACAGGAGGAAAAAGAACCAGTTATGTCACGTGAACCTTATTAAAGAGTATGTGAGGCGCCCCTCTGAGCCTCTCACTGTCCCTGTGTTGGCTTGTTGCGGCCGTGGTGGAGAAGGAGAGGGGGACAGTCAAGCTTCAGAGGAGGATATCTGGGATCAACATGTTTCAGCGGATCAGTGGGCGGGGAACTCGAGCCTAAGGGCTGACGAGGCTATAGCTCATTTGCCTGAGCCGCAGTTTGATGCTATCCGTCAGTTGTTCGGTTCATACCCCACTGTATTTGCTGAACACCCAGGCCTCACTACTCAGGCTATGCATGATGTTGACGTGGGGGACCATCTACCCTTTAACCCTAATTTAGCGGCGAGCAACATAAGTCGAGTTAAATAAAGCTGGACTATGTGGCGGCGCTCGACATAACTCGAGTGGCAATTTCAGCACGTAATGTGGCTGAGAGAGAGAGACAAGTGGTGGCAGGAGACTAGCGAGCGTATGACTGCTCCAGACCACCGCGGCGAACCTACTGACACAAATCTCAGCTCCCTCCTCCCTCTCTCACTCGCTACATACTCAATTATGTACTGAAAGTACCGAATTACCTGCTTTTTGCACTCGCGTTGCACGGTTATTGCAAGAAATCTATCCATTATACAAGGATCGTTATAGTGTCATTCGAAAGCTCTGTTTATGCCCTTTCAGGGATAGGTACTTGTTTTACGTTCTGGGTCTTATTTAGGCATGAAAATTATCACGTAAACAGCCCTATTTTGGCTAAAAACACCCCGCTGTACGGTACACATAAATAAACCGCATAGGCCGCTCGTAAGGTGTTAAGTCAATCCCGTACCGTGTGCCCCCCATAAAACTACCAGCTCTGAGGGATGAGTTGGAGTATATGCTCGGTAGAGGGTTGATAGAGAAAGGCACAGTTAAGTGGACTTCCCCCGTAACACTGCAGCCTAAGCCAGATGGCAAGGTACGCTTTTGTATTGATTTCCGTAGGTTAAACGGTTTGACTCCAACTAACCCATATCCTCTTCCTTGGGTTGATGATAGTGTTGAAAAAATTGGTAATGCTCGTTTTTTGTCTAAAGTAGATTTAGTAAAAGGTTACTGGCAAGTACCTTTGTCCAAGCGTGCTAAAGAGGTATGTGGTTTTATTGAGGTATGTGGTTTGTTGTTACCTAACGGTGCAATGTTATGCCTTACGGACTTAAGAATGCACCAGCAACGTTTCAGAACCTGATGAATGAAATTGTAAAGGACATTCCAAATTGCACCGTATATTTGGACGATGTAATCATTTATGATGACGACTTTGAGAGCCATTGTGAGCACCTTGAGACCTTGTTCCGGAAACTTAGTGAAGCAGGTCTGGTAGTAAATTTGGCAAAGTGTGACTTCGTAAAAGCCACTGTGCATTACCTTGGGTTTGTAGTGGGAAGGGGACAGGTGTGCCCTCCTCAGAACAAGGTACAGGCTATCAATAAATGTCCGCACCCAACAACCAAGAAGCAGATTATGAGATTCTTGGGTATGATAGGCTACTACAGACGCTTCATAAAAGGTTACTCAACGGTGTTGGCACCTCTCACAGATTTGTTATCTAAAGACAAAAAGTTTTTGTGGGCACCAGAGTGTGAAAAGGCTTTCACTTTGGTGAAACATTTGCTATGTACTCACCCGATACTCAGGGCCCCAGACTTTAACAGGCCTTTTCAGCTGGCAACAGATGCTAGTGGTGTAGGGGCTGGTGCCGTCTTGCTAGAGACAGACAATGAAGGTGTGGAACACCCAGTAAGTTTCTTTTCTAAGAAGTTCAATGCTGCACAAAAGAACTATTCTACAATAGAAAAGGAATTACTGGCGATTGTGCTGTCGCTCAGGCACTTCGAGGTGTATGTTCCAGCCTATGGCCCAGTCGTGGTTATCTACACTGATCATCACCCTTTGAGATTCCTGAATCAATTTCACAATCGCAATATGAGACTGACCAGGTGGTCTTTGATGTTGCAGGAGTATAACCTGGACATCCGTCATATTGCTGGATGTGACAATGTGATCGCGGATTGTTTATCAAGGGTGGATGATCAGTCGTAGGCTATCACAGGTGTGTGGGTTTGAGTGGAGGAAAATAGGCTGCCCTTATAGTGCAGCCGGGAAAAACATATTAAAATATAAAAATCATATAAAAACTCTTTCTTTTGATATAGATAATCGTATAAGTTTGTCATAGCCTATAGAGTTTGAGTAGTCCACGAACTATCAAACGGCTGAGCTGCTGTAAGCTCGCTCTGGGAGCATGATATTGTGTCTTTTTGCTATTGTTGGGAGGAGTTATAATATGTGATTTTTTTTTTTAATAATAAGATGTGTTTTGGTGATAAACTCAGCTTTGTTTTAGTGCCATGCGGTCGCTGGGTGTGAGGGGCTTGATGGCGTTCTTTGTTTGTCAGATTTTAGCTCAGGGTTGAGCAAGTAAAATCTTGGGGGAGGTGTGACGCATGTCCAGTGTGAGCATGCTGTACAGAACGCCTAGTCATGCCCCACTCTCGCTAGGATCGTCAGGGCAAGAACTTTGGCTGTAGTCTATGTAGAGTTTCCTAACTTAGTTCATGTGAGCCGTTGTACTATAAGTAATATGAATATGTATTTTGTTTTCATCTGAGTCAACGAGTTCTATTTGATATCATTAGTTATAAGTATTGTGTGTAAAACTTATTTGTAATGATGGGAGAAGCGGCAGCCACAGTTGGGGGTCAGTGGGTGCGCCATGCGGGAGGTGGGCCTAACTCACTAGCATTCCCCCCCTCCCCCCTCCCCTCAGTGCTAGGAAAGCCTTTGTCTATCCCAGAGGAGAGAGAGAAATTACGTAATGATTGTCAGTGGGCGGTCCTTAGTAGTTCACGTTGTGCTCACTAGAGGGCCGAGTATAAAAAGGGAAGTCTAGCCATTTTTTGATCAGAACTCATTAGGCAGAGCGACTTCTCATTTCCCTTGCTAACTATATATATTCTTCTGACTGATGTGAACTTTCTCTACTACCTTACATTCTTATCTCCTCTTTTCCCTGCCTGTTTAACTTCCATGGTCCCGTTGGTGCAGAGCTAGTCAGCCAACGTATTATCGCTTGAGTTCTCACGAGATACACGCCTATTAGATAGCCTATTTTGGAAGGGTTAACTTAGAATAGGATTGATTTATGTTTGTTGCACTTGTATATGCATTTCCCTGTGTGTTATTATTATTATTCCTGTTTTCTGCTAGTCTAGGTAATGCTAGACTGGGGTAAGGCTTTTCTGTGTTACGAGTTGTTGTTTGATGCAGTGGTTAAGCGATAAACCTGCATACTCGTTTCGGTTCAGTGAAGCCTAGGTTGTCTTCGCGGCTGACTGTGTTGAGTTAATAATTTACAGTGCGTGAGGGCAAGAGCCTAACCACCCTGTATTTTATTAACAGTTTGTTTTTACTTTGTCAAGGAGCCGGGAGAAAACCAGATACAAGGGATCTGGATTTCTCAAAGTGCACTTGTTAGTTTTAACGTAATACTTTAAACTGTTGTGAGGACTTCGCTAGGCTACGAGCCGTTTTTGCTCAGTCACTGCTACCTTTTGCCCACAGTACCCCAGCTAGACTTTACTCGATTAGTAGATACAGAATAGTATTGAAGCTTTCCTTATGTATGATATTGTTTATGCACTATTGATTTCATGTGTTGCACGCTTGGCTACTTTAGTGATTAGTGGCCCACGAGCACAATCAGAGTAGGCTATTGCCGTTGCATTTGCGGAGTACTTCTTTTTAATGTTTGCCATTTACTATTGCATATTCTTTTAATTATTCTTATGCCAATTTAAACCTTTAATAGTATTTAATTGCCTGTGTTTTTGCTTATTGAATTACTGTTCAAAATCCGATACATACTTCTTACGAGCATCCGAGAAGCATCTAACTTTTTTCAGAAGATTCCTTGCTCGATGCTTAAGGACTATTAATTAACGTAACGTAATAGTGCCGATCCGAAGTAGAGGGTGGAGGACTTCTTAAGTTCTTAGTCAAGGGTGGATTACTTCGGCTTCGGCCAACACTATTCTTTGGTGTTGTTGTTTCTTATTTATTTGTTTGATTGTTGACCAGACTAGATAATTCCTGTCTCTTTATTAGTCTGTTGTTGAACACTAGTACCGAGTTCTTGTATACCCCATTATAGCAGATTGAACTCTGGAGGGTATTGGTGTTTTTTGTTCGGCTGGCAGTACTCAGGGGTTGGGATCATGTGTTTCCGTTGTGGCAGCGAGCCGTATTCGAGTCCTGATTGAGAGCCCTTGTGCACCCGAGTGCCAGGTCGTAACACTCTGAAGATTCTTTTCTCTGTTCTCCTGCTCCCCCAGTGAAGTAACTAACAGGATCAGATATTCCAATATGTGTTCTTAATTTTCCTGTTTTTTCACAGATGAATTCATGATGATCATGAAAACATGTTGCACGACAGATGTTGGGACAGTTCTCCACCTGGCACTTTTTGTCCACCCCCGGTGATTCTGGCTTCCCACAAACAGCACACCACTTTCTTGGTCTGTAACCAGGGATGCCGAGTGGTCGTTCTATTGTCTTCCCATGGTGGTTATTGCAGGTGCTGCTCATTCTCCAATTTGTGTATAGACACAAGGAAACAATTGCTACAAAGAATGTAACAAATAGATAACGGCTGAGAATCCTAATAACTGCTGAATCCTAATAGCCTACTATGTATCCTAATAGCCCAGAGGTCGCCTACCTATTCCTTGGCTTATATTAGTGAGAAGGCGATTTCATATCCCCCACCCTCTAAAGGGCGTGGACCCTCTTGAATAGGCAAAGGATGGTCGGAATCTCTAGCCTTGGGAACCTCTTTTATGAGGAACCTAAACCCTATCCCTAACCAAAGCGGTTTGCCTACCCAACACGCTTCCTACAACTACCCCTGTTAAGGGGCCCCCTCGTGCATATAGCCTCAGGGTTCAGCGTACTACCACGTATGGGGGTCTCTAGTTGGCGGTGTGACCAGGGCTTGATACATATACAGTACAAATAAACATGCATAAATTGTGTAAAAAAGCGCAGCAGACTTCTAACAGACAGGGTGGAGTGGAGGGGTAAACAAGGTGGGGGGTGGGGCTGCGTTGGTGCGCGGCCCGCCACTCATACACTCCACAAAGAGACCGGGGTAAACTCCTCACAACTTCTTTCACACATCGGTAAATGAAGTGTCCTTAATTTGAAGCCTTCCTCGTGTGTTGATGGATAGGCTGTGAAAAAAGTGTAACGTGTTACGAACTGGCACTCGGGTACACAAGGGCTCTCAATCAGGACTCGAATACGGCTCGCTGCCACAACGGAAACACACGATCCCAACCCCTGAGTACTGCCAGCCGAACAAAAAACACCAATACCCTCCAGAGTTCAATCTGCTATAACGGGGTATACAAGAACTCGGTACTAGTGTTCAACAACAGACTAATAAAGAGACAGGAATTATCTAGTCTGGTCAACAATCAAACAATGAAGTAAAAAACAACAACACCAAAGAATAGTGTTGGCCGAAGCCGAAGTAATCCACCCTTGACTATGAACTTAAGAAGTCCTCCACCCTCTACTTCGGATCGGCACTATTACGTTACGTTAATTAATAGTCCTTAACCCTTAATTAGCGGCTCACCACATAAGTCGAGTTAAATAAAGCTGGACTATGTGGCGGCGCTCGACATAGGTCGAGTGGCAATTTCAGCACGTAATGTTGCTGAGAGAGAGAGACAAGTGGTGGCAGGAGAGTAGCGAGCGTATGACTGCTCCAGACCACCGCGGCGAACATACTGACACGAATCCCAGCTCCCTCCTCCCTCTCTCACTCGCTATATAAGGAATTGTATCGGGAAAGTGGCTAATTACATGCTTTTTGCACTCGCGTTGCACGGTTATTGCAAGAAAACTAGCCATCATAAAAGGATCGTTATGGTGTCATTCGAAAGCTCTGTTTATGCCCTTTCAGGGATAGGTACTTGTTTTACGTTCTGGGTCTTATTTAGGCATGAAAATGATCACGTAAACAGCCCTATTTTGGCTAAAAACACCCCGCTGGGCGGTACATATAAATAAACCGCATCGGCCGCTCGTAAGGTGTTAAGCATCGAGCAAGGAATCTTCTGAAAAAAGTTAGATGCTTCTCGGATGCTTGTAAGAAGTACGTATCGGATTTTGAACAGTAATTCAATAAGCAAAAACACTGGCAATTAAATACTATTTAAGGTTTAAATTGGCATAAGAATAATTAAAAGAATATGCAATAGTAAATGGCAAACATTAAAAAGAAGTACTCCGCAAATGCAACGGCAATAGCCTACTCGGATTGTGCTCGTGGGCCACTAATCACTAAAGTAGCCAAGCTTGCAACACATGAAATCAATAGTGCATAAACAATATCATACATAAGGAAAGCTTCAATACTATTCTGTATCTACTAATCGAGTAAAGTCTAGCTGGGGTACTGTGGGCAAAAGGTAGCAGTGACTGAGCAAAAACGGCTCGTAGCCTAGCGAAGTCCTCACAACTGTTTAAAGTATTACGTTAAAACTAACAAGTGCACTTTGAGAAATCCAGATCCCTTGTATCTGGTTTTCTCCCAGCTCCTTGACAAAGTAAAAACAAACTGTTAATAAAATACAGGGTGGTTAGGCTCTTGCCCTCACGCACTGTAAATTATTAACTCAACACAGTCAGCCGCGAAGACAACCTAGGCTTCACTGAACCGAAATGAGTATGCAGGTTTATCGCTTAACCACTGCATCAAACAACAACTCGTAACACAGAAAAGCCTTACCCCAGTCTAGCATTACCTAGACTAGCAGAAAACAGGAATAATAATAATAACACACAGGGAAATGCATATACAAGTGCAACAAACATAAATCAATCCTATTCTAAGTCAACCCTTCCAAAATAGGCTATCTAATAGGCAAGTATCTCGTGAGAACTCAAGCGATAATACGTTGGCTGACTAGCTCTGCACCAACGGGACCATGGAAGTTATACAGGGCAGGGAAAAGAGGAGATAAGAATGTAAGGTAGTAGAGAAAGTTCCCAGCAGTCAGAAGAATATATATAGTTAGCAAGGGAAATGAGAAGTCGCTCTGCCTAATGAGTTCTGATGAAAAAATGGCTAGACTTCCCTTTTATACCCGGCCCTCTAGTGAGCCCAACGTGAACTACTAAGGACCGCCCACTGACAACCATTACGTAATTTCTCTCTCTCCTCTGGGATACACAAAGGCTCCCCTAGCACTGAGTTAGGCCCACCTCCCACCTGGCGCACCCACTGACCCCCAACTGTGGCTGTTTCTCTACCCATCATTACAAATAAGTTTTACACACAATACTTATAACTAATGATATAAAATAGAACTCGTTGACTCAGATGAAAACAAAATACATATTCATAGTACTTATAGTACAACGGCTCACATGAACTAAGTTAAGAAACTCTACATAGACTACAGCCAAAGTTCCTGCCCTGACGATCCTAGAGAGAGTGGGGCATGACTAGGCGTTCTTTACAGCATGCTCACACTGGACATGCGTCACAAACGATACTATGTCTAGAACTATGAATTATTCTATAAAGTTGTGGAGTACAGATATCCGTGTCTCTATTAGTCTGCGCCTGCGTCTCTCTCTCTCTCTCTCCCCAACCGAAATGGTTCACAAGGGACATAGCTTCAGCAATTAAGAGAGAAAGGTTGCATACAAAAAGGGCAAAAGAAGTCAAGACCAAAGAGATTTAGATTTCTTCAAAAATATGTGTAGGAGAGTGAAATATCTTATAAAACAAGCAAAGCAGAATGAAGAACTCAGGGTTGCAGCCCTCTCCAAAGAGAGTCCTAAGGAGTTCTTCAGCTATGTGAATAGCAGGAAACAATTCAAAAGTAGCATTGGATCTCTAAAGGATTAAGCAGGCTAACTACAAACCGACACTGATATAGCTTAATCCATAAACGACTATTATGCCTCGGTATTTACAAGGGAAAATACCAGTAACATACCAAGTCCAGGATTTGTGCATGAGGGTGAAGTTTGTAGCAAAGTTAGATGTACCCCAGAGAAGGTAGCAAAGAGAATAGATAAGTTAAATAGATTAAAATCATCCGGCCCAGACAGTTTTCTTCCCCGAGTTGTACGAGAAGTGCAAGATGAAATCGCATCTTCCTTGACTGAAATCTTCAATAAAACACTAGATAATAGAGGTCCCTGAAGACTGGAACTCGCCAATGTGACCCAATCTTTAAGAAGGGGGATCATGAGTTTCCCTAGAATTATCAGCCAATTATTTTGACTTCTATCATAGTAAAACTCTTAGCAGGGATACAAGTAGACAAGATAGTTGACTACCTAAAAATCCACAATATCATTACAGATTCCCAACATGGATTCAGGTGACACCGATCATGTCTTACCAATTTACTGGAATTTTTCCACAAAATGCTTAGTGAGTATGACAAAAGTAGAGCCAAATACACCCTATACTTAGATTATCAGAAAGATTTTGATAAAGTGCCTCATTGCAGGCTAATGTCAAAAGTGAGTGCACTAGGTATCAATTCAATGGTCACAAATTGGATAGAAAGTTGGCTAACAGATAGACAACAACGAGTGGTAATCAATTGTGTTTCCTCTGAGTCACTTCTGGAGTTCCACAGGGATCTGTTCTTGGCCCACTTCTGCTTATCATATACAGTATGTCAATGACATCGATATTGGTCTGTTGAGTGTGATCTCCAAGTTTGCAGACGACATAAAGCTTGGAATGAATGTGAATGACCCCAAAGGGGTCAAACAGCTCAGGGTGGACCTCAATAGACTGGGTAAATGGTCGGAGACATGGCAGATGCCTTTAGATTTGGAAAAGTGCAAGGTGATACATATCGGCCAAGCAAACCCTAAGTCAGCCTATTCGCTAATTGGGAATGCCTCTGGAAGTGACTGAAAAAAGGATTTTGGGTGTTCTGGTTAGCAGTGAAATAAAGTTTTCCAAGCAGTGCATTGAAGTAGAGAAGGAAGCTCAGAAATTATTGGGCTATATTAATGCAAGAAGTGTGATAAGCCTAAAAGAATGGTCACCATAGCGAACGCGATAGGCCTCACGGAAGGAAGACCATAACAAAAAATTCAAAACGCCTCAGGGGCTCTCAAAGCAAAGGAATACATGATTACGTGAGATAATTCCCCTCAAGTACTTCTCACCCCTCATCGTCATGTGTCTCGACCTCCCCCTTCCCCTCTCCGCTATGTTCGTCATTATCGGCTATTTTCCTCATATTTCCCCTATTTATCGGTTAAATGGCTCAAATTTCTCTCATGCGGTTTCGTACACACCAGTGACTCACTTAGAGATCTTATGCAACACTGAGATATATCCCATGGCGCTCAGTGTATTGCGAGACGTTGCGAAAGGAGGATATGTCTCTCTCCCCTCTCGGCTCAGCATACGACCGGGCGACAAAAGTATACATTTTTCACAACCCAAATGCTTTTCCCACTGGTTTTATCGTTCTTCAAGGTTCATATGTTCATCATATAAGTAAACTAAAGTAGATGTGCCATTTTGCCCAAAATTAAAACGGCATACCCAACTCTGCGATGGGCCACCATCATCACTAGTAGTCACTATCACAATTAAGGCATTACCATCATCAGCAATACTACTATTATAGGCATTACTACTACTGTTACCATCATCACTACTACTCTCATCATCTCTGGTATCGTTATGCGTGTGAGCCACTATGGGGCACACATACACAGAACGCCATCGTTGCTGGGGGGGGGGGGTACCATATTTTGGACCTACAATAATAACTATTGCACAAATTCAAAAAATCTTGACTGACCGTCGGATTCACCCACCGAATGTTCGTGTGCAATTTGGTGAAAATCCGTCCAATGGTCTAGGAGGAGTTTTGGGACGGACGGACGACAAGGACGGCGACGACGACAGACATTTTTTTCGGTGGTACCCCAGTATACAGGGGGGCAATACCACTCAGCTTATGCAGAGTTGATAAATGCACATGAAAAATAAATAATGCTTTATATCGTAAATATAACAAATTATGTCAGAAAATAAGGCTAGAATTAATCCCCTAGGGCAATTTTGGGTCCCATGGGTTAAGACGCAATTTAAGTATAGACATAAGGAAATAGTCCTCACACTTTACATTGCTCTGATATGGCCTCTCCTAGAGTATGATGTTCATTTCTGGTCTTCAGCACTCGGGAAAGATATAGAGCGATTGGAAAGAGTACAATCTAGGGCTACAAAACTAATTCCATCAATTAGAAGGCTGAGCTATGAGGAACGGTTGAGAACTATTAATCTCTTTCCGTTGGAGACACGCAAACTACGAGGTCGGCTCATTGAAGTTTAAAAAATACTTACTGGATTTGACAACGTGGATTATAGCAAAATATTTAGCCTCAATTGAATACAGCATGGAACCATGGCTGGAAATTAGTATAGAATATACGATCTGTTCTACCTGGAACAAACTACCCTCAGTTTTTCAGTAGAGCAGTTCAAGAATAGATTAGATAGGATTTTAAACATTCTGTAATGAGTGTAGTGCACTAAGCAGTATCTCCTTTCACTTCGAGTATCTCCCTGGAATTGACCGTAAGGTCTCCAAGATACTAACTATTCCTTGTAACTCCTTGTAACTCTCTCTCTCTCTTTCTCATTACAGCATACACAATTAGTTGGAAACAGTAGTATACAGGTATAGACCAGTGAGTTAAGCTGCAGGACCATCACCCCTCTCATCTCTCTCTCTCTCTCTATCACTAACAACATACACAATTAGTTGGACACAGTAGTATACAGATATAGACCAGTGGGTTAAGCTGCAGGAACCATCACCACCGGTCATCAAGCCACGGTTCAAGGTTGTAACTTTATCTATCTATCTATCTATTGCCTAATGCCATGATCCCCGAAGGGTAGGCCACGAACGAACCGCCCCCATGCACCTCTGTCCCCAGTCAGTCGATGCCCCTCCTCCCAACCAGCACCGCCTTCATTCATATACTTCCTCACTCCATCCTTCTACCTCTCCTTCAGTCTACCTCTCCCTCTCTGTCCTTCCACCTTGCTCTCGTACACCGTCTTAGTCATTCTCTCACTTCCCATACGTTCCATATGGCCGAACCATCTCAAGTTGTTCCTTTTCACACTTTCCAGCACATCTACCTCCACACCAACCTCGTTTTTACTTCCTCATTCGTCTGTCTATCCCTCCATGTAAATCCGCACGCACTTCTCAAGTAACTCATTTCCACCGCTCTCACTCTTGGTCCGAGTCTCTCCACGAACGTCCATGCTTCGCTTACGTAAGTTAGTGTCGAGATTACCATACTGTCATGCAAGGACTTCTTCACTTCCATACTGACCACTCTATTTCTTGTTACTGCTTTCAACGTTCCTACAACCTTCTTCCCCTGTTGCACCCTCTCCCGCACTTCTTCATCCACAGTCCCATCTTTACTCAACACACTGCCCAGATACTTAAAAGAGCGGATGATCTCTATAGCCTGACCGTTCAACTTCACCTCACACTCTGTGGCTTCACCACTTTCGAAAACCATAACCTTGCTTTTCACCGCATTTACCTTCAAATTCCGTTTTTCGCACACTGTTCCAAACTCATTTACCAGACCCTGCAACTCCCATTTGTTATCGCTCATTAGAACTGTGTCTTCCGCAAACAGCAGTATAGGCAGCTTCCACTCATTTCCCTACCTTTCCAGCGATACACCAACATCCACTGCTCTTGATAGTATTTCTTTCATGACTCCATCCATATATACAGTAAACAACCATGGGGACATCACACATCCCTGTTTCAACCCAACACTCAGGTCAAAGAACTTGCTCTGCTAATTTTCCACACATACTGCTGCCTTTGCACCCTCATACATGCTCTTCACTGCTTTCAGCAACTTGCCATCTACTCCGTATATTCTAAGTACTTTCCACAAGCCTTCTCTATCCACTCTGTCATAGGCCTTTTCCAAGTCCATAAAGGCAACATACACCTTTTGTTGCTTCTCCAGATATTTTCTCCACAACACAATTCAGGGTAAAAATCTGATCTACACATCCTCTTCTCTTCCTAAAACCTCCCTGCTCATCGCCTATCCATTTCTCTGTTCTCACTCTCACCCTCTCAATCACTACCCTACTAGCTTAAAAGACATATTCCTCGGTGGTTACCACACATTCCTCTCTCCCCTTTGCCCTTATATAGGGGGACTATTATGCCAGTCTTCCAGTCATTGGGTGCATTCCCCTTCTCCCATGCTAGTTTGCACATTTTCCATACCCATTCGATCACTATCTCACCACCATACCTCAACATTTCCCCACTTACTCCATCTGTTCCTGGTGCTTTCCCCAACTTCACTCTTTTCATGGCTTCCCACACTTCTGACCTCCTGATCCTCACCTCCTCCTCCACTACTTCTCCTCTTCTCCCTCCCATACCATATCCAACTATATTTGCTGGCTCTTCATTCCTTACATTTAGCAACTCGTTGAAGTACTCCCTCCATCTTTCGACTCTCTCTTGCTTCTCTGCTAGCATTCTCCCATTCTTATCTTTCACACCCTTACTGTATCCTTTGCTACCTTCCCTAACTTTCTTGACTTCTTTCCAGAACAGATTCTTACACTCCCTCCATTTTACACTCAGATTCCTTCCAAATTCCTCATCTACTCTTCTCTTACTTTCCTTCACTACTCTCTTCACCACTCTCTTTCTCTCCACGTACCTCGCTCGTTTCTGCCTCTCCAAATCTTCATTCCTTCTACTACCCAACCACTCTCTATGCGCTTTCTTCTTTTCTTCCACAGCTATTTTTACTTCTTCTGTCCACCATGCTGTACCTTTCACTCCCTTCCCTCTTCTCCTCAAACCACACACCTTCTCACATGCTGCACAGATCTCTTCCTTAAACACCTTGCCTACCTCCTCCCCTTCCTCCATATCTTTCAGGTCGAACCCACCTAGTCGTCTTTCTACTGCTCTCCTGTTCTCTTCCCTGATTTCCACCTCCTGTAGCCTCTCCACCCTCCTCACCATTCCACCTTCCTCTCGCCTCCCTCCAGCTCTCCTCACCCACTTCTTTTGTATCCTAACCTTAGCTACTACTATGTAATGATCAGACAGACCCCCTCCAATACCCCTATTCACCCTAGCATCCATCACAGATATCTTCATTCTTTCATCCACACATATATAATCAATCAGTGACTTTCGTTCCACCACTGTCTTATCCATATCCTTCTTCCTCCACACCACTTTCCATGTGTACCTGTGTATCATTCTGTGTCGGAAGAAGGTGTTGGCCATCCACAATCTCCTCCCCACACATACGTCCACAAGTGCACTACCATTCCCATTCACCTCTGACGGTACCCCCCCACCACTCCATCAACTTTCCTATCACCCACTTTACCATTCATATCCCCAATCATAAATATTCTTTCGTTCTTGTCAAACTTATCCAGGCACGCCTCCACATTCCCCCAGAACTCCTCTTTCTCTCTTACTTTTGTATCCTCTGTCGGAGCATATACACACAGTCACCCACGTTTGTATTCCTACTTTCATTCTCCTTGAACCCACCGACCCATATTCTCTTACACACTCCTTCCATTTGTTACTTACAAACAGACACACATATTCTCTTGCTGCTCCCTCACTCACTCCAGCACACACATCCATTCCACACTCCCACTCTCTCACATCTGAACCTTTCCATTTGGTCTCTGTCATTCCACATACATCCAGCCTGGCATTCACTAGCACTTCCAAAACCTTTCTCTCTTTTGTGCCATCATTCATGCCACTAACATTCCATGTAGCCACTCTCAGAATGTCTGAAGGAATGTCCTTAGTCGGTCGTGGTTCGTCAACATCGGGTCCGTCCGCATCCGAGGCTGTTCGTTTGTTTTTCTTTGCTCTGGTTTTTTTTCACGGGTGGGGGTCGCAAGCCCACCGACCCAACCTCTTTTAGTCGCCTCTTACGACACGCAGAAGGCGTTGTATATAGACCAATGGGTTAAGCTGCAGGAACCATCACCACCGGTAATTATGCCTGGGTCCAATGTTGTAACTTTATCCTTCACAATAATAATGGACAGTTTATATAGTATATAGACCAGTGGGTTAAGCTGCAGGAACCATCACCACCGGTCATCAAGCCACGGTCCAAGGTTGTAAATTTATCCTTCACTATAATAATGGACAGTTTATATATTATATAGACCAGTGGGTTAAGCTGCAGGAACCATCACCACCTGTCATCAAACCACGGTCCAAGGTTGTAACTTTATCCTTCACTATAATAATGGACAGTTTATATAGTATATACTGTAGACCAGTGGGTTAAGCTGCAGGAACCATCACCACCAGTCATCAAGCCACGGTCCAAGGTTGTAACTTTATCCTTCACTATAATACTGGACAGTTTATATAGTATATAGACCAGTGGGTTAAGCTGCAGGAACCATCACCACCTGTCATCAACCCATGATCCAAGGTTGTAACTTTATCCTTCACTATAATACTGGACAGTTTATATAGTATATAGACCAGTGGGTTAAGCTGCAGGAACCATCACCACCGGTCATCAAGCTACGGTCCAAGGTTATAACTTTATCCTTCACTATAATAATTTACAGTTTATATAGTATATACTGTAGACCAGTGGGTTAAGCTGCAGGAACCATCACCACCGGTCATCAACCCACGATCCAAGGTTGTAACTTTATCCTTCACTATAATACTGGACAGTTTATATAGTATATAGACCAGTGGGTTAAGCTGCAGGAACCATCACCACCGGTCATCAAGCTACGGTCCAAGGTTATAACTTTATCCTTCACTATAATAATTTACAGTTTATATAGTATATACTGTAGACCAGTGGGTTAAGCTGCAGGAACCATCACCACCGGTCATCAAGCCACGGTCCAAGGCTGTAACTTTATCCTTCACTATAATAATGGACAGTTTATATAGTATATAGACCAGTGGGTTAAGCTGCAGGAACCATCACCACCGGTCATCAAGCCACGGTCCAAGGTTGTAACTCTATCCTTCACTATAATAATGGACAGTTTATATAGTATATAGACCAGCGGGTTAAGCTGCAGGAACCATCACCACCGGTCATCAAGCCACAGTCCAAGGTTGTAACTTTATCCTTCACTATAATAATGGACAGTTTATATAGTATATAGACCAGTGGGTTAAGCTGCAGAGACCATCACCACCGGTCATCAAGCCACGGTCCAAGGTTGTAACTTTATCCTTCACTATAATAATGGACAGTTTATATAGTATATAGACCAGTGGGTTAAGCTGCAGGAACCATCACCACCGGTCATCAAGCCACGGTCCAAGGTTGTAACTTTATCCTTCACTATAATAATGGACAGTTTATATAGTATATAGACCAGTGGGTTAAGCTGCAGGAACCATCACCACCGGTCATCAAGCCACGGACCAAGGTTGTAACTTTATCCTTCACTATAATAATGGACAGTTTATATAGTATATAGACCAGTGGGTTAAGCTGCAGGAACCATCACCACCGGTCATCAAGCCACGGTCCAAGGTTGTAACTTTATCCTTCACTATAATAATGGACAGTTTATATAGTATATAGACCAGTGGGTTAAGCTGCAGGAACCATCACCACCGGTCATCAAGCCACGGACCAAGGTTGTAACTTTATCCTTCACTATAATAATGGACAGTTTATATAGTATATAGACCAGTGGGTTAAGCTGCAGGAACCATCACCACCGGTCATCAAGCCACGGTCCTAGGTTGTAACTTTATCCTTCACAAAAATAATTTACAGTTTATATAGTATATAGACCAGTGGGTTTAGCTGCAGGAACCATCACCACCGGTCATCAAGCCACGGTCCAAGGTTGTAACTTTATCCTTCACAATAATAATTTACAGTTTATATAGTATATAGACCAGTGGGTTAAGCTGCAGAAACCATCACAACCGGTCATCAAGCCACGGTCCAAGGTTATAACTTTATCGTTCACTATAATAATGGACAGTTTATATAGTATATACTGTAGACCAGTGGGTTAAGCTGCAGGAACCATCACCACCGGTCATCAAGCCACGGTCCAAGGTTGTAACTTTATCCTTCACTATAATAATTTACAGTTTATATAGTATATAGACCAGTGGGTTAAGCTGCAGGAACCATCACCACCGGTCATCAAGCCACGGTTCAAGGTTGTAACTTTGTCCTTCACTATAATAATGGACAGTTTATATAGTATATAGACCAGTGGGTTAAGCTGCAGGAACCATCACCACCGGTCATCAAGCCACGGTCCAAGGTTGTAACTTTATCCTTCACTATAATAATGGACAGTTTATATAGTATATAGACCAGTGGGTTAAGCTGCAGGAACCATCACCACCGGTCATCAAGCCACGGTCCAAGGTTGTAACTTTACCCTTCACTATTGTAGGATTCACCAGGAAACACAAGGGCAGTTGCAGTCTTTATTCGAAAGGCTTCAACCTGAAATATCAATACAATAAATTCCACTGTTCTAAATATACATGCTTCATTTTCACACTACCTAGTCTAAAAGTAAACAGCCCAAAACCACCAAAATATAGTCATGAACCAGAATAGTTGGACACACTTAGGAGGTACGAGAAAGCTACACGGTCGAACTATACCGATATAATGCCCAAACCCAAGATTAAAGTCCTAGGCTATTGACAAGACTCAATTTACCTCACGCCTCACAGGGCCAATAAGAAATCATGACCACTATTGTACAAAAGGTAAATAGTAACCCAATAAAAAATAAAGATCTCTTAACAAGTAATGTGACAAATACGCAAACCAAGTAAATGCTAAGGGAGACCTAATACACCAGAACACACTGTCTATAGATAAATTAACTCTGCATAGTACGAATAAATACCTAAATACAATTGTGCACAATCGGCCTAATAAGCGATGCATCGTCACCAATCATATTCTGACCAACAATTGGCATCAGCAACATATAACTTGATTTATTCATATCAAGTGCGATATACAAGTATAGTCCCACACTCAACCAACCCATCCAACACTTGACAGACAACACAGCGAGCCAATCACAATGACACCCGATACGCAACTTATTAGCTCGACCGTACAACACTAGTCCAAATCATTGAGTTTATAAAGACGCCTTTCACTGCAGGGTACCACACTAACAATTCCCTAAATCAATGTTCACTAAAGACTTTACAAAATTAAGAAGAGACTAAAGTAGACTACTGTAAAGTTAACAATGACCTGAAACGAATTACTACTTAATGCATGTTAATCCTAATTATAATCAATGTCAAATAGACCCGACAAGTTTTACATGCAAGGAAAATATTGATATCACTTAACATGGTACAATAAGAACTTTACTTACATTATGGCCATCCATAAACCTAAGTGAATCGCATTAACAATCAGACACCCTCGGGAACCATGGCAGACGAAAGGGTACAGTCGACACCGCAAATACTGGAATGTGGATATGGCAAGGAAACTTTAATAAATAAATGATCACAAGTTTTTCGCTCAAGTCTTTTAGTATACTAGCATTGATAATTATATATTATCTATGACTAGTCTACATCACAACAAAACTGAAACTTAAATTCTAGATGTTAAATCAATAATGTTGTAAGTTTCAAACACAACAATAAGGTAAATTGATAAGACAATATACCAGGAACCATTAACAAATAAATAGCGAAAATTACTGACACAACACCAAGGTAGCTCCGTGACCCCGCCAACACCCACGACAAGCAGCGAACTTATGAAAGAAGAAATTAAGAAAAGGAACAACTCCCCTACATGCGCAGCAATATAAACAAATGACTTGTGACAAGCGCTAAATTATAAGTCCGAAACAATCGACTCCTTGAGTCATAACTGAACCAAATTACATATACACACTAATCATATTTTATAATACATGAACCAATAATGGTGAATGTCCATGAATATCTAACACATATATAAATAATATATTAATTAGTGATCACAATTACATCAATGTAATCTTGGCTTATTAGATCTACTATACACAATATTTGTCTTGGAACATTTACATATGAAGCAATAGCCTAAGTCTTAAATCAAGGGATTCATACATCTAGTTACAGGAATGAATATACCCAAAATCTCAATGCGAAACCTTATACACCAATGAACCCATCAAATATATGTACAGTCGATACAGTTAACTCGTGAACACATTATCATCATGGCCAATCATAGGATGATGATACAACTATAATAATGGACAGTTTATATAGTATATAGACCAGTGGGTTAAGCTGCAGGAACCATCACCACCAGTCATCAAGCCACTGTCAAAGGTTATAACTTTATCCTTCACTATAATAATGGACAGTTTATATAGTATATAGACCAGTGGGTTAAGCTGCAGGAACCATCACCACCGGTCATCAAGCCACGGTCCAAGGTTGTAACTTTATCCTTCACTATAATAATGGACAGTTTATATAGTATATAGACCAGTGGGTTAAGCTGCAGGAACCATCACCACCGGTCATCAAGCCACAGTCCAAGGTTGTAACTTTATCCTTCACTATAATAATGGACAGTTTATATAGTATATAGACCAGTGGGTTAAGCTGCAGGAACCATCACCACCGGTCATCAAGCCACTGTCCAAGGTTATAACTTTATCCTTCACTATAATAATGGACAGTTTATATAGTATATAGACCAGTGGGTTAAGCTGCAGGAACCATCACCACCGGTCATCAAGCCACGGTCCAAGGTTGTAACTTTATCCTTCACTATAATAATGGACAGTTTATATAGTATATAGACCAGTGGGTTAAGCTGCAGGAACCATCACCACCGGTCATCAAGCCACAGTCCAAGGTTGTAACTTTATCCTTCACTATAATAATGGACAGTTTATATAGTATATAGACCAGTGGGTTAAGCTGCAGGAACCATCACCACCGGTCATCAAGCCACGGTCCAAGGTTGTAACTTTATCCTTCACTATAATAATGGACAGTTTATATAGTATATAGACCAGTGGGTTAAGCTGCAGGAACCATCACCATCGGTCATCAAGCCACGGTCCAAGGTTGTAACTTTATCCTTCACTATAATAATGGACAGTTTATATAGTATATAGACCAGTGGGTTAAGCTGCAGGAACCATCACCACCGGTCATCAAGCCACGGTCCAAGGTTGTAACTTTATCCTTCACTATAATAATGGACAGTTTATATAGTATATAGACCAGTGGGTTAAGCTGCAGGAACCATCACCACCGGTCATCAAGCCACGGTCCAAGGTTGTAACTTTATCCTTCACTATAATAATGGACAGTTTATATAGTATATAGACCAGTGGGTTAAGCTGCAGGAACCATCACCACCGGTCATCAAGCCACAGTCCAAGGTTGTAACTTTATCCTTCACTATAATAATGGACAGTTTATATAGTATATAGACCAGTGGGTTAAGCTGCAGGAACCATCACCACCGGTCATCAAGCCACGGTCCAAGGTTGTAACTTTATCCTTCACTATAATAATGGACAGTTTTTATAGTATATAGACCAGTGGGTTAAGCTGCAGGAACCATCACCACCGGTCATCAAGCCACGGTCCAAGGTTGTAACTTTATCCTTCACTATAATAATGGACAGTTTATATAGTATATAGACCAGTGGGTTAAGCTGCAGAAACCATCACCACCGGTCATCAAGCCACGGTCCAAGGTTGTAACTTTATCCTTCACTATAATAATGGACAGTTTATATAGTATATACTGTAGACCAGAGGGTTAAGCTGCAGAAACCATCACCACCGGTCATCAAGCCACGGTCCAAGGTTGTAACTTTATCCTTCACTATAATAATGGACAGTTTATATAGTATATAGACCAGTGGGTTAAGCTGCAGGAACCATCACCACCGGTCATCAAGCCACGGTCCAAGGTTGTAACTTTATCCTTCACTATAATAATGGACAGTTTATATAGTATATAGACCAGTGGGTTAAGCTGCAGGAACCATCACCACCGGTCATCAAGCCACGGTCCAAGGTTGTAACTTTATCCTTCACTATAATAATGGACAGTTTATATAGTATATAGACCAGTGGGTTAAGCTGCAGGAACCATCACCACCGGTCATCAAGCCACGGTCCAAGGTTGTAACTTTATCCTTCACTATAATAATGGACAGTTTATATAGTATATAGACCAGTGGGTTAAGCTGCAGGAACCATCACCACCGGTCATCAAGCCACGGTCCAAGGTTGTAACTTTATCCCTCACAATAATGGACAGTTTATATAGTATATAGACCAGTGGGTTAAGCTGCAGGAACCATCACCACCGGTCATCAAGCCACGGTCCAAGGTTGTAACTTTATCCTTCACTATAATAATGGACAGTTTATATAGTATATAGACCAGTGGGTTAAGCTGCAGGAACCATCACCACCGGTCATCAAGCCACAGTCCAAGGTTGTAACTTTATCCTTCACTATAATAATGGACAGTTTATATAGTATATAGACCAGTGGGTTAAGCTGCAGGAACCATCACCACCGGTCATCAAGCCACGGTCCAAGGTTGTAACTTTATCCTTCACTATAATAATGGACAGTTTATATAGTATATAGACCAGTGGGTTAAGCTGCAGGAACCATCACCACCGGTCATCAAGCCACGGTCCAAGGTTGTAACTTTATCCTTCACTATAATAATGGACAGTTTATATAGTATATAGACCAGTGGGTTAAGCTGCAGGAACCATCACCACCGGTCATCAAGCCACGGTCCAAGGTTGTAACTTTATCCTTCACTATAATAATGGACAGTTTATATAGTATATAGACCAGTGGGTTAAGCTGCAGGAACCATCACCACCGGTCATCAAGCCACGGTCCAAGGTTGTAACTTTATCCTTCACTATAATAATGGACAGTTTATATAGTATATAGACCAGTGGGTTAAGCTGCAGGAACCATCACCACCGGTCATCAAGCCACGGTCCAAGGTTGTAACTTTATCCTTCACTATAATAATGGACAGTTTATATAGTATATAGACCAGTGGGTTAAGCTGCAGAAACCATCACCACCGGTCATCAAGCCACAGTCCAAGGTTGTAACTTTATCCTTCACTATAATAATGGACAGTTTATATAGTATATAGACCAGTGGGTTAAGCTGCAGGAACCATCACCACCGGTCATCAAGCCACAGTCCAAGGTTGTAACTTTATCCTTCACTATAATAATGGACAGTTTATATAGTATATAGACCAGTGGGTTAAGCTGCAGGAACCATCACCACCGGTCATCAAGCCACAGTCCAAGGTTGTAACTTTATCCTTCACTATAATAATGGACAGTTTATATAGTATATAGACCAGTGGGTTAAGCTGCAGGAACCATCACCACCGGTCATCAAGCCACAGTCCAAGGTTGTAACTTTATCCTTCACTATAATAATGGACAGTTTATATATAGTATATAGACCAGTGGGTTAAGCTGCAGGAACCATCACCACCGGTCATCAAGCCACGGTCCAAGGTTGTAACTTTATCCTTCACTATAATAATGGACAGTTTATATAGTATATAGACCAGTGGGTTAAGCTGCAGGAACCATCACCACCGGTCATCAAGCCACGGTCCAAGGTTGTAACTTTATCCTTCACTATAATAATGGACAGTTTATATAGTATATAGACCAGTGGGTTAAGCTGCAGGAACCATCACCACCGGTCATCAAGCCACGGTCCAAGGTTGTAACTTTATCCTTCACTATAATAATGGACAGTTTATATAGTATATAGACCAGTGGGTTAAGCTGCAGGAACCATCACCACCGGTCATCAAGCCACGGTCCAAGGTTGTAACTTTATCCTTCACTATAATAATGGACAGTTTATATAGTATATAGACCAGTGGGTTAAGCTGCAGAAACCATCACCACCGGTCATCAAGCCACGGTCCAAGGTTGTAACTTTATCCTTCACTATAATAATGGACAGTTTATATAGTATATACTGTAGACCAGTGGGTTAAGCTGCAGGAACCATCACCACCGGTCATCAAGCCACGGTCCAAGGTTGTAACTTTATCCTTCACTATAATAATGGACAGTTTATAGTATTATAGACCAGTGGGTTAAGCTGCAGGAACCATCACCACCGGTCATCAAGCCACGGTCCAAGGTTGTAACTTTATCCTTCACTATAATAATGGACAGTTTATATAGTATATAGACCAGTGGGTTAAGCTGCAGGAACCATCACCACCGGTCATCAAGCCACGGTCCAAGGTTATAACTTTATCCTTCACTATAATGGACAGTTTATATAGTATATAGACCAGTGGGTTAAGCTGCAGGAACCATCACCACCGGTCATCAAGCCACGGTCCAAGGTTGTAACTTTATCCTTCACTATAATAATGGACAGTTTATATAGTATATAGACCAGTGGGTTAAGCTGCAGGAACCATCACCACCGGTCATCAAGCCACGGTCCAAGGTTGTAACTTTATCCTTCACTATAATAATGGACAGTTTATATAGTATATAGACCAGTGGGTTAAGCTGCAGGAACCATCACCACCGGTCATCAAGCCACGGTCCAAGGTTGTAACTTTATCCTTCACTATAATAATGGACAGTTTATATAGTATATAGACCAGTGGGTTAAGCTGCAGGAACCATCACCACCGGTCATCAAGCCACGGTCCAAGGTTGTAACTTTATCCTTCACTATAATAATGGACAGTTTATATAGTATATAGACCAGTGGGTTAAGCTGCAGGAACCATCACCACCGGTCATCAAGCCACGGTCCAAGGTTGTAACTTTATCCTTCACTATAATAATGGACAGTTTATATAGTATATAGACCAGTGGGTTAAGCTGCAGGAACCATCACCACCGGTCATCAAGCCACGGTCCAAGGTTGTAACTTTATCCTTCACTATAATAATGGACAGTTTATATAGTATATAGACCAGTGGGTTAAGCTGCAGGAACCATCACCACCGGTCATCAAGCCACGGTCCAAGGTTGTAACTTTATCCTTCACTATAATAATGGACAGTTTATATAGTATATAGACCAGTGGGTTAAGCTGCAGGAACCATCACCACCGGTCATCAAGCCACGGTCCAAGGTTGTAACTTTATCCTTCACTATAATAATGGACAGTTTATATAGTATATAGACCAGTGGGTTAAGCTGCAGGAACCATCACCACCGGTCATCAAGCCACGGTCCAAGGTTGTAACTTTATCCTTCACTATAATAATGGACAGTTTATATAGTATATAGACCAGTGGGTTAAGCTGCAGGAACCATCACCACCGGTCATCAAGCCACGGTCCAAGGTTGTAACTTTATCCTTCACTATAATAATGGACAGTTTATATAGTATATAGACCAGTGGGTTAAGCTGCAGGAACCATCACCACCGGTCATCAAGCCACGGTCCAAGGTTGTAACTTTATCCTTCACTATAATAATGGACAGTTTATATAGTATATAGACCAGTGGGTTAAGCTGCAGGAACCATCACCACCGGTCATCAAGCCACGGTCCAAGGTTGTAACTTTATCCTTCACTATAATAATGGACAGTTTATATAGTATATAGACCAGTGGGTTAAGCTGCAGGAACCATCACCACCGGTCATCAAGCCACGGTCCAAGGTTGTAACTTTATCCTTCACTATAATAATGGACAGTTTATATAGTATATAGACCAGTGGGTTAAGCTGCAGGAACCATCACCACCGGTCATCAAGCCACGGTCCAAGGTTGTAACTTTATCCCTCACAATAATAATGGACAGTTTATATAGTATATAGTCCAGTGGGTTAAGCTGCAGGAACCATCACCACCGGTCATCAAGCCACGGTCCAAGGTTGTAACTTTATCCTTCACTATAATAATGGACAGTTTATATAGTATATAGACCAGTGGGTTAAGCTGCAGGAACCATCACCACCGGTCATCAAGCCACGGTCCAAGGTTGTAACTTTATCCTTCACTATAATAATGGACAGTTTATATAGTATATAGACCAGTGGGTTAAGCTGCAGGAACCATCACCACCGGTCATCAAGCCACGGTCCAAGGTTGTAACTTTATCCTTCACTATAATAATGGACAGTTTATATAGTATATAGACCAGTGGGTTAAGCTGCAGGAACCATCACCACCGGTCATCAAGCCACGGTCCAAGGTTGTAACTTTATCCTTCACTATAATAATGGACAGTTTATATAGTATATAGACCAGTGGGTTAAGCTGCAGGAACCATCACCACCGGTCATCAAGCCACGGTCCAAGGTTGTAACTTTATCCTTCACTATAATAATGGACAGTTTATATAGTATATAGACCAGTGGGTTAAGCTGCAGGAACCATCACCACCGGTCATCAAGCCACGGTCCAAGGTTGTAACTTTATCCTTCACTATAATAATGGACAGTTTATATAGTATATAGACCAGTGGGTTAAGCTGCAGGAACCATCACCACCGGTCATCAAGCCACGGTCCAAGGTTGTAACTTTATCCTTCACTATAATAATGGACAGTTTATATAGTATATAGACCAGTGGGTTAAGCTGCAGGAACCATCACCACCGGTCATCAAGCCACGGTCCAAGGTTGTAACTTTATCCTTCACTATAATAATGGACAGTTTATATAGTATATAGACCAGTGGGTTAAGCTGCAGGAACCATCACCACCGGTCATCAAGCCACGGTCCAAGGTTGTAACTTTATCCTTCACTATAATAATGGACAGTTTATATAGTATATAGACCAGTGGGTTAAGCTGCAGGAACCATCACCACCGGTCATCAAGCCACGGTCCAAGGTTGTAACTTTATCCTTCACTATAATAATGGACAGTTTATATAGTATATAGACCAGTGGGTTAAGCTGCAGGAACCATCACCACCGGTCATCAAGCCACAGTCCAAGGTTGTAACTTTATCCTTCACTATAATAATGGACAGTTTATATAGTATATAGACCAGTGGGTTAAGCTGCAGGAACCATCACCACCGGTCATCAAGCCACGGTCCAAGGTTGTAACTTTATCCTTCACTATAATAATGGACAGTTTATATAGTATATAGACCAGTGGGTTAAGCTGCAGGAACCATCACCACCGGTCATCAAGCCACGGTCCAAGGTTGTAACTTTATCCTTCACTATAATAATGGACAGTTTATATAGTATATAGACCAGTGGGTTAAGCTGCAGGAACCATCACCACCGGTCATCAAGCCACAGTCCAAGGTTGTAACTTTATCCTTCACTATAATAATGGACAGTTTATATAGTATATAGACCAGTGGGTTAAGCTGCAGAAACCATCACCACCGGTCATCAAGCCACAGTCCAAGGTTGTAACTTTATCCTTCACTATAATAATTTACAGTTTATAATTATAGTATATAGACCAGTGGGTTAAGCTGCAGGAACCATCACCACCGGTCATCAAGCCACGGTCCAAGGTTGTAACTTTATCCTTCACTATAATAATGGACAGTTTATATAGTATATAGACCAGTGGGTTAAGCTGCAGGAACCATCACCACCGGTCATCAAGCCACAGTCCAAGGTTGTAACTTTATCCTTCACTATAATAATGGACAGTTTATATAGTATATAGACCAGTGGGTTAAGCTGCAGGAACCATCACCACCGGTCATCAAGCCACGGTCCAAGGTTGTAACTTTATCCTTCACTATAATAATGGACAGTTTATATAGTATATAGACCAGTGGGTTAAGCTGCAGGAACCATCACCACCGGTCATCAAGCCACGGTCCAAGGTTATAACTTTATCCTTCACTATAATAATGGACAGTTTATATAGTATATAGACCAGTGGGTTAAGCTGCAGGAACCATCACCACCGGTCATCAAGCCACGGTCCAAGGTTGTAACTTTATCCTTCACTATAATAATGGACAGTTTATATAGTATATAGACCAGTGGGTTAAGCTGCAGGAACCATCACCACCGGTCATCAAGCCACGGTCCAAGGTTGTAACTTTATCCTTCACTATAATAATGGACAGTTTATATAGTATATAGACCAGTGGGTTAAGCTGCAGGAACCATCACCACCGGTCATCAAGCCACGGTCCAAGGTTGTAACTTTATCCTTCACTATAATAATGGACAGTTTATATAGTATATAGACCAGTGGGTTAAGCTGCAGGAACCATCACCACCGGTCATCAAGCCACGGTCCAAGGTTGTAACTTTATCCTTCACTATAATAATGGACAGTTTATATAGTATATAGACCAGTGGGTTAAGCTGCAGGAACCATCACCACCGGTCATCAAGCCACGGTCCAAGGTTGTAACTTTATCCTTCACTATAATAATGGACAGTTTATATAGTATATAGACCAGTGGGTTAAGCTGCAGGAACCATCACCACCGGTCATCAAGCCACGGTCCAAGGTTGTAACTTTATCCTTCACTATAATAATGGACAGTTTATATAGTATATAGACCAGTGGGTTAAGCTGCAGGAACCATCACCACCGGTCATCAAGCCACGGTCCAAGGTTGTAACTTTATCCTTCACTATAATAATGGACAGTTTATATAGTATATAGACCAGTGGGTTAAGCTGCAGGAACCATCACCACCGGTCATCAAGCCACGGTCCAAGGTTGTAACTTTATCCTTCACTATAATAATGGACAGTTTATATAGTATATAGACCAGTGGGTTAAGCTGCAGGAACCATCACCACCGGTCATCAAGCCACGGTCCAAGGTTGTAACTTTATCCTTCACTATAATAATGGACAGTTTATATAGTATATAGACCAGTGGGTTAAGCTGCAGGAACCATCACCACCGGTCATCAAGCCACGGTCCAAGGTTGTAACTTTATCCTTCACTATAATAATGGACAGTTTATATAGTATATAGACCAGTGGGTTAAGCTGCAGGAACCATCACCACCGGTCATCAAGCCACGGTCCAAGGTTGTAACTTTATCCTTCACTATAATAATGGACAGTTTATATAGTATATAGACCAGTGGGTTAAGCTGCAGGAACCATCACCACCGGTCATCAAGCCACGGTCCAAGGTTGTAACTTTATCCTTCACTATAATAATGGACAGTTTATATAGTATATAGACCAGTGGGTTAAGCTGCAGGAACCATCACCACCGGTCATCAAGCCACGGTCCAAGGTTGTAACTTTATCCTTCACTATAATAATGGACAGTTTATATAGTATATAGACCAGTGGGTTAAGCTGCAGGAACCATCACCACCGGTCATCAAGCCACAGTCCAAGGTTGTAACTTTATCCTTCACTATAATAATGGACAGTTTATATAGTATATAGACCAGTGGGTTAAGCTGCAGGAACCATCACCACCGGTCATCAAGCCACGGTCCAAGGTTGTAACTTTATCCTTCACTATAATAATGGACAGTTTATATAGTATATAGACCAGTGGGTTAAGCTGCAGGAACCATCACCACCGGTCATCAAGCCACGGTCCAAGGTTGTAACTTTATCCTTCACTATAATAATGGACAGTTTATATAGTATATAGACCAGTGGGTTAAGCTGCAGGAACCATCACCACCGGTCATCAAGCCACGGTCCAAGGTTGTAACTTTATCCTTCACTATAATAATGGACAGTTTATATAGTATAGACCAGTGGGTTAAGCTGCAGGAACCATCACCACCGGTCATCAAGCCACGGTCCAAGGTTGTAACTTTATCCTTCACTATAATAATGGACAGTTTATATAGTATATAGACCAGTGGGTTAAGCTGCAGGAACCATCACCACCGGTCATCAAGCCACGGTCCAAGGTTGTAACTTTATCCTTCACTATAATAATGGACAGTTTATATATAGACCAGTTAAGCTTATCATCAAGCCACAGTCCAAGGTTGACTGGACAGTTTATATAGAGTGGGTTAACCTGCAGGAACCATCACCACCGGTCATCAAGCCACGGTCCAAGGTTGTAACTTTATCCTTCACTATAATAATGGACAGTTTATATAGTATATAGACCAGTGGGTTAAGCTGCAGAAACCATCACCACCGGTCATCAAGCCACGGTCCAAGGTTGTAACTTTATCCTTCACTATAATAATGGACAGTTTATATAGTATTATAGACCAGTGGGTTAAGCTGCAGGAACCATCACCACCGGTCATCAAGCCACGGTCCAAGGTTGTAACTTTATCCTTCACTATAATAATGGACAGTTTATATAGTATATAGACCAGTGGGTTAAGCTGCAGGAACCATCACCACCGGTCATCAAGCCACGGTCCAAGGTTGTAACTTTATCCTTCACTATAATAATGGACAGTTTATATAGTATATAGACCAGTGGGTTAAGCTGCAGGAACCATCACCACCGGTCATCAAGCCACGGTCCAAGGTTGTAACTTTATCCTTCACTATAATAATGGACAGTTTATATAGTATATAGACCAGTGGGTTAAGCTGCAGGAACCATCACCACCGGTCATCAAGCCACGGTCCAAGGTTGTAACTTTATCCTTCACTATAATAATGGACAGTTTATATAGTATATAGACCAGTGGGTTAAGCTGCAGGAACCATCACCACCGGTCATCAAGCCACGGTCCAAGGTTGTAACTTTATCCTTCACTATAATAATGGACAGTTTATATAGTATATAGACCAGTGGGTTAAGCTGCAGGAACCATCACCACCGGTCATCAAGCCACGGTCCAAGGTTGTAACTTTATCCTTCACTATAATAATGGACAGTTTATATAGTATATAGACCAGTGGGTTAAGCTGCAGGAACCATCACCACCGGTCATCAAGCCACGGTCCAAGGTTGTAACTTTATCCTTCACTATAATAATGGACAGTTTATATAGTATATAGACCAGTGGGTTAAGCTGCAGGAACCATCACCACCGGTCATCAAGCCACGGTCCAAGGTTGTAACTTTATCCTTCACTATAATAATGGACAGTTTATATAGTATATAGACCAGTGGGTTAAGCTGCAGGAACCATCACCACCGGTCATCAAGCCACGGTCCAAGGTTGTAACTTTATCCTTCACTATAATAATGGACAGTTTATATAGTATATAGACCAGTGGGTTAAGCTGCAGGAACCATCACCACCGGTCATCAAGCCACGGTCCAAGGTTGTAACTTTATCCTTCAATATAATAATGGACAGTTTATATAGTATTATAGACCAGTGGGTTAAGCTGCAGGAACCATCACCACCGGTCATCAAGCCACGGTCCAAGGTTGTAACTTTATCCTTCACTATAATAATGGACAGTTTATATAGTATATAGACCAGTGGGTTAAGCTGCAGGAACCATCACCACCGGTCATCAAGCCACGGTCCAAGGTTGTAACTTTATCCTTCACTATAATAATGGACAGTTTATATAGTATATAGACCAGTGGGTTAAGCTGCAGGAACCATCACCACCGGTCATCAAGCCACGGTCCAAGGTTGTAACTTTATCCTTCACTATAATAATGGACAGTTTATATAGTATATAGACCAGTGGGTTAAGCTGCAGGAACCATCACCACCGGTCATCAAGCCACGGTCCAAGGTTGTAACTTTATCCTTCACTATAATAATGGACAGTTTATATAGTATATAGACCAGTGGGTTAAGCTGCAGGAACCATCACCACCGGTCATCAAGCCACGGTCCAAGGTTGTAACTTTATCCTTCACTATAATAATGGACAGTTTATATAGTATATAGACCAGTGGGTTAAGCTGCAGGAACCATCACCACCGGTCATCAAGCCACGGTCCAAGGTTGTAACTTTATCCTTCACTATAATAATGGACAGTTTATATAGTATATAGACCAGTGGGTTAAGCTGCAGGAACCATCACCACCGGTCATCAAGCCACGGTCCAAGGTTGTAACTTTATCCTTCACTATAATAATGGACAGTTTATATAGTATATAGACCAGTGGGTTAAGCTGCAGGAACCATCACCACCGGTCATCAAGCCACGGTCCAAGGTTGTAACTTTATCCTTCACTATAATAATGGACAGTTTATATAGTATATAGGCCAGTGGGTTAAGCTGCAGGTACCATCACCACCGGTCATCAAGCCACGGTCCAAGGTTGTAACTTTATCCTTCACTATAATAATGGACAGTTTATATAGTATATAGACCAGTGGGTTAAGCTGCAGGAACCATCACCACCGGTCATCAAGCCACGGTCCAAGGTTGTAACTTTATCCTTCACTATAATAATGGACAGTTTATATAGTATATAGACCAGTGGGTTAAGCTGCAGGAACCATCACCACCGGTCATCAAGCCACGGTCCAAGGTTGTAACTTTATCCTTCACTATAATAATGGACAGTTTATATAGTATATAGACCAGTGGGTTAAGCTGCAGGAACCATCACCACCGGTCATCAAGCCACGGTCCAAGGTTGTAACTTTATCCTTCACTATAATAATGGACAGTTTATATAGTATATAGACCAGTGGGTTAAGCTGCAGGAACCATCACCACCGGTCATCAAGCCACGGTCCAAGGTTGTAACTTTATCCTTCACTATAATAATGGACAGTTTATATAGTATATAGACCAGTGGGTTAAGCTGCAGGAACCATCACCACCGGTCATCAAGCCACGGTCCAAGGTTGTAACTTTATCCTTCACTATAATAATGGACAGTTTATATAGTATATAGACCAGTGGGTTAAGCTGCAGGAACCATCACCACCGGTCATCAAGCCACGGTCCAAGGTTGTAACTTTATCCTTCACTATAATAATGGACAGTTTATATAGTATATAGACCAGTGGGTTAAGCTGCAGGAACCATCACCACCGGTCATCAAGCCACGGTCCAAGGTTGTAACTTTATCCTTCACTATAATAATGGACAGTTTATATAGTATATAGACCAGTGGGTTAAGCTGCAGGAACCATCACCACCGATCATCAAGCCACGGTCCAAGGTTGTAACTTTATCCTTCACTATAATAATGGACAGTTTATATAGTATATAGACCAGTGGGTTAAGCTGCAGGAACCATCACCACCGGTCATCAAGCCACGGTCCAAGGTTGTAACTTTATCCTTCACTATAATAATGGACAGTTTATATAGTATATAGACCAGTGGGTTAAGCTGCAGGAACCATCACCACCGGTCATCAAGCCACGGTCCAAGGTTGTAACTTTATCCTTCACTATAATAATGGACAGTTTATATAGTATATAGACCAGTGGGTTAAGCTGCAGGAACCATCACCACCGGTCATCAAGCCACGGTCCAAGGTTGTAACTTTATCCTTCACTATAATAATGGACAGTTTATATAGTATATAGACCAGTGGGTTAAGCTGCAGGAACCATCACCACCGGTCATCAAGCCACGGTCCAAGGTTGTAACTTTATCCTTCACTATAATAATGGACAGTTTATATAGTATATAGACCAGTGGGTTAAGCTGCAGGAACCATCACCACCGGTCATCAAGCCACGGTCCAAGGTTGTAACTTTATCCTTCACTATAATAATGGACAGTTTATATAGTATATAGACCAGTGGGTTAAGCTGCAGGAACCATCACCACCGGTCATCAAGCCACGGTCCAAGGTTGTAACTTTATCCTTCACTATAATAATGGACAGTTTATATAGTATATAGACCAGTGGGTTAAGCTGCAGGAACCATCACCACCGGTCATCAAGCCACGGTCCAAGGTTGTAACTTTATCCTTCACTATAATAATGGACAGTTTATATAGTATATAGACCAGTGGGTTAAGCTGCAGGAACCATCACCACCGGTCATCAAGCCACGGTCCAAGGTTGTAACTTTATCCTTCACTATAATAATGGACAGTTTATATAGTATATAGACCAGTGGGTTAAGCTGAACCATCACCACCCGGTCATCAAGCCACGGTCCAAGGTTGTAACTTTATCCTTCACTAAGGACAGTTTATATAGTATATAGACTGCAGGAACCATCACCACCGGTCATCAAGCCACGGTCCAAGGTTGTAACTTTATCCCTCACAATAATAATGGACAGTTTATATAGTATATAGACCAGTGGGTTAAGCTGCAGGAACCATCACCACCGGTCATCAAGCCACGGTCCAAGGTTGTAACTTTATCCTTCACTATAATAATGGACAGTTTATATAGTATATAGACCAGTGGGTTAAGCTGCAGGAACCATCACCACCGGTCATCAAGCCACGGTCCAAGGTTGTAACTTTATCCTTCACTATAATAATGGACAGTTTATATAGTATATAGACCAGTGGGTTAAGCTGCAGGAACCATCACCACCGGTCATCAAGCCACGGTCCAAGGTTGTAACTTTATCCTTCACTATAATAATGGACAGTTTATATAGTATATAGACCAGTGGGTTAAGCTGCAGGAACCATCACCACCGGTCATCAAGCCACGGTCCAAGGTTGTAACTTTATCCTTCACTATAATAATGGACAGTTTATATAGTATATAGACCAGTGGGTTAAGCTGCAGGAACCATCACCACCGGTCATCAAGCCACGGTCCAAGGTTGTAACTTTATCCTTCACTATAATAATGGACAGTTTATATAGTATATAGACCAGTGGGTTAAGCTGCAGGAACCATCACCACCGGTCATCAAGCCACGGTCCAAGGTTGTAACTTTATCCTTCACTATAATAATGGACAGTTTATATAGTATATAGACCAGTGGGTTAAGCTGCAGGAACCATCACCACCGGTCATCAAGCCACGGTCCAAGGTTGTAACTTTATCCTTCACTATAATAATGGACAGTTTATATAGTATATAGACCAGTGGGTTAAGCTGCAGGAACCATCACCACCGGTCATCAAGCCACGGTCCAAGGTTGTAACTTTATCCTTCACTATAATAATGGACAGTTTATATAGTATATAGACCAGTGGGTTAAGCTGCAGGAACCATCACCACCGGTCATCAAGCCACGGTCCAAGGTTGTAACTTTATCCTTCACTATAATAATGGACAGTTTATATAGTATATAGACCAGTGGGTTAAGCTGCAGGAACCATCACCACCGGTCATCAAGCCACGGTCCAAGGTTGTAACTTTATCCTTCACTATTATAATGGACAGTTTTATCTCTATGTAGACCAGTGGGTTAAGCTGCAGGAACCATCACCACCGGTCATCAAGCCACGGTCCAAGGTTGTAACTTTATCCTTCACTATAATAATGGACAGTTTATATAGTATATAGACCAGTGGGTTAAGCTGCAGAACCATCACCACCGGTCATCAAGCCACGGTCCAAGGTTGTAACTTTATCCTTCACTATAATAATGGACAGTTTATATAGTATATAGACCAGTGGGTTAAGCTGCAGGAACCATCACCACCGGTCATCAAGCCACGGTCCAAGGTTGTAACTTTATCCTTCACTATAATAATGGACAGTTTATATAGTATATAGACCAGTGGGTTAAGCTGCAGGAACCATCACCACCGGTCATCAAGCCACGGTCCAAGGTTGTAACTTTATCCTTCACTATAATAATGGACAGTTTATATAGTATATAGACCAGTGGGTTAAGCTGCAGGAACCATCACCACCGGTCATCAAGCCACGGTCCAAGGTTGTAACTTTATCCTTCACTATAATAATGGACAGTTTATATAGTATATAGACCAGTGGGTTAAGCTGCAGAAACCATCACCACCGGTCATCAAGCCACGGTCCAAGGTTGTAACTTTATCCTTCACTATAATAATGGACAGTTTATATAGTATATAGACCAGTGGGTTAAGCTGCAGGAACCATCACCACCGGTCATCAAGCCACGGTCCAAGGTTGTAACTTTATCCTTCACTATAATAATGGACAGTTTATATAGTATATAGACCAGTGGGTTAAGCTGCAGGAACCATCACCACCGGTCATCAAGCCACGGTCCAAGGTTGTAACTTTATCCTTCACTATAATAATGGACAGTTTATATAGTATATAGACCAGTGGGTTAAGCTGCAGGAACCATCACCACCGGTCATCAAGCCACGGTCCAAGGTTGTAACTTTATCCTTCACTATAATAATGGACAGTTTATATAGTATATAGACCAGTGGGTTAAGCTGCAGGAACCATCACCACCGGTCATCAAGCCACGGTCCAAGGTTATAACTTTATCCTTCACTATAATAATGGACAGTTTATATAGTATATAGACCAGTGGGTTAAGCTGCAGGAACCATCACCACCGGTCATCAAGCCACGGTCCAAGGATGTATCTTTATCCTTCACTATAATAATGGACAGTTTATATAGTGTATAGTCCAGTGGGTTAAGCTTCAGCAACCATCACCACCGGTCATCAAGCCACGGTCCAAAGGTTGTAACTTTATCCTTCACTATAATAATGGACAGTTTATATAGTATATAGACCAGTGGGTTAAGCTGCAGGAACCATCACCACCGGTCATCAAGCCACGGTCCAAGGTTGTAACTTTATCCTTCACTATAATAATGGACAGTTTATATAGTATGTAGACCAGTGGGTTAAGCTGCAGAAACCATCACCACCGGTCATCAAGCCACGTATAATAATGGACAGTTTATATAGTATTATAGACCAGTGGGTTAAGCTGCAGGAACCATCACCACCGGTCATCAAGCCACGGTCCAAGGTTGTAACTTTATCCTTCACTATAATAATGGATAGTTTATATAGTATATAGACCAGTGGGTTAGGCTGCAGGAACCATCACCCACCGGTCATCAAGCACGGTCCCAAGTTGAACTTTATCCTTCACTATAAATAATGGACAGTTTATATAGTATATAGACCAGTGGGTTAAGCTGCAGGAACCATCACCACCGGTCATCAAGCCACGGTCCAAGGTTGTAACTTTATCCTTCACTATAATAATGGACAGTTTATATAGTATATAGACCAGTGGGTTAAGCTGCAGGAACCATCACCACCGGTCATCAAGCCACAGTCCAAGGTTGTAACATTATCCTTCACTATAATAATGGACAGTTTATATAGTATATAGACCAGTGGGTTAAGCTGCAGGAACCATCACCACCGGTCATCAAGCCACGGTCCAAGGTTGTAACTTTATCCTTCACTATAATAATGGACAGTTTATATAGTATATAGACCAGTGGGTTAAGCTGCAGGAACCATCACCACCGGTCATCAAGCCACGGTCCAAGGTTGTAACTTTATCCTTCACTATAATAATGGACAGTTTATATAGTATATAGACCAGTGGGTTAAGCTGCAGGAACCATCACCACCGGTCATCAAGCCACGGTCCAAGGTTGTAACTTTATCTTTCACTATAATAATGGACAGTTTATATAGTATATAGACCAGTGGGTTAAGCTGCAGGAACCATCACCACCGGTCATCAAGCCACGGTCCAAGGTTGTAACTTTATCCTTCACTATAATAATGGACAGTTTATATAGTATATAGACCAGTGGGTTAAGCTGCAGGAACCATCACCACCGGTCATCAAGCCACGGTCCAAGGTTGTAACTTTATCCTTCACTATAATAATGGATAGTTTATATAGTATATAGACCAGTGGGTTAAGCTGCAGAAGCAATCACAACCGGTCATCAAGCCACGGTCCAAGGTTGGAACTTTTTCCTTCACTATAATAATGGACAGTTTATATAGTATATAGACCAGTGGGTTAAGCTGCAGGAACCATCACCACCGGTCATCAAGCCACGGTCCAAGGTTGGAACTTTGTCCTTCACTATAATAATGGACAGTTTATATAGTATATAGACCAGTGGGTTAAGCTGCAGGAACCATCACCACCGGTCATCAAGCCACGGTCCAAGGTTATAACTTTATCCTTCACTATAATAATGGACAGTTTATATAGTATATAGACCAGTGGGTTTAAGCTGCAGGAACCATCACCACCGGTCATCAAGCCACGGTCCAAGGTTGTAACTTTATCCTTCACTATAATGGACAGTTTATATAGTATAGACCAGTGGGTTAAGCTGCAGGAACCATCACCACCGGTCATCAAGCCACGGTCCAAGGTTGTAACTTTATCCTTCACTATAATAATGGACAGTTTATATAGTATATAGACCAGTGGGTTAAGCTGCAGGAACCATCACCACCGGTCATCAAGCCACGGTCCAAGGTTGTAACTTTATCCTTCACTATAATAATGGACAGTTTATATAGTATATAGACCAGTGGGTTAAGCTGCAGGAACCATCACCACCGGTCATCAAGCCACGGTCCAAGGTTGTAACTTTATCCTTCACTATAATAATGGACAGTTTATATAGTATATAGACCAGTGGGTTAAGCTGCAGGAACCATCACCACCGGTCATCAAGCCACGGTCCAAGGTTGTAACTTTATCCTTCACTATAATAATGGACAGTTTATATAGTATATAGACCAGTGGGTTAAGCTGCAGGAACCATCACCACCGGTCATCAAGCCACGGTCCAAGGTTGTAACTTTATCCTTCACTATCATAATGGACAGTTTATATAGTATATAGACCAGTGGGTTAAGCTGAAGGAACCATCACCACCGGTCATCAAGCTACGGTCCAAGGTTAACTTTATCCTTCACTATAATAATGGACAGTTTATATAGTATATAGACCAGTGTTAAGCTGCAGGAACCATCACCACCGGTCATCAAGCCACGGTCCAAGGTTGTAACTTTATCCTTCACTATAATAATGGACAGTTTATATAGTATATAGAGACCAGTGGGTTAAGCTGCAGGAACCATCACCACCGGTCATCAAGCCACGGTCCAAGGTTGTAACTTTATCCTTCACTATAATAATGGACAGTTTATATAGTATATAGACCAGTGGGTTAAGCTGCAGGAACCATCACCACCGGTCATCAAGCCACGGTCCAAGGTTGTAACTTTATCCTTCACTATAATAATGGACAGTTTATATAGTATATAGACCTGTGGGTTAAGCTGCAGAAACCATCACCACCGGTCATCAAGCCACGGTCCAAGGTTGTAACTTTATCCTTCACTATAATAATGGACAGTTTATATAGTATATAGACCAGTGGGTTAAGCTGCAGGAACCATCACCACCGGTCATCAAGCCACACGGTCCAAGGTTGTAACTTTATCCTTCACTATAATAATGGACAGTTTATATAGTATATAGACCAGTGGGTTAAGCTGCAGGAACCATCACCACCGGTCATCAAGCCACGGTCCAAGGTTGTAACTTTATCCTTCACTATAATAATGGACAGTTTATATAGTATATAGACCAGTGGGTTAAGCTGCAGGAACCATCACCACCGGTCATCAAGCCACGGTCCAAGGTTGTAACTTTATCCTTCACTATAATAATGGACAGTTTATATAGTATATAGACCAGTGGGTTAAGCTGCAGGAACCATCACCACCGGTCATCAAGCCACGGTCCAACGGTATAACTTTATCCTTCACTATAATAATGGACAGTTTATATAGTATATAGACCAGTGGGTTAAGCTGCAGGAACCATCACCACCGGTCATCAAGCCACGGTCCAAGGTTGTAACTTTATCCTTCACTATAATAATGGACAGTTTATATAGTATATAGACCAGTGGGTTAAGCTGCAGGAACCATCACCACCGGTCATCAAGCCACGGTCCAAGGTTGTAACTTTATCCTTCACTATAATAATGGACAGTTTATATAGTATATAGACCAGTGGGTTAAGCTGCAGGAACCATCACCACCGGTCATCAAGCCACGGTCCAAGGTTTAACTTTATCCTTCACTATAATAATGGACAGTTTATATAGTATATAGACCAGTGGGTTAAGCTGCAGGAACCATCACCACCGGTCATCAAGCCACGGTCCAAGGTTGTAACTTTATCCTTCACTATAATAATGGACAGTTTATATAGTATATAGACCAGTGGGTTAAGCTGCAGGAACCATCACCACCGGTCATCAAGCCACGGTCCAAGGTTGTAACTTTATCCTTCACTATAATAATGGACAGTTTATATAGTATATAGACCAGTGGGTTAAGCTGCAGGAACCATCACCACCGGTCATCAAGCCACGGTCCAAGGTTGTAACTTTATCCTTCACTATAATAATGGACAGTTTATATAGTATATAGACCAGTGGGTTAAGCTGCAGGAACCATCACCACCGGTCATCAAGCCACGGTCCAAGGTTGTAACTTTATCCTTCACTATAATAATGGACAGTTTATATAGTATATAGACCAGTGGGTTAAGCTGCAGGAACCATCACCACCGGTCATCAAGCCACGGTCCAAGGTTGTAACTTTATCCTTCACTATAATAATGGACAGTTTATATAGTATATATAGACCAGTGGGTTAAGCTGCAGGAACCATCACCACCGGTCATCAAGCCACGGTCCAAGGTTGTAACTTTATCCTTCACTATAATAATGGACAGTTTATATAGTATATAGACCAGTGGGTTAAGCTGCAGGAACCATCACCACCGGTCATCAAGCCACGGTCCAAGGTTGTAACTTTATCCTTCACTATAATAATGGACAGTTTATATAGTATATAGACCAGTGGGTTAAGCTGCAGGAACCATCACCACCGGTCATCAAGCCACGGTCCAAGGTTGTAACTTTATCCTTCACTATAATAATGGACAGTTTATATAGTATATAGACCAGTGGGTTAAGCTGCAGGAACCATCACCACCGGTCATCAAGCCACGGTCCAAGGTTGTAACTTTATCCTTCACTATAATAATGGACAGTTTATATAGTATATAGACCAGTGGGTTAAGCTGCAGGAACCATCACCACCGGTCATCAAGCCACGGTCCAAGGTTGTAACTTTATCCTTCACTATAATAATGGACAGTTTATATAGTATATAGACCAGTGGGTTAAGCTGCAGGAACCATCACCACCGGTCATCAAGCCACGGTCCAAGGTTGTAACTTTATCCTTCACTATAATAATGGACAGTTTATATAGTATATAGACCAGTGGGTTAAGCTGCAGGAACCATCACCACCGGTCATCAAGCCACGGTCCAAGGTTGTAACTTTATCCTTCACTATAATAATGGACAGTTTATATAGTATATAGACCAGTGGGTTAAGCTGCAGGAACCATCACCACCGGTCATCAAGCCACGGTCCAAGGTTGTAACTTTATCCTTCACTATAATAATGGACAGTTTATATAGTATATAGACCAGTGGGTTAAGCTGCAGGAACCATCACCACCGGTCATCAAGCCACGGTCCAAGGTTGTAACTTTATCCTTCACTATAATAATGGACAGTTTATATAGTATATATAGACCAGTGGGTTAAGCTGCAGGAACCATCACCACCGGTCATCAAGCCACGGTCCAAGGTTGTAACTTTATCCTTCACTATAATAATGGACAGTTTATATAGTATATAGACCAGTGGGTTAAGCTGCAGGAACCATCACCACCGGTCATCAAGCCACGGTCCAAGGTTGTAACTTTATCCTTCACTATAATAATGGACAGTTTATATAGTATATAGACCAGTGGGTTAAGCTGCAGGAACCATCACCACCGGTCATCAAGCCACGGTCCAAGGATGTATCTTTATCCTTCACTATAATAATTGACAGTTTATATAGTATATAGACCAGTGGATTAAGCTGCAGGAACCATCACCACCGGTCATCAAGCCACGGTCCAAGGTTGTAACTTTATCCTTCACTATAATAATGGACAGTTTATATAGTATATAGACCAGTGGGTTAAGCTGCAGGAACCATCACCACCGGTCATCAAGCCACGGTCCAAGGTTGTAACTTTATCCTTCACTATAATAATGGACAGTTTATAGTATATTCCAGTGGGTTAAGCTTCAGGAACCATCACCACCGGTCATCAAGCCACGGTCCAAGGTTGTAACTTTATCCTTCACTATAATAATGGACAGTTTATATAGTATATAGACCAGTGGGTTAAGCTGCAGAAACCATCACCACCGGTCATCAAGCCACGGTCCAAGGTTGTAACTTTATCCTTCACTATAATAATGGACAGTTTATATAGTATATAGACCAGTGGGTTAAGCTGCAGGAACCATCACCACCGGTCATCAAGCCACGGTCCAAGGTTGTAACTTTATCCTTCACTATAATAATGGACAGTTTATATAGTATATATAGACCAGTGGGTTAAGCTGCAGGAACCATCACCACCGGTCATCAAGCCACGGTCCAAGGTTGTAACTTTATCCTTCACTATAATAATGGACAGTTTATATAGTATATAGACCAGTGGGTTAAGCTGCAGGAACCATCACCACCGGTCATCAAGCCACGGTCCAAGGTTGTAACTTTATCCTTCACTATAATAATGGACAGTTTATATAGTATATAGACCTGTGGGTTAAGCTGCAGAACCAACACCACCGGTCATCAAGCCACGGTCCAAGGTTGTAACTTTATCCTTCACTATAATAATGGACAGTTTATATAGTATATAGACCAGTGGGTTAAGCTGCAGGAACCATCACCACCGGTCATCAAGCCACGGTCCAAGGTTGTAACTTTATCCTTCACTATAATAATGGACAGTTTATATAGTATATAGACCAGTGGGTTAAGCTGCAGGAACCATCACCACCGGTCATCAAGCCACGGTCCAAGGTTGTAACTTTATCCTTCACTATAATAATGGACAGTTTATATAGTATATAGACCAGTGGGTTAAGCTGCAGGAACCATCACCACCGGTCATCAAGCCACGGTCCAAGGTTGTAACTTTATCCTTCACTATAATAATGGACAGTTTATATAGTATATAGACCAGTGGGTTAAGCTGCAGGAACCATCACCACCGGTCATCAAGCCACGGTCCAAGGTTGTAACTTTATCCTTCACTATAATAATGGACAGTTTATATAGTATATAGACCAGTGGGTTAAGCTGCAGGAACCATCACCACCGGTCATCAAGCCACGGTCCAAGGTTGTAACTTTATCCTTCACTATAATAATGGACAGTTTATATAGTATATAGACCAGTGGGTTAAGCTGCAGGAACCATCACCACCGGTCATCAAGCCACGGTCCAAGGTTGTAACTTTATCCTTCACTATAATAATGGACAGTTTATATAGTATATAGACCAGTGGGTTAAGCTGCAGGAACCATCACCACCGGTCATCAAGCCACGGTCCAAGGTTGTAACTTTATCCTTCACTATAATAATGGACAGTTTATATAGTATATAGACCAGTGGGTTAAGCTGCAGGAACCATCACCACCGGTCATCAAGCCACGGTCCAAGGTTGTAACTTTATCCTTCACTATAATAATGGACAGTTTATATAGTATATAGACCAGTGGGTTAAGCTGCAGGAACCATCACCACCGGTCATCAAGCCACGGTCCAAGGTTGTAACTTTATCCTTCACTATAATAATGGACAGTTTATATAGTATATAGACCAGTGGGTTAAGCTGCAGGAACCATCACCACCGGTCATCAAGCCACGGTCCAAGGTTGTAACTTTATCCTTCACTATAATAATGGACAGTTTATATAGTATATACTAGACCAGTGGGTTAAGCTGCAGGAACCATCACCACCGGTCATCAAGCCACGGTCCAAGGTTGTAACTTTATCCTTCACTATAATAATGGACAGTTTATATAGTATATAGACCAGTGGGTTAAGCTGCAGGAACCATCACCACCGGTCATCAAGCCACGGTCCAAGGTTGTAACTTTATCCTTCACTATAATAATGGACAGTTTATATAGTATATAGACCAGTGGGTTAAGCTGCAGGAACCATCACCACCGGTCATCAAGCCACGGTCCAAGGTTGTAACTTTATCCTTCACTATAATAATGGACAGTTTATATAGTATATTCCAGTGGGTTAAGCTGCAGGAACCATCACCACCGGTCATCAAGCCACGGTCCAAGGTTGTAACTTTATCCTTCACTATAATAATGGACAGTTTATATAGTATATAGACCAGTGGGTTAAGCTGCAGGAACCATCACCACCGGTCATCAAGCCACGGTCCAAGGTTGTAACTTTATCCTTCACTATAATAATGGACAGTTTATATAGTATATAGACCAGTGGGTTAAGCTGCAGGAACCATCACCACCGGTCATCAAGCCACGGTCCAAGGTTGTAACTTTATCCTTCACTATAATAATGGACAGTTTATATAGTATATAGACCAGTGGGTTAAGCTGCAGGAACCATCACCACCGGTCATCAAGCCACGGTCCAAGGTTGTAACTTTATCCTTCACTATAATAATGGACAGTTTATATAGTATATAGACCAGTGGGTTAAGCTGCAGGAACCATCACCACCGGTCATCAAGCCACGGTCCAAGGTTGTAACTTTATCCTTCACTATAATAATGGACAGTTTATATAGTATATAGACCAGTGGGTTAAGCTGCAGGAACCATCACCACCGGTCATCAAGCCACGGTCCAAGGTTGTAACTTTATCCTTCACTATAATAATGGACAGTTTATATAGTATATAGACCAGTGGGTTAAGCTGCAGGAACCATCACCACCGGTCATCAAGCCACGGTCCAAGGTTGTAACTTTATCCTTCACTATAATAATGGACAGTTTATATAGTATATAGACCAGTGGGTTAAGCTGCAGGAACCATCACCACCGGTCATCAAGCCACGGTCCAAGGTTGTAACTTTATCCTTCACTATAATAATGGACAGTTTATATAGTATATAGACCAGTGGGTTAAGCTGCAGAAACCATCACAACCGGTCATCAAGCCACGGTCCAAGGTTATAACTTTATCGTTCACTATAATAATGGACAGTTTATATAGTATATGCAGTAGACCAGTGGGTTAAGCTGCAGGAACCATCACCACCGATCATCAAGCCACGGTCCAAGGTTGTAACTTTATCCTTCACTATAATAATAAACAGTTTATATAGTATATAGACCAGTGGGTTAAGCTGCAGGAACCATCACCACCGGTCATCAAGCCACGGTCCAAGGTTGTAACTTTATCCTTCACTATAATAATGGACAGTTTATATAGTATATAGACCAGTGGGTTAAGCTGCAGGAACCATCACCACCGGTCATCAAGCCACGGTCCAAGGTTGTAACTTTATCCTTCACTATAATAATGGACAGTTTATATAGTATATAGACCAGTGGGTTAAGCTGCAGGAACCATCACCACCGGTCATCAAGCCACGGTCCAAGGTTGTAACTTTATCCTTCACTATAATAATGGACAGTTTATATAGTATATAGACCAGTGGGTTAAGCTGCAGGAACCATCACCACCGGTCATCAAGCCACGGTCCAAGGTTGTAACTTTATCCTTCACTATAATAATGGACAGTTTATATAGTATATAGACCAGTGGGTTAAGCTGCAGGAACCATCATCACCGGTCATCAAGCCACAGTCCAAGGTTGTAACTTTATCCTTCACTATAATAATGGACAGTTTATAGTATATAGACCAGTGGGTTAAGCTGCAGGAACCATCACCACCGGTCATCAAGCCACGGTCCAAGGTTGTAACTTTATCCTTCACTATAATAATGGACAGTTTATATAGTATATAGACCAGTGGGTTAAGCTGCAGGAACCATCACCACCGGTCATCAAGCGACGGTCCAAGGTTGTAACATTATCCTTCACTATAATAATTTACAGTTTATATTTATAGTATTATAGACCAGTGGGTTAAGCTGCAGGAACCATCACCACCGGTCATCAAGCCACGGTCCAAGGTTGTAACTTTATCCTTCACTATAATAATGGACAGTTTATATAGTATATAGACCAGTGGGTTAAGCTGCAGGAACCATCACCACCGGTCATCAAGCCACGGTCCAAGGTTGTAACTTTATCCTTCACTATAATAATGGACAGTTTATATAGTATATAGACCAGTGGGTTAAGCTGCAGGAACCATCACCACCGGTCATCAAGCCACGGTCCAAGGTTGTAACTTTATCCTTCACTATAATAATGGACAGTTTATATAGTATATAGACCAGTGGGTTAAGCTGCAGGAACCATCACCACCGGTCATCAAGCCACGGTCCAAGGTTGTAACTTTATCCTTCACTATAATAATGGACAGTTTATATAGTATATAGACCAGTGGGTTAAGCTGCAGGAACCATCACCACCGGTCATCAAGCCACGGTCCAAGGTTGTAACTTTATCCTTCACTATAATAATGGACAGTTTATATAGTATATAGACCAGTGGGTTAAGCTGCAGGAACCATCACCACCGGTCATCAAGCCACGGTCCAAGGTTGTAACTTTATCCTTCACTATAATAATGGACAGTTTATATAGTATATAGACCAGTGGGTTAAGCTGCAGGAACCATCACCACCGGTCATCAAGCCACGGTCCAAGGTTGTAACTTTATCCTTCACTATAATAATGGACAGTTTATATAGTATATAGACCAGTGGGTTAAGCTGCAGGAACCATCACCACCGGTCATCAAGCCACGGTCCAAGGTTGTAACTTTATCCTTCACTATAATAATGGACAGTTTATATAGTATATAGACCAGTGGGTTAAGCTGCAGGAACCATCACCACCGGTCATCAAGCCACGGTCCAAGGTTGTAACTTTATCCTTCACTATAATAATGGACAGTTTATATAGTATATAGACCAGTGGGTTAAGCTGCAGGAACCATCACCACCGGTCATCAAGCCACGGTCCAAGGTTGTAACTTTATCCTTCACTATAATAATGGACAGTTTATATAGTATATAGACCAGTGGGTTAAGCTGCAGGAACCATCACCACCGGTCATCAAGCCACGGTCCAAGGTTGTAACTTTATCCTTCACTATAATAATGGACAGTTTATATAGTATATAGACCTGTGGGTTAAGCTGCAGAAACCATCACCACCGGTCATCAAGCCACGGTCCAAGGTTGTAACTTTATCCTTCACTATAATAATGGACAGTTTATATAGTATATAGACCAGTGGGTTAAGCTGCAGGAACCATCACCACCGGTCATCAAGCCACGGTCCAAGGTTGTAACTTTATCCTTCACTATAATAATGGACAGTTTATATAGTATGTAGACCAGTGGGTTAAGCTGCAGAAACCATCACCACCGGTCATCAAGCCACGGTCCAAGGTTGTAACTTTATCCTTCACTATAATAATGGACAGTTTATATAGTATATAGACCAGTGGGTTAAGCTGCAGGAACCATCACCACCGGTCATCAAGCCACGGTCCAAGGTTGTAACTTTATCCTTCACTATAATAATGGACAGTTTATATAGTATATAGACCAGTGGGTTAAGCTGCAGGAACCATCACCACCGGTCATCAAGCCACGGTCCAAGGTTGTAACTTTATCCTTCACTATAATAATGGACAGTTTATATAGTATATAGACCAGTGGGTTAAGCTGCAGGAACCATCACCACCGGTCATCAAGCCACGGTCCAAGGTTGTAACTTTATCCTTCACTATAATAATGGACAGTTTATATAGTATATAGACCAGTGGGTTAAGCTGCAGGAACCATCACCACCGGTCATCAAGCCACGGTCCAAGGTTGTAACTTTATCCTTCACTATAATAATGGACAGTTTATATAGTATATAGACCAGTGGGTTAAGCTGCAGGAACCATCACCACCGGTCATCAAGCCACGGTCCAAGGTTGTAACTTTATCCTTCACTATAATAATGGACAGTTTATATAGTATATAGACCAGTGGGTTAAGCTGCAGGAACCATCACCACCGGTCATCAAGCCACGGTCCAAGGTTGTAACTTTATCCTTCACTATAATAATGGACAGTTTATATAGTATATAGACCAGTGGGTTAAGCTGCAGGAACCATCACCACCGGTCATCAAGCCACGGTCCAAGGTTGTAACTTTATCCTTCACTATAATAATGGACAGTTTATATAGTATATATAGACCAGTGGGTTAAGCTGCAGGAACCATCACCACCGGTCATCAAGCCACGGTCCAAGGTTGTAACTTTATCCTTCACTATAATAATGGACAGTTTATATAGTATATAGACCAGTGGGTTAAGCTGCAGGAACCATCACCACCGGTCATCAAGCCACGGTCCAAGGTTGTAACTTTATCCTTCACTATAATAATGGACAGTTTATATAGTATATATAGACCAGTGGGTTAAGCTGCAGGAACCATCACCACCGGTCATCAAGCCACGGTCCAAGGTTGTAACTTTATCCTTCACTATAATAATGGACAGTTTATATAGTATAGTCCAGTGGGTTAAGCTTCAGGAACCATCACCACCGGTCATCAAGCCACGGTCCAAGGTTGTAACTTTATCCTTCACTATAATAATGGACAGTTTATATAGTATATAGACCAGTGGGTTAAGCTGCAGGAACCATCACCACCGGTCATCAAGCCACGGTCCAAGGTTGTAACTTTATCCTTCACTATAATAATGGACAGTTTATATAGTATATAGACCAGTGGGTTAAGCTGCAGGAACCATCACCACCGGTCATCAAGCCACGGTCCAAGGTTGTAACTTTATCCTTCACTATAATAATGGACAGTTTATATAGTATATAGACCAGTGGGTTAAGCTGCAGGAACCATCACCACCGGTCATCAAGCCACGGTCCAAGGTTGTAACTTTATCCTTCACTATAATAATGGACAGTTTATATAGTATATAGACCAGTGGGTTAAGCTGCAGAAACCATCACCACCGGTCATCAAGCCACGGTCCAAGGTTGTAACTTTATCCTTCACTATAATAATGGACAGTTTATATAGTATATAGACCAGTGGGTTAAGCTGCAGGAACCATCACCACCGGTCATCAAGCCACGGTCCAAGGTTGTAACTTTATCCTTCACTATAATAATGGACAGTTTATATAGTATATAGACCAGTGGGTTAAGCTGCAGGAACCATCACCACCGGTCATCAAGCCACAGTCCAAGGTTGTAACATTATCCTTCACTATAATAAAGGACAGTTTATATAGTATATATAGACCAGTGGGTTAAGCTGCAGGAACCATCACCATCGGTCATCAAGCCATGGTCCAAGGTTGAAACTTTATCCTTCACTATAATATTGGACAGTTTATATAGTATATAGACCAGTGGGTTAAGCTGCAGGAACCATCACCACCGGTCATCAAGCCACGGTCCAAGGTTATAACTTTATCCTTCACTATAATAATGGACAGTTTATATAGTATATAGACCAGTGGGTTAAGCTGCAGGAACCATCACCACCGGTCATCAAGCCACGGTCCAAGGTTGTAACTTTATCATTCACTATAATAATGGACAGTTTATATAGTATATAGACCAGTGGGTTAAGCTGCAGGAACCATCACCACCGGTCATCAGGCCACGGTCCAAGGTTGTAACTTTATCCTTCACTATAATAATGGACAGTTTATATAGTATATAGACCAGTGGGTTAAGCTGCAGGAACCATCACCACCGGTCATCAAGCCACGGTCCAAGGTTGTAACTTTATCCTTCACTATAATAATGGACAGTTTATATAGTATATAGACCAGTGGGTTAAGCTGCAGGAACCATCACCACCGGTCATCAGGCCACGGTCCAAGGTTGTAACTTTATCCTTCACTATATTAATGGACAGTTTATATAGTATATAGACCAGTGGGTTAAGCTGCAGGAACCATCACCACCGGTCATCAAGCCACGGTCCAAGGTTGTAACTTTATCCTTCACTATAATAATGGACAGTTTATATAGTATATAGACCAGTGGGTTAAGCTGCAGGAACCATCACCACCGGTCATCAAGCCACGGTCCAAGGTTGTAACTTTATCCTTCACTATAATAATGGACAGTTTATATAGTATATAGTCCAGTGGGTTAAGCTTCAGGAACCATCACCACCGGTCATCAAGCCACGGTCCAAGGTTGTAACTTTATCCTTCACTATCATAATGGACAGTTTATATAGTATATAGACCAGTGGGTTAAGCTGCAGGAACCATCACCACCGGTCATCAGGCCACGGTCCAAGGTTGTAACTTTATCCTTCACTATAATAATGGACAGTTTATATAGTATATAGACCAGTGGGTTAAGCTGCAGGAACCATCACCACCGGTCATCAAGCCACGGTCCAAGGTTGTAACTTTATCCTTCACTATAATAATGGACAGTTTATATAGTATATAGACCAGTGGGTTAAGCTGCAGGAACCATCACCACCGGTCATCAAGCCACGGTCCAAGGTTGTAACTTTATCCTTCACTATAATAATGGACAGTTTATATAGTATATAGACCAGTGGGTTAAGCTGCAGGAACCATCACCACCGGTCATCAAGCCACGGTCCAAGGTTGTAACTTTATCCTTCACTATAATAATGGACAGTTTATATAGTATATACTGTAGACCAGTGGGTTAAGCTGCAGGAACCATCACCACCGGTCATCAAGACACGGTCCCAGGTTGTAACTTTATCCTTCACTATAATAATGGACAGTTTATATAGTATATACTGTAGACCAGTGGGTTAAGCTGCAGAAACCATCACCACCGGTCATCAAGCCACGGTCCACGGTTATAACTTTATCCTTCACTATAATAATGGACAGTTTATATAGTATATAGACCAGTGGGTTAAGCTGCAGGAACCATCACCACCGGTCATCAAGCCACAGTCCCAGGTTGTAACTTTATCCTTCACTATAATAATGGACAGTTTATATAGTATATAGACCAGTGGGTTAAGCTGCAGGAACCATCACCACCGGTCATCAAGCCACGGTCCAAGGTTGTAACTTTATCCTTCACTATAATAATGGACAGTTTATATAGTATATAGACCAGTGGGTTAAGCTGCAGGAACCATCACCACCGGTCATCAAGCCACGGTCCAAGGTTGTAACTTTATCCTTCACTATAATAATGGACAGTTTATATAGTATATAGACCAGTGGGTTAAGCTGCAGGAACCATCACCACCGGTCATCAAGCCATGGTCCAATGTTGTAACTTTATCCTTCACTATAATAATGGACAGTTTATATAGTATATAGACCAGTGGGTTAAGCTGCAGGAACCATCACCACCGGTCATCAAGCCATGGTCCAAGGTTGTAACTTTATCCTTCACTATAATAATGGACAGTTTATATAGTATAGAGACCAGTGGGTTAAGCTGCACGAACCATCACCACCGGTCATCAAGCCACGGTCCAAGGTTGTAACTTTATCCTTCACTATAATAATGGACAGTTTATATAGTATATAGACCAGTGGGTTAAGCTGCAGGAACCATCACCACCGGTCATCAAGCCACAGTCCAAGGTTGTTTCTTTATCCTTCACTATAATAATGGACAGTTTATATAGGATCTTTCAGTATTGGTGCCGTCCGTTTAACATGTTTAGCTTAATAAGGACCTTCAGCAATTAACAAGTTTCGATCTATATTGCTTAACCCCTTTTACTACCACAGATCCTTCCTAAGCTGCACGTAATCATCTACATATAGTTATAATAAAATATATAAGACGTAACCAGTACAGTAGGGGTTAAAGGCAAAGGTGCATGTAATGCGTGCCCCTACCCCCCTCACACACACACACACTCACTCACTCACACACACTAACACACACACACACACACACACACCCACCTTGAAAGAGTGACATAGAGCCAAGATCAAGGTACAGTAAGTTAATTAAGAGTCCAAATGCTTCTATACACGGAGCTTGACACAGCTTAACATAAGTAGAGGATGTGTCAATGAACTCTTCAACTCACACTGATCCTTACTAAGTTGAACAAAATCGTCTATAAATAATAAATACAGATAATATTAATGTAAATATATAAATAATATAAAGAAGGTCATCCTCGTACTGAAGGGGTTAAAGGGAAACATTTATGGAGGCTGCCTTCATCATCCATTATTCTTCATAACTCTCATATAATTTTCTGTGCATTTATCCTTCTTTGCCATTCATTATCCAAAGTGGCATGCTCACATATATAGGTCATACAAACATTAACGAGTTAAAGTTTCATAGAAGCTTGTGGCATAATTTGGTCATTTAAAGTATGTTAGTTTGAAAATGAAATACCCAGATTAATTCTATAAACTAGAGTAATATCAGTGCATTAAATTATGGGTGTGTGTTGAGAGAGGTAAACCTGTTTTACATATTATATCATCGCATCGCCTTATCATTATAGGCAAAATCAATCAGGGTTATAATGTGTGTGTGTGTGTGTGTATGTGTATGTGTGCTAGTTGGTCTCATAATCACCATGTAGTTTATTTTACAAGGCGTGCAACAATTAGGTTGCATCCATTTACATTTTTATCGAGCCTGAAGGAGTACAAAGATCTACTGATCCTTAAGGGGCTGTGTGTAACTGAATCTACTTAACCTCTGTGATCAAAGGTAACGGTGCTATTTATTTGTAAGCACAGTTAATCAGGGGTTAACCCAGGGCCTCCTACATCATTACATTTGCACTTGTTCCCCAACTCCTAGCCGTGGGGCAAGACAGATCACAGCCACATGTCTATCACTCGCGGCCAGCGGCCGGCAACTAAGCTAGCATAATAGCATTGTTGGTGAAATGACTCAACATTCCAATGCCTCATGCACAGTCTTACTATTGAGTTTAGCAGGGCCTCCGCTGAAAATAGCATAATCAGAGTGGTTGCAATAACATGCACACGGTTTAAGCTGCGTCGGCTGAGAACCGACTTAGAGCCTACTTGGGATTACTGTAGACATTTTGTGCGTCGGCTGAGAGTCGACGGCGGGAGACACCAGGTTAAGACCGAGATAGTTATCTTGTCGAATCTTCAAAGTACCAACAGAACTACACTCAATGACATTAGTAAGTAGTCTATTCCACAGGCTTACCACTCGAATTATTAAATCAATTATCTGCCTCATGCGAGTTAAAACGCTTTCCATTTATCTTGAAACCATTGCCTCTAGTGAAATTTGAATGATCAATTGTAAAGTATTTGTCGACATCCATAGTGTCAATACCTTTCATAATGTTAAATACTTGGATTAGGTCACCTTTTAGTCTGCACTTTGTTTAACTAAACATATTTAAATCACTTACTCGTTATTTTTATGAAGTATTTCTTAATTATTATGTTCCTTCCAACAACCAACAATACTCCTAAAATCGATTAATGAAATTTACAAACACATATAAGCATAATTTGTGTTACTCTCCGCTGTACTCTCCCCAGTTTATCTATATCCTTTTGATCATATGGTAACCAAAATTGTACACAGTGCTCCAGATGGGGGCGAACCAAAGAATTATATAAAGTGAGAATAACAGCTTCGGATTTGTATTCAAACGTTCTTCCAATAAAGCCAATAATTGTGTTTTCTCTCTTAACTACCTCGGTACTTTGTTGGCTGGGTTTTAAATGGTTCAATATTGTAACTCCTAAGTCAGTATCTTTATCATTGCTTTTGAGTTAATAGAGTAATTAGCTTTTTCATGTTTGTATCGTATATGCACTTCTTTACATTTAACGGTATTAAAACTCCTTTGCCAGGTTTGAGCCGCATTCGCTATTTTATCTTAATCTTTTGGGGATCTGTTGAACATGCAAGAGAGATATTATGTTCCCAATTTTGGTATTATCTGTGAATTTTGAAATTGTACATGAACATCATCGTTTTTATTAATGCAAATCGAGAAAAGACAAGGTCCGAGTATTGAGCACTGGGGCACACCACGTGTGATATTTTTTTCCAGTTGGAGGCATTACCATTTATTACTACTCGCTGTTTACGTCCATCTTACCAATTCTCAATCCACCTAAGTATGAACCCTTCTATGAGAGATTGGTGAGAAAGGTTGAGGCACATGGAATAGGAGGATCGTTGTTGGGATGAATTAGGTCATGGCTAATTGGTAGGAAACAGAGAGTCAGCATAAATGGTACCAAGTCAGAGTGGGGAGCAGTCAAAAGTGGTGTCCCCCAGGGATCGGTATTAGGTCCCCTGTTGTTTCTTATATACATAAATTACCTAGATTTAGGTATAACTAGTAGGATAAGTAAATTCGCAGACGATACTAAAATGGGGAGATCAATTGATTCAGATAGCGATATAGAGTGCCTCCAAAGGGATCTAGATACCTTACATGAATGGTCAGTAAATTGGCAGATGAAGTTTAACATTGACAAATGCAAGGTATTAAAGATAGGGAAGATGCAAACAAATGTTAAATATAAACTAGCTAATTTAGAATTAGAAAATTCAGACTGCGAGAAGATCTAGGTGTGTTTGTTAGCAATGATTTGAAGCCTAGAAAACAGTGTATAAGCGTTCATAATAAGGCAAACAGGATTCTCGGGTTCATATCTAGGAGTGTGAGTAACAGAACTGCTGATGTTATCTTAAAACTTTACTTGTCATTAGTGAGACCCCATATGGATTATGCTGTCCAATTTTGGTGTCCTTATTACAGAATGGACATAGATTCATTGGAGAGAGTACAGCGTAGAATGACAAAAAATATCCATAATATTAGAAATCTTCCGTATGAAGAAAGGTTGAAGAAATTAGGTTTACATTCGTTAGAGAGATGCAGAGTTAGAGGGGATATGATAGAGGTGTTCAAGTGGGTTAGTGGGATTAACAAAGGGGACATGACAAATGTACTAAAGCTCAGTGATAGCGAAAGAACTCGTACCAATGGTTTCAAATTAGATAATTTGTTTGTTCAGAAAGATATAGGCAAATATTGGTTTGGTAACAGAGTTGTAGATGGGTGGAATGGACTACCAAGTGCTATAGTGGGATCTAAAACTGTAGGGAGCTTTAAGATAAAATTGGATAAGCATATGGACGAGAAGGGTTGGGTGTGAAAGGGGATCAGCCGGGTTGGGCCAACCAGAGCTCTGCAGACCCCCATAATCCTACATTAATCTCTAACCGTTTTGGTAAGATGATCCTCAGGGTATTAGAGTGTTGAGCCTATAATTGGGCTTTGTAATTGAATTGGGGTTGTGTGGTTCAGGGATCTGCCTTGCTTAGGGCAATCAGCTTTCTGCAGACTCCCATTTTCTAATGTTCTTATGTTCTTATGCCATGAGCTATTAATGTTATCAAGAGATGCTTGTAGGGGACTTTGTCGAAGGCTTTCTAGAAATTAAGGTAGACAATGTCAACAGTTATATTTTTGTCAAAAGTCAAGGCAAGAACGCTTGTTTCACAAGCCATGCTGTGCTATTTTTATTATTAAATTGTGTTCAAGAATGTCTACAAGTTTGTCTTTTATGATTGATTGTTTCAAACAGCCAATGCAATGTTCGTATACAATCCAGGTGCTTCATGGTTTAGCTATAATGGTTTAAATTATTCAAATGGATGAAACCTAATTTATGTGCGCGACTGTACATGTACAATAGATGGATCACACATGGAGATTGAGGAACAGGAGATTTATGTATCAATGTATGTATTACTGCCAAGGAGAGAGAGAGAGAATGGTGGGCGTAGTTTCTTAATTATCACTGATTTACATATGCCTCGCTATATTTTTGCATGCACGGTACCATAATTAATACATATACTGCATAATGCTAGGGTAATATATTAGACAGTTTATTACAAAAAGGGATGAAATTATGAACCAGAGAGCCAAACTCAATGTCACAAAACACTAATTAACCTAGAGTGTGGTGAACGAGTGGATGGAGTTGCCAGGGAAATTGATACAATATAATGCAATTGATGTATTGAAAAGGAATCTAGACATTCATTTCAAGGAACAAATAATTCAAAATAGGTTAAGTATCAGTAGTAATTATTATTTACCAAATTCGATGTTTACTATAAAATTTCCCAGTAGATTTTTTTTCATTTTATTGTTGGCATTTAATCTCATTTGTATTTCATGCCGACCCTTGGTCGGAGGGAGTGATGAGTGGGGAGAGAGCCTTCTGCAATGCTAACCTTACTATCCACTTAGTAGCAAGCGTTTTTAATATTAAGTCCAGACTGCCTAGTAGGGGCCACATGGTATGTGCAGTCTGTGTATATATGTTCCTCTTTGTAACTCAACTGGATTGGACCATTGGTGTTACACTAAGTATGGTATCAGACATGATAATCCCCTTGACTGTCAGTAATTGCCGGATGTGTGATGATCTGGGATTTTGGCAAGCTGGCAGTGAAGCCTTGATCCTTGGTACACATTATATTATTGTTGTGGAGCTAATATTTCTATATGCTAACCTTGGCCGTTGACACCTTCATTAGAAAATAGACGATTATTGGATATTATGCTGAACATTTGACTCACTTGGATGGCACCCATTTGTGTGAGTTCTGGATCTGGTCCATCAACTACATATCTGACATTTGTTTCAAGTTATGCTAGCAATCCTCAGTATCCTCCTTCTTTCCCCAATGTGTCATGGGCCACACCCCAGCATTTCACTGCCACTCATACGGTGGCTGCTCAGCACAATGTTCTCCAGTTTCCTCCTATAACCCCGATAGGGTCGAGAAGGAGTCCAGAGGTTGAGCTGCAGCTCAAAAGAATGGAGATGGAAGAGAGACAGAGAGCTAGAGAGATAGAGGAGAAGAGAATACAGGCAGAGAGAAGAGAAACAGAGAGATAGAGAAGAGAGACAGAAATATAGAGAGATTGAGTTGAGGAGGATGGAGGTAGATTTGGAGAAGACGAAGTTGGAAACTAGTGGGCAAAGACGACAAGGGAATAGTGCTGGTCATACATCTAAGGAGGAGGCAGAAGAGGTGCTGTTGTCTCGACGGCTGAAACTCGTGCCGGCCTTCGATGAACTCAAGGTCACGGAGTGGTTCTTGCGTTTTGAGAAGAAGGCCCACAAGTATCAGTGGCCGAGGCAACGCTGGGCAGTGTTGGTGTCTAATGTTTTAAAAGGCAAGGCTCTTGATGCATACGATCGCCTAGAAGTGCAGGAGCTAGAGTATAATGTACTTAAAGAGGCTGTGTTAAAAGCCTACGAGCTGCGTCCCGAGGCTTACAGGTTGGCCTTCAGGGGGGCTCGGAAGCGGCAGGGGGACTCGCACGTGGAATGTGCCAGGTGCCTGCACAATACTCTAGCTAAGTGCCTGCATTGAGAGTCAGCTGGTACTTTTGAGGTGGCGTGTGAGGTTTGGCTGATAGAGCAGTTTACAAGCACAGCGTGGTACGTGCATGGGGAGCATTGGTGACAGGAGAGACCGACCTGTGCACCAAGCAGCCACAGTATCAGCTCGCCCATCATCACCCAAAGGTACCACAAATAAGACACAACATTATACCAAGGCTGACAACCAGCAAGCTTCTACGGAAGTGAGATGTTATTTTTGCAAGCAAATGGGTCATATTAAACCTCAGTGTGCTAAATGGAAGGCTACCCAGGAACCCAAGGCTGTCCAGTTGGTGGGGACATTAGGGGAGGTGCCTGTGAAAGGCAAGCCAGGTACTGGTGAGTTTGGGGGGCAGTGTTGGCCAGCGCGAAGCAGGGTAGTAAGCACTTTGCCGCCCCAGATTGTATCACCACCTGAGCATAACCAGACTTCCCCTGATTGGTGTCGGCCATTCATACATGATGGATTTGTACGGGTTGGGGAGCAGACTTACCCTGTCAAGGTGTTTAGGGATACTGGTGCGCAACAATCCATGTGTCGCAACCTGACAGGGGGACCTATTAGCACGGGAGAGTTTGTTATGTGCAGGGGAATCAACAGTGAACAATTCTGTGATTTAGTCCCGGTGACCCTAGAGTGCCCACTTTTGACTGCCGAGTGTAAGGTGGCTATGGTGGACACTCTGCCAGTTGAGGGGGTGGACTTTTTGCTCGGGACTGACTTACCAGGGGATGTAGTTTTCCCACCTCCTATAGTCATTGCTGAGGCTGATTTTGTGCCCCCTGGTGGTGGTTGTTTGCAAGGAGATAACATGGACTCTATCTACCCTGTTGGTGCAGTGACCCAATCAGTGGCACATTTGGCACAACAGGTGGATGATTTAGTGGATGTGGGGGCCGACAGCCATGAGTGCGGGCCATCCCATGATGCACTACTAGACGACACTGGTCCGGAGACAGCTGTGGGCTTGGCTGACCCCAGTGAGGCTACCGAGACTAGTAGAGGTGACCTAGTGCCGGACGAGGAGTCTGACATAGTGATATCGACTCAACCTTCTGATATTTTTGAGAGGTCAGAGGTAACTGCCTTGATGGAGCTACCTAGAAACAAACTAAGCAAGTTGCAGCAAGAGGACCCTAGTCTGGGCCTCCTGTCTAAGAAGGTTGGTACGACTGGTGGGAAGAACGATCAAGCAGAGAACTTTATTATAAAAGGGGCATTGTTGTATCAGCAGTGGAAGCCGGATACGAACTCAGGTTTGGGGGAGGAGCAGTTAGTGGTGCCTGCCCAGTTCAGGGAAGGGCTGGTTAGGCTAACACAGGCGGCACCACTGGCGGGTCATTTAGGGGTATGTGAGACTACTGATAGGCTACATTCTCATTTTTGGTGGCCTAATATGCATGCATCGGTGGCTTCTTTTTTGATGTGTCATATTGGTAAGGTAGTTGGAGAACCCCACCCAGGAATACCCGTGGCACCTTTGATCCCTACACCTGCAGTTGAACCGCCATTGACTTGTGTCATAGTTGATATGGTTGGTCCCTTATTACCCACCAGTTCGGGAGATAAATACTTGCACACTTTAATTGATACAACCACTATATACCCAGAGGCTATCCCGGTTAGCAGCATGAACACGAAGATGAGAGACAATTGTAACAAACAGGCTAAATCTGGGGTGTTCAAGGTGGGCGACGAGGCTTTGGCATGTTTGTCAGTTCAGGGTCAACCCATGGCTGCTAAGTTTTGTGGTCAGTATCAGGTCATTAAGCAGATTGGTGAGGTTGACTATGTAAAAGATTCGCCCGACCGTCGCAAATGCTGCCCTATTAACACCTTACGAGCGGCCTATGCGGTTTATTTATGTGTACCGCACAGCGGGGTGTTTTTAGCCAAAATAGGGCTGTTTACGTGATCATTTTCATGCCTAAATAAGACCCAGAACGTAAAACAAGTACCTATCCCTGAAAGGGCATAAACAGAGCTTTCGAATGACACCATAACGATCATTGTATGATGGATAGTTTTCTTGCAATAACCGTGCAACGCGAGTGCAAAAAGCAGGTAATTCGGTACTTTCAGTACATAATTGAGTATGTAGCGAGTGAGAGAGGGAGGAGGGAGCTGAGATTTGTGTCAGTAGGTTCGCCGCGGTGGTCTGGAGCAGTCATACGCTCGCTAGTCTCCTGCCACCACTTGTCTCTCTCTCTCAGCCACATTACGTGCTGAAATTGCCACTCGAGTTATGTCGAGCGCCGCCACATAGTCCAGCTTTATTTAACTCGACTTATGTTGCTCGCCGCTAAATAAGGGTTAAAATGCAACAGCCCTACCATAGACCGACTGCAAATAGCCGTGGCGCTGATGGAGGTGTTGTTGCGCAGGCAGGTGTAGCCACAAGGAATGCGGGGGTGCGCATGTATGGTATCGGTAGGGAAGCCTTGGCACTTATGAACTGTGGGAGTGATTGCACAGTGTTACGACCGGCACTACGAAATAAACAAGGGCACTTAACTCCCCCAGACATATATGACGCGATCGCGTCATATGGGAGAGTGAACCAAAAACTCATATGACGTGATCGCGTCATAATTATGGACTTATCTCTATACTTCTTCAATAAGTTTATGACGCGATTTTGCGTCATATGAGCTCAGTAAGTCCGATAAGTTACCATACGATAAAACAGTTGGTGGCAACCTCATTCACCTCCGATAATTCTAACGGCCGCAGTGTTGTTGTGAGTGTAGTGCGGGGCAGTGGCAATGATCCCAGGGCTCCCGCCTCCTCGGACTTATTGGAACATAATATGTCTGAGGGACTTAATAATGGACTAGATGATAGGCTATATCTGCAACAACGGCACGCTAATTCCAAACCCTCAAACTATTACGCCGGTGAACAAAACACTTAAACCCTCCAGAGTTAAGCTACTGGATAACGGGGTATCAATTAACTGGGTTTTAGTGCACTTCAACAAAGGCTTTCCGGTGACGGCAAAGCCTACTCACAACAGGAGTACTATACGTTAATAAAATGCTCTCAAGTAATAACAATGCTTAAATAAATATAACAAGATTTAATAAAGGAGTATATGCTTACGTTAACTTTAGTGTGAGTCTGTACTCAACACTAAACTCTTCAATGCTCTATGAAAACACTGAAAGTCTAGTCCTACAGCAATCAGATATGGAATCTTCTGAAAACGTCTGATGCTCTAAGATGCTCGTCGAATATAGAAGAGAAATAATGCAGGGGCAGGACACCAAAGCGTGTATCTTAAATACACCATTAAGTAGGATACATATATATAAAACAAGGGAGTGCAACAACTCTGTGACAGCACTAATAATAGCCACTCAAAACAGTACTTCCTTAGCCAAAGTAACAGCCATACTGGGTTGTCCACTATGCATTAACCTAGGCTAAAATAATATGTGAATAATTCCTAAAGCATACGCAGTTAAAGTTAATAAACACAATGCTGTCTTTATTACTAATAAGGTCTAGCTGCGGCATAAAAGGTACCAGAAGGCTAGGCAGAGCGCAAGCATGCTCGTAGCCTACTGTCTCCCCTTGAACAGATTTCCCTTATGTTATGTTAAGTGACTAGGAGGCTCTCTTGGTAAGTCCAGATCTCAAGTATCTGGTCTTACCCTGGCGCTCCACAAAGGTCAACAAAATGAGGTAGCAAGCATACAAGTAAGAGTAGGCATACGATTGTATACTGCTACACTCGCAAAGGAAAACTATGCACAAGGGTTACAGGCTACCTAGCTTCGTCGAAGTCGTACAGGCTCTGACTTGCCATGTACATAACTCAGACAATGACCAAAGATACCCTCCACTGTCTAGCATTAAATAGTAACAAAGAACAACTCAATAATTAGAAGCACCCAATGATAATAATTATGACTCCATGTGACTATGACTAATAATAATCCCTAAAGCTAGTGCAAAACATATATGTGAGAACTGGTGCTGGTAATACGACTGGCCGACTATGGAAGTCGTATGCAGAACCAGAAGGGATAAGTAATTGAATAAAGATAAGAAGTATTGGAAAAGAAGAATTTCAGAGAGAGAAACAGTAGTACAGGGGGTTAGATTGTGGACAGATTGCAAGGGACGTCTAGGACCAAGCACACCATGCCAAGCTCTGAAGGAGACACGCGGGTAGGAGCCCCCCACCACCAACTAAGACAGCGGCACCCAATCACAGACCACTACGTCATGAAGAGCAGGCCTCATATGACGCGCCAGGCCCGCCGGCCACTCAAGAGCGTGGGAACCTCCGCCCGAGCGAGGAAGACACACGTACATACACACGCACATAATACCATCTCGCTGCCTCCTTCGTTCTCTCTCTCCTTAAATTCACACTACACATCTTATACTCTATCACTGATATAAAATACTTCCAAGTGTCACAGACAAGAATGAAGACCACCACTGATCTGTCTGTGACATCATGAATACTAAGAAAGAAAGAACATCGTTCTACGATTATTATAGCCCATTTCACTGCCCTGGCGAGCGCTAGCGAGTTACGAGTACATTCTGGCAAGCTGGCCAGCGTAACACCCCACCCAAGATGTGGGACGTTTTAACCTCAGGTAAACGCCACATCAGACCAGACAGAATGCCCACCAACGGGATCACCCAGCTACTCCCCCAAGTTGTGAAAACAAGGCACAATCACAAACATAAAACACTTCATTATATACAACAAATCTACACAACACTTCCCCAAAATAAGAGTATCACTTAACAATATTACACTCAACGAGCAAGCTTCACCTAGCCTAGCCTACTAAGACAAAAACACAGGATGTCTTAGATTCTTGCTGTAACATATTTTTTTATTTTTTTTTTCTATGTGATTGAGGGAGGCAAAAGGCATAACTGCCTTAGCGAGTGCCTCCCCCATAGTTGAAAAAGTGACAGGGCCAAAATCAAGGGACGTTCGAGCCAAAATGCCTGGACACACGGAGTTTGAAGCAATTTAAGTCATAGGAAGAGGGAAAGACTGATTCTGGGAGAGAGTTCCAGAGCTCAGCTGTTGAGTAGAAGAAATTTTGAGAGTAATGTTTCACTCTTGGGTTGGAGAGTTGCACAGAGTAGGGGTGGGATTGAGTTGCAAGACGGGTACCACGTGCCCTACGTAAAGGAGGTGGTATGCACTGGGATAGCTCTGAGGAACATTGATTATTATAGTAGCGATAGAATAGCGAGAGAGATGCAACATTGCGGCGGAGAGAGAGAGATTGCAGAGAGTTGGTGAGTGGACTGGAGTTAATGATACGAAAGGCCTTCCTTTCAACTTTGTCTAGGAGAGCGGTGTGAGAGGAACCTCCCCACACATGTGAACAATACTTAATACAAGGGCGTACTATGCCCCTGTACAGAGCAAGAAGCTGTGCAGGGGAAAAGAACCCCCTAAGGTGGTTGAGCACACCCAGCTTCTGGGAGGCTGCCTTAGCAAGACTGGTAATATGGTCCTTCCAAATGAGAGCAGAAGAAAAAGAGACACCAAGAATATTGAGAGAAGATGAAGGGTTGATTTTTGTATTGTTGAAGAATAAGGGATAGTCCGATGGGAGATCCTGACGGGTAGATAGATGGAGAAATTGGGTTTTGGAAGCATTAAAGTTAACAAGGTTTTCTCTGCCCCAATTGGAAATAGTATTTAGATCAGAATTTAAGAGTACTATGGCTTCATTACGTTTGTCGTTGAGGGATTGCTGGCTGGGGCGTTCTGAAAAACTAATGCACTTATATACTATCAAAAAGAAAGAGTTTTTATGTGAGTTTTTATATATTTTTGTAATAGTGTTTTTGGCGGCTTTGCACTGCAGGGGCAAGCCTAATTTTTCTCCACTCTCAAACCAACACTGACTGAACGGCGAGGGTTCTTCTTAAAACATGCCCTCCCGTGACAAACAATCAGCCAGAACATTATCAGTGCCTTTAACCCTCCTGGCCCGGGCAGGCTCTCCAAAGGACGGAGCTCGTATCCGGGCGATCTGGCCGAATATCAACAAAAGTAAACTAAGGCTAATCTCGCTTAATATATTACCTACATTAACCCAGTGAGACCCAGCGTCGCACGTGATGCGTCGGCAGTGTTTGATCACCATCTCCCAGCGACGCATCACGTGCGTCCGACATATAAAAATCACTTACGTGGCTCGTAAGGTAGGAAATGGCGGGAGAATAGGAGGGGGAGGTACCGTAGTGTGTGCGGTAGCCGGGCCGGTAGGTGTGAGCGGGCCAAGACAGCCGCGCGGCTGGTGGTGGTGGGCTTAGTGGGGATACTTTACACCCTTAGTTCACCGCCACTTTGAACCTTCATTACTCCAGTCGTATGAGAGCTAGAGGCTTGAGATTTATGTGAGACACTCCTTAGGATGTATGCCGTACAATGCCATACTCAGTTTTCACCCTAGTGCTCCCGGGCGGGTGGTCATGCGGGGGAGACGAACTTTCGACCCCGCCCCCAGATGACCGAGGTGAGTTTTTTTTATTTGTTTCTTCATTTCTCACCATTCTCTTCCATTTTGGCTCAACAAATTGTTTTGAGGCTCCCCCCCCAAAAAAAAAATATCCGAGGTGATTTTTTTTTTGTTTTTTTTTCATTTCTCATCCTTGTCTTCCATTTTAGCAAACAAAAAAAAAGACGTGAAAATTGCTTGGGACAGGGGTGAACAAAATATTAGAACTAGCCGGGGCTCAACGGGTTAATCAAACATATATAGAAATGAGCGCCTTACCTTCCTGCGTAGAATGGCGTTGAGTAGAGCTCTCTAGCTCAACTGGTTCCGGAGTGATGGTGATGGAAGTGGAGATAACTTTTTCCGCGTATTTACCTCGGCGCGTCCGAACACTCAGCAGCGGCCCCGGGTACGACGCCCAGTTGCACTCATCGCTCCACCCGCAATTATACCGGGAAGCGATTTGATAGTGTTTTATTGGTTATTCTGTCATTTATTATAGTTATTATGTTATTTTCACTCAATAAAGTTATTTATATGAACTTATTTGTGTCTCTGTCACTTATTACTTCGTTTTATTATTATTATTATGATTATTAGTGTCACTTTCACTGGACTTTGATAATTGGTAGTGTCATTTCCCCTTTTATGTATTGTTAGGTAAGCTAATAATATATATAGTGTCACTGTCACTTGTTCATATTGTTATGAAGGCACTTATTATTACTTGTGTGTGTCTCTTTCACTTATACTTAGTTTTATTATTATTATACTGTCACTTTGACTGGCCTAGGCTTATTGAGCGTCATTTTCACTTATTTATTGTTAGAAATATATATTTTAGTGTCACTTTCACTTGTTCATATTGTTATTGAAGGCACTTATTATTACTTATGTGTCCTTTTCACTTATACTTAGTTATATTATTATTCTTAGCCTACATTTGAGTGTCACTTTCACTGTTGTCACTTCCACTTCAAAAGTTTGTTAGAGTGTGGAAGTCGTTGAAGCAGGTGCCAGCACACAGTCCAACTTGACACTCGAGGCATTCCCAAGTGGTTTTTGTGGGTTTGCGGGGTCTGCGAGATGTGTGGCTGCACACATGGCACCTCTTCTGACTCCTAGCGTTACTACCTGGTGCTTTGAAAGGAAGGGCGTTGAGCTGGTGCTTCCTAAAGACTTCAGCACACCCCGTTCTGTCCAGCTGGCCTGGTCCTTGTATTGGCCTCCCTGGTGTACCCGCATGTTTAGCCAGGAGCTCAAGTAGCACCTGCTTGTGGAACTTCCGCAGGGACTTGTACTTCTTGGCTCCTGGAGTCCTCAGACGGTGGATGTTGTAGGCATTGAGGACCGACATATCTACCGTATGCAGGATAAACTTCTTGTACCACTTGCAAGATGTTCGCAGGCAGTCGATGAAGCCCATCTGCATGTCGGACTTGTCGACGAGGCGCATATTGATGTTATAATCCAGGACAGCAGCTGGTTTTTGGACGGGGTTCTTGGTTGTTCGGTCCACCTTCCCTGTGGCGACCATCTGGGCCTTGTGGCATGTGGTGATGAGGTTGACCTTGCGCTGGTCATGCCAGTGGATGGAGAGGATGGGGCCACTCTTCTTGTGGAAGATATCCGCCTTCTTCGTCTTGGTTGGGTAGCCTGGCATGCCCTTCCTTTTGCCCTTGACTGTGCCGACAGTTCCGGTCTTGCGGTCATGGAGGTACTTGGTCAGGAGAGGCGACGTGTAATAATTATCTGTGTAGAGGATGTGGTTTTTATTGAAGTGCCTCTCCATCATCTTCTTCACTACAGCGCCACCAAAACCAATGAGAGGGTCAGTCACAACTTCTCCAGCCTTGCCGCTGTAGACTATAAAGTCCAGCACATACCCTGTCAAGCAGTCGCAGAGGACGAAGAGCTTGATGCCGAAGCGGTGTCTCTTGGACGGGATATACTGTCGGAAGTGCAGCCTACCACGGAACAGGACCAGAGACTCGTCGAGGCACATCTTCTGGAAAGGAATCAGGTATGTGGTGAACCGATGACGTATCATGTCATACAGCTTCCTGATCTTCCATAATGAGTCGGGAAGGTGGACTGCCATGTTGTTTGTCAGGTGGAGATAGGAGAGGATGTCGAAGTACCTGTCCCTGGACATGTATTTGCCAAATGATGGAGTCGTTATGATGTCGCCAGTGATCCAGTAGTCAGCCAGAACGTGCTTCCTTATATGTGTCATCAGCATTGTGAGTGTCAAGAACACATATAGTTCTGCCACAGTGAGAGCTCTCCATGCCACCATCTTGGCACTGGTCTTCCTCCCAAGAAAGTTGGCACAGATAGCATGGTGGTGATTTGTCTCTTTGACGAGGTATTCCATGACTTCATTGTCATAGAAGCCACAGAAAAGTTCACTGGGGGTAGCATCTGGGCCACAGGGATATGCTGGTGACACCCCAGAACCCATCTGTACCTCGTCAAAGGCAGGACAATCTGGCTCAAAATCAGCCCCACATGTCCACACAAACAGGTCGGATGCCGATGCTCGAGGTCGTGCTGCAGCAGGCACACGCCCTGGATGCCCTGGTACACGACCTTGGCCACGCGAACGCCCTGCACGCCCATGCCCACGCCCACGCCCACGCCCAGGGGCAGCGGCGTCGGCAGACTGATCACGTCCACGATTTCGCCCTCTCGCTCGTTTTGTCGGGACTTCCTCTTCCTCTTCCTCTTCCTCTTCCTCCTCAGGCGATGTCAGGTCATCTGGGGCAATGTTGGGGTCGTCAGCATCCTCTTCAGGAGACAATTCTGGTGAAGAAGTGACCGGGCGTCGGCGGTGTGGGGCACGGGAGGCTGCTGGAGCTTTAAGAATGGGAGCCGAGGCCTCTGGAGTTGGGCTCCTTTTGCGGCGAGCCGAGTGCTTTTCAGCAGCAAATAATGCTCTGCGGTGTATCGAGGCCTGTGGCACATCAGCAATACCACTTGAAGAGGCCCTTTGGTCACCCTGAACGAGAGATGAAGTCGAGGGCTGTGGGTGACCCACGCGGCGTCCCGTGTCAAGGCGTCGGGACAATGGAATGCGGGTGGTTGCTAGGCCAGGGTCGGCGTCATTATCACTATCTTCAGCTTCCTATGCTTTTCTGCGGCTGCCCTGCGTGCTTTTTTAGCTGCAGTTTTGACCAATGATTGTTTGTAGAAATATTTGCCCACTTTCAAGGGCGTATGGGCAGGCAAAGGGGAAGGTCCTGGGCTAGGGCTAGGGCTAGGCCTAGGGTGACCTAGCAAAGATGGCGAGGGGGTAGGCCTAGGTCCTAGCACACTGGGAAGCTCAATGGCACCTTCCTGAAACACTTCCACATCAGGATCATCACTACTGTCTCCCCCCTCAAATAAATCGACATTATCGTCGTCTCCAAAGCCCACGAAATCGTCATCTTCACTTTCACTTATTAATTGTACCTTGTCCACCAAGCTTTCGCCACTGCTCTCTTCATCACTATCAAAAAGTTGTCGCTGTATAGCGTTATCACTCAACAAACGCTTAACTTTCTTTTGTTGAGCTCTCTTCTCGGTTGAAACAGGCGTTGAAGTTGCGAGCGGGGTAGCACTGGGGCCCGCGGGAGGTTGCAGCTAATCGGACACGTCGGAAAACATTTTTTCAGTATTACTCGCTATGGCGGCCACGTACGAACTGATAACACTTGTAGTTGAGGCTTGGTGGCGCTGCAGTCGCTCCTACCATGCAAAAATTGGCCGCGCGAATTTTGAAGCACGCTTTCAAGCACAAGGATTTTAAAATGACACCCGGGTACCGGCCCTTTTTTTTTGTGTCATTTTAAAATGACACCCGGGCTGGAAGGGTTAACATGCCACACATCCAACTTGTGTTCCAGCAGCAAAACAACACCTGACACTGATAAACTGTCCAGTCCATCACAAGACTGGCACTTCTCTTCGCTCTCTCCGACAACGGGACCTGCCAATAACCTTTCACTATTTCCACCTTAGTGATAAACGAGGCAGCCCCGATGCGGTCTATGGGGTTGTCAACTCTAGGTAAGGTATATGCGTCTGTCAGGGATGATGCACCAACACTTGCAAACAACACAAACACGGATATTGCCACTTAACTCAGGTTGCAAAGTTACTGGCAACGACCACTCACGATATCCCTTATCCCTCAGACCCTTATTCAACATGTAGTCCAGCTTTGCTTTCACAACAGGCTGTCAAGCAGGATTTATACGGTAGGGAGCCAAATTTGAGCCTTGCACTGTCTCCAGCCTCCATGTCGGGTGCCACCCCGTACATCAGGCCTGGAGAATCAACAACCATGCGGACGTATTGCCACAGCCTAGTAAGCAACTTCTCTTGGCGCTTAGGAACAAGAGGTTGCAACTTATCTCGAAGAACAACATGCTCATTGCCCTCCCACAACCCAGCCGGGACCGCAGTTTCTAAACTATAGCCTCCCTCCTTTTCCACCTCTGTCCCTAAAACAGCCAGGTCATGAGAGGGACAATCTGTACCACCTGTGCAGTCACTCCCACAGTCCATAAGGGCTAATGCTTCCCCGCCGATACCGTAGATGCGCACCCCCGCATTCCTTGCGACTACATCTGCCTGCGCAGCATCACCGCCTTCAGCGACACGGCCAGATATAGTCGGTGTATGGTAGGGCTGTTGCATTTTACTTGGGCAGCATTGGGAGGCTATGCGACGATCAGGCGTATCTAGTCCATAGTTACCCTCACCAATCTGTTTAATGGCCTGATACTGACCACCACCCTTATCAGCCATGGGTCGACCCTGACCTGACAACCATGCCAAAGCCTCATCGCCCACCTTGAACAACTGAAACAACGAGGCCAACGGTTTACTCACACTCAGGTGACCTGTCAGCGGAACATCGTGCACCGCATGAGTTGTGAGGCCTGGGTGCTCGGCACAAACAGTGGGGTATGAACCAAGCAGGTGCTGGATCGCTGCACTCTGCTGCTCAGGCAGGTGCTCAAGCGCTTCCACAGCCACCTGACTCGTGTTCCCCGCCCAATGCTCCGCCGAGACATGACAATCCCAACTTTTCACCACCTGTGCCTCACTGCCCCCCTCTCCTTCTCCACCTTGGCCGCTGCAGACCAACACAGGGACAGTAGGCTGCTCAGGTGGGCGCCTCACAAACTCCTTTAACAGGTTCACATGACATGCTTCCCCGTCCTCATCGAGTTCAATAGCCCCGTTCCTAGAACTCTCAAGACTAAGATCTTCTAGTTGTACCTGGGAACTACTCTGTCGCGGAGTGCCATCAAGCCCTACCATGTCACTAGGGGGGACAGGTTCTGGGGCCACTCCAGAGCTCAATTTTGGTGCAAGTACCGAGTCACAAAGGAGTGTCGCTGGGTCCAAACTCTCAACTCGACCACCAGCCTTGACTTTCTCCTTCCGACCCTTCCTCCGCTGGTCTGAATCTTGGGTATTAGGCTGTGACACCTGAGCGGACTGAGACCTGGTGACAGCACACGCCATCTGCGGCATCTGGCACCTCTCGAGCCACTCTTGCCCCTCCCTACTCGTGTCGGCCGCCCTCTCGGCAACGACTAAGGGTGGAACCTCGGAAGTGGGCACCGCAAAGTCGTTACCGAGAAAGAGGTCGACCCCCTCAACTGGCAATTTCTCCATCACACCCACATCCAACTCCCGTGTCACACCGTCCACCTCAAGCTCCACTCTGACCAGCGGGTAAGACCGCGTAGCATTGATGCCTTGAACCACCACAACCTGAGCCGCGTTAATAGGCTTGCCAGTGAAGTTCTTAACAAGTGTCTGAGAAGCGCCTGTATCACGCAACAACTCAAGCTTATGCTCCACACCAGCCCACCTCACAGTGCCATGACCCCTATGACCACAAAAAACATCTCGGACGGGTGACGAGCCCTCCTGCTGCTTCTGCACCGGCTGTGACCTCGCAACCGACTGTTTATCCCGGGCAAACGCGGAAGATCTCAAAGACACACTGATGTTGCTCACTAGTGACACCACTGCTGTAGGCGGTGTACTCGGACATGAGCGCGCAATATGCCCCTTCTCATGACACTTGAAACACTCCACTTCGCTCTTGGACTTCCTCTGAGGTGAGGAAGGACCCTGGCCTTTCTTTAATGGGAAGGGTTTCGACTTGGGATCAAAATTGGCACCAGTACTCTTAAATGGGTAATTAGTTGTGTCCTTAATTCGGGGGGGTGGAGTGGTACGCCCCTGGTTACCTGCCTCAGCTCTCTGTGCAGACCCACACCCACGAATCAATGACAACCTGAGGTCAGCCATCTGAGCCGCCTCCTGCAGAGTTTTAGGTTGCTTTTCTTTCAGGTTAAGAGTCAAGTCACTGCCAGTACATTTGAAAAATTGTTCTAACAACTCTAGTTGCTTCACTGCATCAAAAGTAGTTGCCTTCTCCGACCTCAACCAATTTTGAAATGCATCTGACAGCTCTCTAGCGTGTTCCTGGAAAGTACTCTCCTTTCTTTAAGGAACAGCCCTAAACTTCAGCCTATAGGTCTCTGGCTGCAACTCATACGCCCTCAGGACAGCCTCTTTCAACGCCTCAAAATTCACGCAGGAATCTAGGGGAAAATCATCGTACGCCTTGAGTGCTTTCCCCGTCAATCGTGAAAAGACAAGGGCTGACCACTTCTCCTCGGGCCATTGGTGCTCCCGCACTTTTTTTCAAAACGGAGAAAGAATTCTGTAACTCCTATCTCATCAAACACTGGAACCAACTGTAGTAGATGCGACAGGGACTGGTCATGGGGTCGACCCCCCTGGACGACCCGGTTCCTCGTCACCTCTACACAAGTTTTCTCTAGATCAATATCGGCACAATACCTTGCAGACTCAGCCTGACACCTATACTTGAGCTCAGCCTGTCGCTGCCGCTGCTCGAGCTCAGCCCCCTGATGCTTAAGTTTGGCGAGCTCGAGCTGAAACAACATCTCGGGAGTCAAACCTTGAGGAGGGGGTGCTACTACCGGGGACCCACCCCGTGAGTCACTTAGAGGCATACCCAACCGCCAACGGGCATCGGCCTGCGGGAACGTACTAGGCTCCGGACCCCGAGGGGGCGCCATGATAGGAGTTGAGTGGAATGGGTGCTGGGACGAAGGTGCCCCAGCTCCCGCTCCACCCGAACCCCCATGCACCCCACCCAGCACACAGGTAACCAGCTCACTTCTCGACAAACCGCTAGTACCGGAAAACCCTAAGACCGTGGCTACACACTGCAGTCCGTACCGGTCCAGCCCCGACACCCGGTCCGCCGACACAGGCTCCTCCAAAAAAATCCGAGCATCCTCCTCATTGTTCACCACCCGAACGCCGTTAAACAACTTCACCTTCTCCACCTCCTCGCCTGTCTCTCGCACTGTGCCCTCACTATGCTCAGACCCGTCCAGTGACATGATGGAGTCAACAACAAAAATTCTCAAGTCAAGACAAAAGTAGCCAAACTCTCAAGTAGCTTTATTCACCAAAAATATTCGAAGATGTTTTTAAGTGCAATACTAGGTCACCAATAAACTCCAACAAGTTCCATATATCCTCAAAACAATGTCCACTGCCAACAATGCGAGAAATAAATTCAACCCCAAATGGCAATAAGATTTCCCCCCCAAAAAACTGCAATATTCAGTTTACTATATACTGTACTAAGGTCGCCATTTGTTACGACCGGCACTACAAAATAAACAAGGGCACTTAATAATGGACTAGATGATAGGCTATATCTGCAACAACGGTACGCTATTTCCAAACCCTCGAACTATTACGCCGCTGAACAAAACACTTAAACCCTCCAGAGTTAATCTACTGGAAAACGGGGTATCAATTAACTGGGTTTTAGTGCACTTCTACAAAGGCTTTCCGGTGACGGCAAAGCCTACTCACAACAGGAGTACTTTACGTTAATAAAATACTCTCAATTAATAACAGCTTAAATAAGCTATAACAAGATTTAATAAAGGAGTATATGCTTACGTTATCTTTAGTGTGAGTCTGTACTCAACACTAAACTCTTCAATGCTCTATGAAAACACTGGAAGTCTAGTCCTACAGCAAACAGATATGGAATCTTCTGAAAACGTCTGATGCTCTAAGATGCTCGTCGAATATAGAAGAGAAATAATGCAGGGGCAGGACACCAAAGCGTGTATCTTAAATACACTAATAAGTAGGATACATATATATAAAACAAGGGAGTGCAACAACTCTGCGACAGCACTAATAATAGCCACTCAAAACAGTACTTCCTTAGCCAAAGTAACAGCCATACTGGGTTGTGCACTATGCATCAACCTAGGCTAAAATAATACGTGAATAATTCCTAAAGCATACACAGTTAAAGTTTATAAACACAATGCTGTCTTTATTACTAATAAAGTCTAGCAGCGGCATAAAAGGTATCAGATGGCTAGGCAGAGCGCAAGCATGCTCGTAGCCTACTGTCTCCCCTTGAACAGATTTCCCTTATGTTACGTTAAGTGACTAGGAGGCTCTCTTGGTAAGTCCAGATCTCAAGTATCTGGTCTTACCCTGGCGCTCCACAAAGGTCAACAAAATTAGGTAGCAAGCATACAAGTAAGAGTAGGCAAAAGCCCTTCGCTTGTATACTGCTACACTCGCAAAGGAAAACTATGCACAAGGGTTACAGGCTACCTAGCTTCGTCGAAGTCGTACAGGCTCTAATTTGCCATGTACATAACTCAGACAACGACCAAAGATACCCTCCACTGTCTAGCATTAAATAGTAACAAAGAACAACTCAATAATTAGAAGAACCCAATGATAATATGACTCCATGTGACTATGACTAATAATAATCCCTAAAGCTAGTGCAAAACATATATGTGAGAACTGGTGCTGGTAATACGACTGGCCGACTATGGAAGTCGTATGCAGAACCAGAAGGGATAAGTAATTGAATAAAGATAAGAAGTATTGGAAAGGAAAAAGTTCAGAGAGAGAAACAGTATTACAGGGGGTTAGATTGGGGACAGATTGCAAGGGACGTCTAGGACCAAGCACACCATGCCAAGCTCTGAAGGAGACACGCGGGTAGGAGCCCCCCACCACCAACTAAGACAGCGGCACCCAATCACAGACCACTACGTCATGAAGAGCAGGCGTCATATGATGCGCCAGGCCCGCCGGCCAATCAAGAGCGTGGGAATCTCCGCCCGAGCGAGGAAGGCACACGTACATACACACGCACATAATACCACCTCGCTGCCTCCTTCGTTCTCTCTCTCCTTAAATTCACACTACACATCTTATACTCTATCACTGATATAAAATACTTCCAAGTGTCACAGACAAGAATAAAGACCACCACTGATCTGTCTGTGACATCAATACTAAGAAAGAAAGAACATCGTTCTACGATTATTATAGCCCATTTCACTGCCCTGGCGAGCGCTAGCGAGTTACGAGTACATTCTGGCAAGCTGGCCAGCGTAACAACAGGTGGTACAGATTGTTCCTCTCATGACCTGGCTGTATTAGGGACGAAGGAGATGAAGGAGGGAGAATATAGTTTAGAGGCTGCAGTCCCGGCTGGGTTGTGGGAGGGCAATGAGTATGTTATTCTTCGAGATAAGTTGCAACCTCTTGTTCCTAAGCGCCAAGAGGAGTTGTTTACTAGGCTGTGGCAGTACTTCCGCATGTTTGGTGATTCTCCATGCCTGATGTCCGGGGTGGCATCCGACATAGAGGCTGGAGACAGTGAAAAGCTCAAGTTGGCTCCCTACCGTATAAATCCTGCTCGACAGCCTGTCTTAAAAGCAGAGCTGGACTACATGTTGGAGAAGGGTCTGAGGGATAAGGAATATTGTGAGTGGTCTTTGCCAGTGACTTTGCAACCTGAGCTGAGTGGCAAGATCTGTTTTTGTGTTGATTGCAGTAGTGTTAGTGCATTATCACAGACAGACGCCTATCCATTACCCAGAGTTGACAATCCCCTAGACCGCATCGGGGCTGCCTCGTTTATCACTAAGGTGAAATTAGTGAAAGGTTATTGGCAGGTCCCGTTGCCGGAGAGAGCGAAGAAAAGTGTCAGTCCTGTGGTGGACTGGGCAGTTTATCAATGGCGGGTGATGTTTTGCTGCCGGAACACAGTTTGGATGTGTGGCATGTTAAGGGCACTGATAATGTTATGGCTGATTGTTTGTCACGGGAGGGTATGTTTTAAGGAGAACCCTTGCCGTCCAGTCAGTGTTGGTGTAGCCTCCTACTTTGGTTTGATTAGCATGTTTGCATCTGGTGCTTGTTGGTTGGTGTGTGCAGCCCAGCGTAGGGTCGTAAAATAGGAGTTGCTGTGTTTCTGTGTAGAAGAAAATATGTAAATACAAAAATATAAAAATTATAAAAATACTAGAAAAAAGACTGTAGTTGTGTATGTCTTGTAGTGTTATTGAAGTATGAGCAGTCTGTTGTTTCAAGATGCACCAACAGACTCCCCCTGGGTGTGAGGGTGTCACTCCCAAATGAGTTTGTAGCCTATATCCTTTGTGAGTTAATTTTAGTTTGCAAGGCCTGTTGTGGAGGGGCCTTGATAGAGACTAGTAGCTTGCTATCCCTCGTGGCTAGCAGGACGGCACCTGGAGTCTGTGTTGCCGTCGGGCTAGCATTATAAATGAATTAGTTTATTTAGCCTTGTGTGATTAATGCAGTTTATCATAAGTTCATACAATTATGACTTATATTCATTTGATTACTTTTGTTGTTAATGAGAGCACAGGCTGCCTGAGATAATTAAGTATTCTTGCGACACCTGGAGCCCTTCCTTGCCATGCGGGGTCCCTAGCTCGACTCGCGGCCACACTAGCGGCCTCACTCCAATCTTGCCTCTCGCTGTGACAACATCATTGTCTGACGTTGGCTTGCTTCTTGATTTTCCCTTTAAATACTGCATATTTCTTTTATTTCATTGTTTGATTGAAGTATAGCCGGGGCTGGAGTCATATTGATCATATTGGTTTTGTTTCAACATCTTTAGTTTAATATGTTAGGGATTTTTATTTGTATTCAAGTGTCACTGGCTGTAATTGTGATATTGTGCTACTTATGGTGGATGCGATCTTTAATTATTTATGATTGAATATCTTATGCAATGTTATAAGCCTGGTATAATTAATTTGACCTGTAGACAGTTAGTATCGTATATAGGAAGATATTTTTGTTCAAGAGTATACGATTCAGAGTGTGGTGGTAGCAGGCAGTTCTCTCATCACCCCCCATTTTCTTCCAGTAATCCCCACATTCCATTCTCCCCCCTCTCCCCCTAAACCCTTACCCCTACTCAATTTCCCCCCCTTTCCTCCAACTCCTTTCTCTCCTTCGTTGCCTGACGTACGAATTATATTGATTATAACTAGGTAATAAGGTATTTGGCTTTTCTAATCATAAGTATTGATTACAAGATATATCATAGAGTTCTTGGTAAAAGTAATACTTTAATTCAGCAAGCATATAATGAGTTCATGATTAATGCAGTTCGAGAGGTTGGTATCAGAACCAGGTGAGCTAAGGGTATATAAGCCTACTTTCTGTTTGAGGCAGGTAGTGTATTATCCACCACCATCTGAAGCTCACCTGCCCTGAGTTCGTTTGTAAAAGAATCACCATGAGTTGAATAAGTATAGCCTAGGATTTTTTCTATGTTTATTGATTGCTTTCACTTACTCTCTTGGAGGGTATTTATATAACTATGTATTATTTTTCTTAAGAGTGTCTTTATTATTTCACTTACATGTTTCTCACTTTGATATTTTGACTACAATTAACTTTTGTGTATAATTAATCATGTAAATAAATTATAATTGTATTTTACATAATCTTTCCATTTTACCTTTATGCTAATATATTATTCCTTTGTGTTTTGGGGATAAATCTAAGTCAAAGTAACTAAAGATAACTAATTCTGAACGAGTGATGAGAAAGGAATAACTTTGGGGTTTTTAGGCTAAAACAGCCATTTGATATCAACTGATATTTTATGAACTTGCCACATATTTTGTTCACCTACCAAGGTTTTGGTGACTACAAAGAAAGTCACTATTTTTGTGGAAGTTTAACATGCCACTTCTTCTTGACTGAAAATGGTTTTGTGGTTTTAGTGGAATGTTTCTTTATGTTATGGGTTCGAACCCCGCTCGTAACGTAACATGGTGCCGTCACCAGGATTAATTTCTTTCCCTCGTTTGGTAGAAATTGAGAACATTAGTGAAACATTAGGTCCCTCGCTAGGATATCGCATACTCATCTCATCCATCTCGTTTTGTTCTGTTTATGAGTTTAGAGTGCTGTGTCAGCCTCTACGTTTTTTAATGCCAATTATTCGCGTTTCTCACTCATCCTAATTTGTCACTCATTTTCTCGTTCTTCCTTATTCATAGCATTCATTCAAGGACTTTAAAATTAGTGAATTTGTCGCTGACCCCTCCTTGAGCACCTTGTCTGTGTCGAAGCTCAGAAAAGTAGACTGGATTGCCTTAGCCACAGAGTATGATGAACCTTACAAATCTAGTAATACCAAAGGTGAGATTAGAAGGAGTGTGATTGGGAAATTGGTGACTATTGGAGTTTTGTCTGAGGCAGCATATCAGTTGTGTGCAGAGGAAGGAGGTAGTGATGCATGGATGAAAGTGAAACTATTAGAGCTGGAGAATGCAAAAGCTGAGAGAAAACAGAGAAGGCGTGAAATTGAACTTGAGCATGAACAAAGACAGAATGAGCTTGAACAAAAACAGTATGAGTTTGAGCAAAAACAGCGCGAGATTGAACATGAGCGTGAACAAAAACAGCGTGAGCTTGAGGAGAAACAACGTGAGAGAGAGCATGATGAGCACATATTAAAGTTAAAAGCTGAAGAACACCGGAATCAAAGGGATTCGGTTGCAAATAGACCATTTTCTGATAAGGGTCGTAGTTTGAAATTTGTCCCTAGTTTTGATGAGACTGACCCGGAGAATTTCTTCATCCTTTTTGAGAAGGCAGCCAACCAACTCAAGTGGCCAAATGATCAGTGGGCATTTCTAGCCCAGACTGCTTTCATAGGTAAAGCCAAGCAGGTTTACACCAATCTCCCTGGTGAATCCCTGACCTATGAAACTCTTAAAACCTCAGTCTTAGCAGTGTATGATCAGGTTCCTGAAACTCATCGTCAGTATTTCAGGGATATGAAGAAAGGTGAAAAACAACCCTATCTAGAATTTGTGAAGGAAAAAGAGCGAAAGTTTCTGAGTTGGTTGAGAGCCAGTAAAGTGACAACCATTTAGCAGTTGTGCCAGCTAGTTATGCTTGAAGAATTTCTCCGCAAAGTCCCCTTCCCCTTAAAACTTTACCTCCAAGAGAGAGAGGTGCAATCTGTAGACAGGGCGGCTATTTTGGCTGAAAATTACAGATTAACTCATGGCGATTCTTATTTCAGGGCAGGACAGAGAGGGCCTGGCAACCGGCCACATTCTGGTGCTGGTCCTCGTGATGGTGGTTTCCACTCAACTGGTGGTAGGTCTGGTTATGGTGGTGTCTCCCAACCAGTTTCAAGGGTAGCATCTGGGAGCAATGGATCTGATAAAAAGGAATTTAACAAAAATTATCTTTCTTCCATTAAACCTCCTGGACCCTTAGTTTGTGACTACTGTAAGCAACCTGGACATCTTCTTGGAGAGTGTCACAAAGTAAAATTAAAAGATAAAACACGTAAACAAGAGAGTAGTGCTGTCCTAGCCTCTTCCCTTGTACTTAATCCAAATAGAGTATCAGTATCCCCTCCTACTCCACCTGTGTTGACTGCCTGTTCTGACTCTGATGGCTCTCACAACCTGGTTTTAACCAGTATACCACCTAGCTGTTCTAACCAGTTCCAACCTTTTCTTTCCACAGGATCAGTTTCCTCTACTGATGCTTCCACTGACTATCCCATTCATATTTTGAGAGACACAGGAGCTTCTCATAGCCTCTTGGTAAGAGGATTGGTGCCCAGTATTGAGGACTGTTTGCTGGGCCAGAGTATACTCATTCAGGGAGTCGGTGGGTGTCTTATTGTTCCTTTGGCTAGGGTGTATCTAAAAAATGAGTTAGCTAGTGGTTACTTTACTGTTGGTATTCAAGATTCACTACCTGTAGAAGGAGTGAACTTTTTGATGGGCAACGATATCGCCGGTGGCAAAGTGATACCAGGCCCCATTGTTACCTCCACTCCCTCTTCTGATAACAACACTAAGCAATTAGAAAATCAGTATCCCAATTTGTTTCCCTCCTGTGTAGTGACTAGGAGTGGGGCTGGTCACCACAGTATGAAGGACAAAGTTGATCCTGATAGTGTTGACCTAGACACTTCCTCCATATTTACTGATGTAGATTCAGAGGATATTAGCAAGATTCCCATTGATTCTGAAACTCTCAAAGAGGCTCAGAAGCAGGAGCCTGAACTGGCAATATATTTTGATAGGGCTGTGGAAGAGTCAGATATAGGAAACTATCCTCAATGCTTCTATCCAAGTAATGGTACCCTGATGCGCAAGAATAGACCTCCCAATGTGCCAGCTGATGAGCCCTGGCAAGAAGTGCATCAAGTAGTCGTGCCACATAAATATAGAGTAGACATCATTTCCATTGCTCATGACCTTAGTGGTGGACATTTGGGTGTCAACAAGACCTATGACAAAATTCTCAATTATTTATTTTGGCCGAGGATGAAACAATCCGTTAAGTCTTACTGTAAAACTTGTCATGTGTGTCAACTTGCTGGGAAACCCAACCAACCCATCAAGCCTGCACCTTTAAATCCCATCCCTGTAATGGATGAACTGTTCAGTAAAATCATAATTGACTGTGTAGGACCTTTGCCAAGAACCTGTGGTGGGAATGAGTACTTGTTGACTGTCATTTGTTCCACTACTAGGTATCCAAAAGTGTTCCCCTTGAGGCGTATAACATCAAAGAATGTAGTAAAGGCGCTTAGTAAATTTTTCACCCTGTATGGAATACCCCGCGTGGTACAGTCTGATTTGGGAAGTAAATTTACCTCTCAGCTCTTCAAGCAAACCATGGAAGAGTTGGCAATACACCAGTACCATTCCACAGCCAGTCACCCACAGTCCCAGGGGGCATTAGAGAGGTTCCATCAGACCCTCAAATCCATGCTCACTAAATATTGTGAAGAGAACAATGCTGACTGGGATGAGGGCATCCATTTTGTGTTGTATGCTGTAAGAAGCAGGGTACAAGATTCTCTAGGATTATCACCATTTTCCCTAGTCTTTGGTCATGAGGTCAGAGGTCCTTTGAAAGTGTTAAAAGATACTTGGATCAATGCTAACTCTAATAAACATCTTCTCACTTATGTGCATCAATTTAAATCTAGACTGAGATCTGCAGTAGAACTAGCTATGAATAATTTAGAGACATCTCAAGATAATATGAAAGTGCAGTATGATAAGACTACAGTTGTCAGAGAATTTCAGCCAGGAGATTTAGTGCTTGCCTTTCTGCCTATACTAGTGGAGCAGATAACTGCAAATTTCAGGAGAATCGTTCATTTCCGGAAACAAGCACCAAATTTGGCACACATACTCCATGGGGATTGCTCTTTTGATAAAACCCGTTAGCCACCTAAAAATTCAAGATGGCCACCATTGAATATACAGAAATATTGCATTTCGCAATAAAATCGCAAAGACTTGTCCTATTTGAATGATCTTGTAGTCAAATCATACATTTTTCACTATGTAGAATCCGAATTTGGAACCATGGACTTACTCACTAGCTTCCTTGTACCATAATATCAGTCCCGGAATCCTAATATTCTGCTAAATTAGAGGTTCATGTTACGTCTGACTCGGCTAAAATGCATGGTAGTGTATATCGTAGTAGTGTTAGAGGTTTAGTATGTGTAGCATCTTCCTGTACAAGGCTTCCAAACTGGACATGACACAATGCGGTGGGGGGGGGGGGGGGGGGACGTTGAGAGACTTGCAGCGGAAGGTGTAGAGTAGTAGCTCAACAGAGCGGATGTCAACGCACAGCCAGGGCACACTGGTGGCACCGCTGCTGTGAAACTCAGCATGGGGTTCAGTATCAGCTGAATAATTAGTTTAGTGTAGCTAAATAATTAGTTTAGTGTCCCAAATGCTGTATAATAAGCCCCGCATCAGTTAGTTACTGTAGATTATATGTAGTTTAACATAGATGTTTAGTTAGATAGCCGCGCCTGAATTGACAGGGTGTGCCAGCGCGGGAGAGCCGAGCCAAGGGTAACGGGGCTTTACATTGCTTTGCATGTAGTTACCTGGATGGTGTACAGATCGCACGGGACTTAAATGATACTGGATGAACGATCGGGCTAGGTGTAGGTCATATATTTTTATTCCCGAACCTAGTCGTATCCCATACCTTATTGTGCATGATTGTGATCAAGGTGGTAAAAGGATAACCCCTCGGCCTTGATTCACTGAATACAGATAATTATCATACTGTGATTATCTGTTATATCTGTTATCATACAACATACTGTGTTATATCATACTGTGATTATCTGTTATATACTGTGATTATCTGTTATCTATTATATCTGTGTTACAGATAATTATCATACTGTATTCACCAAGATGGCAAATACAGATCCAGGACCGTCTAAATTCCGGACTGACTGGAGCAAGTGTTGTCTTTGCCAGAAGAAGAAGAGTGAAGAGCTCAAGTCACCATGTGCACAACAACCACAAGAACATGATGGCTACACTATGATTGCGACTACTATTCCCCTCTTTCACGCAATTAATGAGATGCCTATTGTTCTGGATCCAGCCAGACTTGATGATGGTGGTGGCATTGAAGAAACTCTGAGGAGGAACAAGGTGCAGTATCACCAAAGTTGTCGCCTTATGTTCAACAACACAAAACTGGAGAGAGCCAGAAAAAGAAGAGTAGAGAGTGCTCAGCCAGTAGAATGCCAGACCAAGCTGCGTAGAACCAGCCTTGAAGGCCAAACGTGTTTCATATGTGACAAAGAAGCCCCATCCTCTGAACTCAGACAAGTTATGACGATGAACCTCAATAACAGACTTAATGAATGTGCCCAAACTTTAAATGACGGAAAACTTCTTACAAGACTCAGCGGTGGAGATGCTATTGCACAGGAGCTCAAATACCATTTTGCATGCTTGACAGACCTGTACAATAGAGAGAGGACGTACCTCAGAGCCACCAAGAGACTGGAACAGGAACGTGCACCCGAAGAGGATGCCCACCCACAGGCATTCTCAGAGCTAGTCACATATCTAGTGGAGACCACCAGATCTGGCGAGGGTCCTGCAGTCTTCCGACTTGCAGACATAGTTCACCTGTATGCCCAGCGCCTGGAACAGCTGGGTGTTGATGCACCTGCTGTCAACTCCACAAGACTGAAGGAAAAACTGCTGTCAGAAATACCTGAGTTGGAAGTGCACAAGCAGGGAAGGGATGTTCTTCTGGCTTTCCAGAAAGATGTGGGCTTTGTCTTGTCAGAAGCCTCTGACTATTATAGTGAAGCTATTATCCTTGGCAAAGCAGCTAACATCTTGCGAAGACATATGCTGGACCACAAGTCCACATTTGATGGAACCTTCCATGAGGGGTGCATCGAGCAGGCCATTTCACTCACTCTTCTTCAGTTTGTGGCCATGCTTGAACACGGAGCGGACATCAAATCTCAACTGAGGTTTGGCGCATCAAAGACAGATCTAGCAATTGCTCAGCTGCTTCAGTATAACTGCTACGCAAGGTACAAAGAAGGAGCACCAACTCACAGACACTCCAAAGACAGAGAGACCCCATTCCCTGTTTACACGGGGATGTCCGTCTACACAAAGACCAGAAAGAGAAAGTTGGTGGAAATGCTTAACGAGCATGGCATCAGCATTTGATACGACAGGGTGCTACAGATATCTGCACAGCTGGGAGATGCAACAGTCAGCAAGTACGTGGAGGATGGGGTGATCTGTCCACCAGTTCAGCAAAAAGGGCTTTTCACCACATCAGCCATGGACAACATAGACCACAATCCCACTGCAACGACAGCGACCACTTCTTTCCATGGAACCAGCGTCTCTGTTTTCCAGCACCCAACCAAAGAATACAAAGGTGAAGAGCGTGGACAGCTGAAATTCGGAGAGGAGAAAGTGAAGACAGTTCCAGAACTTCCAGACTCCTTCACCAATGTCCAGCCCGCCTTCTTCACCAAGAAGAAACCCTCTCCTCCCCAGACTGGTGTGACACACCCAGACACCAGTCTGCTGAGGCCACAACTGGCAATGGAGTATGAGTGGCTGGAGAAGGTCACTGTGACAGATGGGCCAGTGGATGTGACTTGGTCAGCCCACCATGCTTCACAGAAGAGAGGAAAGCCATTTGAGGTCAGCATTACATCACTTTTGCCACTGCTGCGAGATCAGGCCCACTCGGTTGCTAGTCAAGCATGTGATGGACAAGATCAAGGAGATAGTGGCATTTCTGAACCCTGGTCAGGTGCCAGTCATTGCTGCTGACCAGCCAATATATGCAGTAGCCAAGCAGGTCCAGTGGCACTGGCCTGAAATCTACGGTGAAGACAAGTTCATCATAATGTTCGGAGGCTTGGATATTGAGATGGCGGCACTGAAGTCCATTGGAACTCTACTCCAGGACAGTGGTTGGACAGGAGCCCTCTTGGAGGCAGAGATAGCATCTCCTGGGACAGCAGATTCATTTCTGACAGCTTCGAGCATCACTAGGACACGACAGATGCACCAGATAACAGCATGCAGTCTGTACAAGTTTCTGAAGGCAGCCCACACGGACTACTCGAAAGAGACAGATGAACAACCCGAAGAGGTGCCTAGCTTCGAAGCTTGGTGTGAGCATCGCAAACTGCAAAGTCCCCAGTTTCATTTCTGGTATATGGTGCTGTCAATGGAACTGGTGATCCTCTTATTGATCCGATCATTCAGGGAAGCCAACTTCTTGCTGTACTGTCAGTCACTGGCTGAGCTGATACCGTACTTCTTTGCCAACAACAATGTAAACTATGCACGGTGGCTTCCGATCCACTACAGAGACATGGTGACCCTGGAACAGAAGCATCCTCAGGCCTTGTCATCAAGGCAGACGGGGGTGTGATCGGCGTGACTGAAGACCCATCAGCACTGAGAAGATGGATGATAGCTGGTCCTCAAGTCAGCCACTTGGTTGCACAGTATGAGGCAGCATGTGGGACCAAAGAAGGTACTTAACACACCAACCACCATGAGGAGACAGAACGAGCATAAAGAGTGTTCCTTGAGAAAGTAGAAAAGCTCTCACAAGTAATGACAGATATGTGCAATCCTTTCCAGGAGGAGAGTCGGGACCTGCTTTCGCTTGATACAAAGGATATTGCTCACCACACTGCCGCCGAGCTGATTGGCACATACCTTGAGAAAGGCAAGGTCCATTTCCAGGAGTTTATGAAGGGACTGGAAGGGGAATAAGAATCCACCTTCTTTGAACCAATCAAGAAGAACAGGGTTGACTTATTCCGACAGGTACCAGCCTCTGTTGATTCTTCAAAGCAAAAAGTGCTGAAGGAAGACTGTCAACTGTTCTCCAAGCTGTTCATATCATGCCAGAGCAGAGAATGTGACTTGAAGGCGTTCTTCCGTCATGAGAACCAGTCACATCCTGCTGCCCTCAGTGATGGTGGAAAGCTCCACACCTGTCAGAAATCCCACCTCACTACCATTCTTCAGAGCCAAGTTACAACCCCTGAGGCAGAGCCAGACGCCGACACCATCATCATTGATGGTGCAGCGTTGGTGAACAGTCTGCCCCCACGGAGTTCAAAGACGTTCGAAGAGTACGCAATGCTCGATGGCCTTCCTAGAATACAAGCATACTCTACCAAGTACAAGAGAACAGACATTGTGTTTGATGTCTACCGGCCATCTAGTCTGAAAGCTGAAACTAGATCAAAGCGAGGATGTGGGGTGAGACGCAGGGTGACAGGGAAGGGCAAAATTCCCTCAAACTGGCGAAACTTCCTGAGAGAAAATGACAACAAAGCCGAGATGTTCAAATTTCTGGCTGATAAGATTGCACGTGTGGCCACACCAAATGTGGTCATTGTGACCAAGGAAGAAGATGCTGTCAGCAACCGCACTATCAATCTGGCTGGGGTGGCACCGTGCAGTCATGAAGAAGCTGACATGTGGATCTTTGTGCATGCCAGGCATGCAACAGAAGCAGGCAGCAAAGTCATCATGGTCAAAGCCAGCGACACAGATGTTGTCGTCATCGCAGTCAGTGTTCTGCAGGCACTTCAGGAGCTTGGTCTGCAGTAGTTGTGGGTTGCCTTTGGCCAAGGACAGAACCTGAGGTCGGTTCCTGTACATGACTTGTGTTGCACTCTTGCAGAAAAGAGCAAAGGGATGCTCTTCTTCCATGCCTTCACTGGCTGCGATGTCGTTTCAGCATTCCGTGGCAAAGGGAAGAAGTCTGCTTGGCATACCTGGGATGTTTGTGATGAGGCTTCCGGTGTCTTCAGCAAACTCAGCCAGTACCCACCGGTAGTTGATGATAAAGACCTGGAGACCATGGAGAAGTTCGTGGTCATGATGTACGACTGATCCAGCACAGCTGAAGGTGTCGATGATGCGAGGTTGGACATGTTTGCTCGGAAGCAGAGGCCGTACGAAGCCATTCTTCCAACCCGAGCAGCATGTGAAGCGTGCTGCCTACCAGGCGGGCTGCATCTGGAGTCAGTCAACAGTACGTCAACCAGAGACGCAGACTCCTGCCAACTGGGGCTGGACCAAGAAAGGAGATCTGTGGCAGATCGTTTGGACAGAGCTCCCACCCATTGCAGAGTTGCCAGCAGCTGACCAAGTGTGGATGCAAGTCGGAATGCTGCGGTCGATGCAAATGCTACTGCTTTGGTCTGACCTGCACGGCACTGTGCAGCTGCAGATGCGAGGTTTAGAAGCGTTGTAATATACTCATCCAGGCAGCAAGACAATAAGTGACAAACAAGTATAGGCCTACTGCCTACATGTACATCCAATAATATATCGGACTGATGGTGCCTATGATATGGGCACTTTTTACCCTAATTATGATTCCGGGACTGATATTATGGTACAAGGAAGCTAGTGAGTAAGTCCATGGTTCAAAATTCGGATTCTACATAGTGAAAAATGTATGATTGACACCAAGATCATTGGACAAGTCTTTGCGATTTTATTGTGAAATGCATTTTCATATTCAATGGCGGCCATCTTGAAAAATGGCCGCCATCTTGAAAAATGGCCGCCATCTTGAATTTTTAGGTGGCTAACGGGTTTTATCAAAAGAGCAATCCCCACGCAGTATGTGTGCCAATTTTGGTGCTTGTTTCCAGAAATGAATGATTATTCCAGTTATCTGCCCCACTATACCTAAAAAGCCGCTACAAAGCAAGTACCATGGTCCATATGTTGTGCATAGGAAAATAAGTAATGTGAATTATGTTTTAGAAACTCCTGATCGTAGGAAGTCAGAAAGACTAGTACATGTTAACCTGCTGAAAACCTATCACTGCAGAGATCCAGATAAGGTATTAAACTTTGAATCTGTAGCACAATTTGAAGGTGAACTAGAGGATTTAAAAATCAAGGAGCATAATGCCATCCAGTTGCCTCTTGATAACAAATTGCAAAACTCGGACTTCTTGACAAACCCCCATTTCAAATTCCAGCACTTGTTGTCTGACCAAGGTGAAGACTTGGAGTACCTGCTTTCCAAGTTTCCACAGCTGTTTGGTGACGTTCCCCAGCAGTGTCCCCTGGTGGAACATGATGTGGTCCTGACAGAGGGGGCCGTTCCCATCAAGCAGCATCCCTACCGCGCCAATCCTGAGAAGCGTGCGGCACTTCAACAGGAAGTGGATTTCCTGCTCGCCCATGGATTGGTGGAACGGAGCGACAGCGAGTGGGCCTCTCCATGCCTACTCGTGGACAAACCTGATGGCACATTTAGGATGTGCACGGATAATCGCCGGGTAAACCAACTCGACCGTCAGTACTGCTACCCTCTGCCACGAATTGACGACCTGTTGGACCGTTTGGGTGGAACAAAGTACATCTCGAAGATTGACCTGCTGAAGGGTTACTACCAGATAAAACTATCGGAGAGGGCCAAGAGAGTGTCTGCATTTGTCACCCCGGACGGACTATTCCAATATACCGTCATGCCTTTCGGTATGGTGAATGCGCCCGCCAACTTCCAGCGACTGATCCACCGGGTGACAGATGGCCTCTCGGGCGTGCAGTCCTACCTCGACGATATTGTGGTCTGCAGCGAATCCTGGCAGGATCATCTTCACCAGCTACAGAATCTCTTCTCCAACTTGACCAGGGTAGGACTCACTGTCAACCTTGCCAAGAGTGAGTTCGGCCATGACAAACTAATTTTTCTGGGTCACGTGGTAGGAGAAGGGGAAGTCAGCCCTATTTCTGCCAAAGTCCAAGCCATTTCTTCACTGCCTATTCCCCAGGACCGCACGGCAGTAATGCGCTTCTTGGGTATGGCTGGGTACTATCGACGGTTTATACCCAACTTTGCTGACCTCTCCGCCCCCCTAACAGACTTGATTAGTCCCAAGAAAAAGTTTGTGTGGACCCCAGAATGCCAAACTTCATTCACAAAGATTCGTTGCCTATTATGCACCTATGCACCTATTCTGAAGTCCCCTCAGTTTCATAAGCCGTTCATAATTCAGGTTGTTGTTGTTGTTGTTGTTCTCCAAGCTGCCTGGCCGAACAGCCCCAAGGCCCCGAGCAAGGCCAAGGCCATAACCGAGCGCCCCCACAGAACCCTCCCTGCCGACCACAATAAAGCCTTGGTGACCGAAGCCACTCCATGGCGGGGAGCTGAGGAGTATGCGGAAACGCCCGGGAAACCGAAGACCCACCCAGGGCCCTGTGCCCCTCAGCAATTATGAAGAGAAAGTTGAAGGGCAAAGGAAAAATGTGACGCTTTGGCTTCCAATCTTGGTAGATTGGGAGGTCAATCCACGGAAGAGACGCCGTCACTTGAGATCTAGAAAATATATAAGTAAAAGGAACAGTCAGAGTAAGCAATGGGTATGGCAGAGATCGCTCAGTTCTCACTCTGATAAACCAGCCCATCACCACATGATTCAGGCGGATGCTTGTGATGTTGATGTAGGAGCAGTTTTGTTACAGTACAGTGATGCTGAGATTTTGCATCCAGTTTGCTATGCATCCGGTAAACTCAAACCTTATCAGAAACACTACAGCACTATTGAAAAAGAGTGCTTTGCCTTTCTTTTTGCAGTGGATAAGTTTAATGTGTATCTTAGTGGTTCACATTTTCCCGTGAAAGTGTTTACTGATCACAACCCCCTGAAATTCTAGTATAAAATGAAAAACTCGAATCAGCGGTTAATGAGATGGTGCTTGGCATTGCAACCGTATAACCTTGAAATTCACCACATAAAGGGAAAGAACAATATTATCGCGGACATCTTGGCCCGGAACTGAATGAGAACAATTTTAGTTGTTAGTGCTATTTTGCCAGCAATAGTTTGTAAGTTTGTTAATGTGGTTTTGGTTTTGGTTTATGGTTTGGTGAATGGTATTAGCTTTAACATTATTGCATTGGGTTTCGATTTATTTTCGCTTCTCTTATAAATCTCTTTGTGAGGGAGGTGTTAGGGATTTCTATTTTATTCAAGTGTCACTGGTTGTAATTGTGGTAATGTTCTTTCCGAGACCTAAGGATTTATGATAAAGACACCTTCTGCGCCCAAATATTAAAGGAAACTGACAGCTTAAATCAAATATTTAACTCGGATAATGTAGACGCACAAGTAAATATATTAACATCAGGCATTAACAAAAATCTAGATATTAATGCTCCCATGGTCACCTAAAAAATACGCCGACCCCCCTCTCCGTAGATCACTGATGAAATCCACGTAGCCATGAAAGCCAGAAACGAGGCTCAGAATCTCCTAAAAGCCGACCGACTCAATCCAATACTGCAAAAACAATATAAAGATTTAAAGAAACGATTGAAAATACTATTAAATAATACAAAGAGAGTATTACCACAACAAGCTAAATAATTATAAAAATGATATTGCCTCAACCTGGAAAATCGTTAAAGACATAATTCCCTCAACCACAACCAAATCCAACACATTATCAATAGAAAACGAAAAATCCAAACCAGAAAATTTCAATACTTTTTTTGCAAACGTAGGGAAAAACACGTTTGAAAATACCCAACACTCGCTACATGAATCTAACCCCCCGGACGATAGTGAAAATGAAACACAAGTAAACAACTTCCGGCCCAACCCGTAGACACAAACACGATCATTTTAACAATTAAACATTTAAATTAATCTAAATCCTTCGGCTCAGACAACATCTCCCTACGCTTTATCAAGGACTCGCTTTATGCTATTGCCTTCTACTTAACTTGTATCATAAATACTTCTATCACCACAGGTTTCTCTCCAACGCTATGGAAACATGCAATAGTTACCCCTCTATATAAAAATGGAGACAAAAACGACACCAGCAACTATCGCCCCATCTCCCTTCTCCCAATATTCTCAAACATTCTCGAAAAGATCGTATCAACACAACTTATAGTATTCCTAGAGTCTAACAAACTTCTATCTAACAACCAACAAGGCTTTCGACCCAAACTATCCACCGAAACAGCTCTCACTATAATCACTAACAAAATATACAACAACATGGACAACAAAAGAATATCTCTATTTTCCTCTGCGATCTCTCTAAGGCCTTCGATAGCATTAGTCACACTACTCTACTACAGAAACTTAAAACAAATCAACGTAGACCCTTTTTGGTTTAATAGCTATTTAGACTCGAGAACACAATCAGTCCGGTTAAATAATACTGTCTCCTCAAAATTACCCGTGAAATTTGGAGCTCCACAAGGCACAATGTTAGGCCCCTTCTTATTCATAATCCTCGTAAATGACATGGCAGAAAAGATAAATGAAGAAATAAATGATTATACACTCGTACAATACGCCGACGACACTCAGTTTCTCCACAGTGCCTCGGTAAATGAGCTCGACACTCTAGTAAACAAAGCAGAGATAACCCTAAAAAACGCAAGGCTCTATTTTCTTAAAAACAGGCTTAAGATGAACGACAATAACACGCAATGCATCTTCATAGGCAGTCGCCAATTACTCTCTAATATACCAAGCGACACTGAAATAAAACTATACGACACCACAATCAAGCCCACGACATTTGTAAAAAACCTCGGTGTATACATAGACAAATATATGGAGTTTGACAAACATGTTAGTGAAATTAGCAAACAAACAATGGGCACCCTTATGTATTTAAATAGGAACAAGGACTTTTTTGACAAAGGAACCCGGAAGATTATAGTACAATCTCTCGTGCAAAGCATTGTAAACTATTGTAATATAATATGGGGGAATACGAGCGCAACCCAACTAACAAGCATTCAAAAACTGCAGAATTTTGCAGCCAAAAGTATAGACGGAAAGGCAAAAAAGTACGACCACGTCACCCATATTATAAAAGATTTAAAATGGTTAACCATTACAGAAAAAGTTACCCATGACACAGGAGTAGCTATCTATAAATATCTAAACAATTTATACCCAGACTACCTATTAAACCTGTCAACTGTAAATAACGTAACCTCCAGTATTACAAGGCAACAAAATAACCTTTTTGTCCTGAAAGTTTATACAGAAATAGGTACTAGATCTATCTCAGTAAAAGGCCCCAACATTTGGAATGAACTCTCACCTTATGTCAAAGAAGCTAACTCCTTACATACCTTTAAATTAAGACTACATAATATACTTTTTAACAGCAATTGAACAAGATACTACTCTTTCTATTGTTGCTGTCATGATTAGTATTATTATCACTGCTATGTATTTTTATTATAATTATTTGTATGATTATTAATATTATTATTATTTTCTATTATTATTTATATTAATATTATTCTTACTGTCATTACTATTATTTCTCCCCGAACCGTTCTCACCCTCTTAATCCCCCCCCCCCCCCCATCTCTCACTCCTATACTATGTATTGTATAATTATAGTTTGTCTTGTTTGTACATATTATGTAAGCTGAATAACCACTAGCTGTGGAAATAAATATTATTAATATTATTATTATTATTATTAGATGCGATCTTTAACTATTTATGATTGAATATCTTATGCAATGTTATAAGCCTGGTATAATTAATTCGACCTGTAGACAGCTTAGTATCTTATATAGGAAGATATTTTTGTTCAAGAGTGTACGATTCAGAGTGTGGTGGTAGTGCAGGCAGTTCTCTCATCACCCCCCCCCCCCCGTTTTCTTCCTCCAGTAATCCCCACATTGCATTCTCCCCCCTCTCCCCCTACACCCTTACCCCTACTCAATTTCCCCCCCTTTCCTCCAACTCCCTTTCTCTCCTTCGTTGCCTGACGTACGAATGATATTGATTATAATTAGGTAATAATGTATTTGGCTTTTCTAATCTTAAGTATTGATTACAAGATATATCATAGAGTTCTTGGTAAAAGTAATACTTTAATTCCGCAAGCATATAATGAGCTGATGATTAATGCAGTTTGAGAGGTTGGTATCAGAGCCAGGTGAGCTAAGGGTATATAAGCCTACTTTCTGTTTAAGGCAGGTAGTGAATTCTCCACCACCATCATAAGCTGACCTGCCCTGAGTTCGTTTGTAAAAGAATCGCCATGAGTTGAATAAGTATCGCCTAGGATTTTTTCTATGTTTATTGATTGCTTTCACTTACTCTCTTGGAGGGTATTTATATAACTATGTATTATTTTTCTTAAGAGTGTCTTTATTATTTCACTTAAATGTTTCTCACTTTGATATTTTCACTAGAATTAACTTTTGTGTATAATTAATCATGTAAATAAATTATAATTGTATTTTACATAATCTTTACATTTTACCTTTATGCTAATATATTATTCCTTTGTGTTTTGGGGATAAATCTAAGTCAAAGTAACTAAAGATAACTAATTCTGAACGAGTGATGAGAAAGGAATAACTTTGGGTTTTTTAGGCTAAAACAGCCATTTGATATCAACTGATATTTTATGAACTTGCCACATCTTTTCATCTACCAAGGTTTTAGTGACTACAAAGAAAGTAACTAGTTTTGTAGAAGTTTAACATGCCACTTCTTCTTGACTGAAAATTATAGTCATTATTTCCGCATTTTGTGAGGCTAAATAATAAGTCCTCGTTTTGTGGTTTTAGTGGAATGTTTCTTTATGTTATGGGTTCGAACCCCGCTCGTAACGTAACAAATATTAATCACTGCATTCCTTTCTTCTTTGGCAATCTTAGTCTGTGAGCTTGGACACTGTTTTCCTTGCATTTCTTTCCCATTGTTTAACTGCATTGCATATTACAGTATTATTACATGTATTAATCCTGTATTATTGAAGTTGACATTCACAGTGGTTTGGAGGTATGCTCAAGGGTAGCATATCACATCCTACTGGAATGTCAACTATTTCATGTCTTTGGTTAGTGTTTCAGACTTCCCCCATGTTTCTGCTGTATATTATTCCTAATTTATTATATATTCCTAATATATTATTCCTAATTTATTATATATTCCTAATATATTATTCCTAATTTTACTGTCAGGTCAGGAATACCTGCCTGTCAGGTCAGGTATTCCTGCTATCAGTAACATGTAATCTGATACTACCTGTTTCATGGTCGGATTGTCGGCGACTAAACCGGCTCCCCCTCCGGGTCCTCACTTGGAGGGTGGGTGGCTAGACACCCTGCAGGACTGAAAGCAATATCTGTCAAAGGGCGGATGAACTACTGTATAATTAGATTAGTCAACGGCCATCTAGCAAACCTATGGTATTTTACCATGATGGATGTTTAGGATGCTGCCATAGCCTGCACCAAGGTCTTCCATTGTCCGTTTTCATCCATCCCTGCTGTTTGGTGCTATACAGCAACTTTCCTTCCTTTTCCTGCAATCTCCTGTTTTTTTCCCCACGGTGGTTAGCAAGCCAATGAGGAAGACTTTTGAGTCTGGTGGATTTTCAGGAGATTTGGCATTCTTTTTCTGTTTCTCGTCTTTTCTAAACAAATAAAATCCACCGCTACTGCTCCCCCCTGGATATGGTGTCTTTGGGGCTTGTTTTATACCTTACCCAGATGTGATGGCTCCGTCTGGGTCGACCTGTTTATATCCATCTTTATGTATTTGTGTATGGATTGCTTTCAACCTTTTCTGTTTTTGTTTCTACTTTTGTCCGGTGATATAGAAGTTAATCCCGGTCCTCACAGACAATCTGTTACAAGTTGTCGTGCATTTTATTCCAATATTCGTGGTCTCTATAAGAACATCAAGGATCTTACATTGGCATCTGTTGATTATGATATTGTCTTTTGTTCTGAAACCCTTGTCTCTGGTTATAGAGATTATTCTGAACTTCTTATACCTAACTTCGGTAAACCAGTTCTTATTCGGCGTGATTCTATTCCTTGTGCTCGTGGAATGAGCTTGTATATTAGATCTGGGTATAATGCTCAGCACTTAACTAAGCATATTTGTAAATGCCATGAGATGCAGTTAGTTAAAGTTTCCAGCAAGTATCATAATCATTAAATTTTTAGCCTGTACAGAAATCCTGATGTTAACAATGATATATATGACTGCCTTTTAACAGTCATGGCTTCAATACAGTCTGTAGATGTCAAATCATCCTTTATTTTTGTTGGTGATGTCAATGCGCATCATCAAGAGTGGTTGAACTCGGTCTCTCCAACTAATAGAAATGGTCTTGCTGCATTGGATTTTGCAAACTTATCTGGTTGTGAACAGCTAATCCAAGGACCTACTCATATGTCTGGAAATTGTTTTGATCTAGTACTAACAGATATTCCTGGCGTTGTAGAAACCTCCGTTCTTGTACCTGTTGGCACTTCCGACCACAATGCCATCATGTGTAAAATTAATCTTGATTTTTCTGTTCCTGATATTACTCTCTCACGTAAAGTCTACCTTAACCCTTCTTTGGCGGCGCGCAACTTATGTCGTGTGAAATAAATATTGACTATGTGGCGGTTCACAACTTATGTTGTGTGCCATTTTCACCACGTAATGTTGCTGAGAGAGAGAGATAAGTGGTGGCAGGAGAGTAGCAAGCATATGACTGCTCCAGACCACCACGGCGGACCTACTGACATGAATCCCACCCTCCCCCACCCACATGCACTCGCTACACAGGGAATTATGTAGGGAAACTACCTAATTACATGGTTTTTGCACTCGTGTTGCGCGATCGTTGCAAGAAAACTAGCGGTCGTACAAGGATGGTTAGGGTGTCATTGGAAAGCTCTGTTTATGCCCTTTCAGGGATAGATACTTGTTTTACGCTCTGGGTCTTATTTAGGCATGAAAATGATCACGTAAACAACCCTATTTAGGGTAAAAACAATCCGCTGGGCGGTACATATAAATTACCGCCTAGGCCGCTCGTAACGTGTTAAATCCCGGGTTAACTGGGACAACGTTTGTAATGATGTTTGTAATATTGAGTGGAATCACATACTAAGATCTCATGACCCGGTTTCAGCTCTCAACAATTCCCTTCTTGGTATCCTTCGCAAAAGAGTTCCATCAAAAACAATTAAGTCTTGTATCAGGGATAAAGCATGGTTTAATGATGACTGCAAGCGTGCATTTGATGACAAACAGGCTGCATATCGTCTATGGAGGCGTAATCAAACCCCCTTGCATTGGGAAAATTATGTTTTTAAAAGGGCAGCTGTGCAGAGAGTTTATGATGGTGCTGAGAGGGATTACAACTCCCATCTTCAGGATGTTCTGGCAGGAGCTACACAGCCTCATTAATGGTGGTCCGCTTTGAAATCCTCTTTATTTGGAATAGATTCCTCCATGCCTCCTCTTTGTGATTCTGATGGCTCCATCTCTTTTGATCCATTATCGAAGGCCAATATTCTATCTAATATTTTTATTAATAAGCAGAGTAATCAGGAATTGTCTTTGCCATTGACATGTTTCCCTAGACCCAACCTCAATTCAATGGCATTCAAATCAGCTGAACTGAAATGGTACTTGCTGGATCTTGATACCTATGGTGGCACAGACCCGGATGTGTTTTTCCCTCTCTTTTTTAAAAGGATGCAGTGGTCTTGGCACCAAAATTGGCTGTGGTGTTTAGGTTGCTTTTGAAATCAGGTAGTTTTCCTCTTTGCTGGCGTAAGGCTATTATCACTCCTATTCCAAAGGGAAATACTGCCTCATCTTCTCCTAATGACTATCGCCCTATCTCCATTACACCTATCCTATCCAAGCTCTATGAGAGGCTTTTGTCCAGACGCCTTTCCTCTTATTGTAATAGTCATAATTTGATACCAAACTCACAGTTTGGTTTTCGTAATGGACTGGGTACATGTGCTGCGCTTCTGACACTCACCCATGACTTGCAATCTTCATTGGACCAGGGACATGAGTCTCGTGTCGTGGCTATTGACTTTAGTTCTGCTTTTGATTTAGTCAACCATAAAGCACTTCTGTATAAGTTACAGCTCATTGGTATTGGTGGCAATTTTTTAAGGATCTTTGAAGATTTTTTGACGAAAAGATCTCAGTCTGTGGTCATTGATGGGTATCATTCCCCTTCTGTTACTGTTGTTTCTGGTGTTCCACAAGGCAGTGTCCTTGGGCCTTTGCTTTTTTATTATTTTTACTGCTGACCTGTGTTCCGAGCTTGAAAATAAACTGATCTCCTATGCTAATGATACAACTTTATATGCATCAATTCCATCACCAATAGATCGACACGTAATTGCTACTGCTCTGAATAGGGATTTAGCCAAAATTACATCATGGTGTGAACTTTGGGGCATGAAACTTAATGCTAGTAAAACACACTCCATTATCATCAGCAGATCTCGTAATTTGGATCCTCCCCATCCTTATCTACAAGTTTCTGGCGAGCAAATTGAGAATGTGGATACTCTGCGTTTGTTAGGAGTTACTCTTGATCCCAAACTTACTTTTGAAAAGCATATTCGTTTTTTCTCCTCTTCCATTTCCCCCAAAATTGGTCTGTTTCGCAAGGTTTATAAAACATTTGCTTGTGACGCCACAGTTATCAAGTCTTTTTATGCTTATATTTTGCCACATTTCGAGTACTTCTCACCTGTCTGGTTGTCAGCAGCTGACTGCCATCTCAAGTTGCTTGACAGGTCGCTAAATTCCATCAGTTTTATTCTACCTCATTTGTCTCTTGATCTGTGTCATCGACGTAAAGTTGGTGCCCTTAATCTTTTATTTAAAGTTTTTAAGAACCCTCAGCATCCCTTACATGGGATTCTGCCTGGGCCCTATGTCCGGGCTCGTGCAACTAGATTCACAAGCAATCTTAATGATCTTGCCATGAGCCGTGTTAATTTTTCTACTACACAGTTTTCACAGTGTTTTGTGCCGGCCATGGTTGACTTGTGGAATAAGTTGCCAAATGAGCTAGTCAATTCAGCTCATATCTCCATTTTTAAGTCTAGAGTTAATATTTTTTTGAAGCATTAATTCTAATTTTTAAACTTATTTTATTCTATTTTATTGTATTATATTTATACTTGATATCCTCCACTGCATAATATGTTATCTGTGTTTAATATGTGTATGTGTGCAGTATACAGTGTATGTTTTTATTTTTTCCTAAGTTGCCGTAGTCTCTCTCCAGTGCCTCCGGGTGTTTTGTGTGGATTGATCTTGATGGTGTTTCTGCACCCTGGTTGGAGACTTCGGCATCTCATATAATAATAATAATTCCTAAGCGATTGGGCATACTATGAAGTGTCTGGGAGTCTGGCAGTGTTCTGGTGTATCATTTATGTGCAGTTCATAATACCCTTAGAAGTTCTCTGGCATACTACACACACTATTGACTAGAGAACCTGCGTGTCTTAGTGTAGAGTCAGATATTAGCCCCTCTTTGGCGGCGCCCGACTTAAGGCGGTCAAGAGAACCAAGGACTAAATGGCAGGGCCCTACTTAAGTCCAATGTGATGTTGAGCGCATACTTGGCTCTGAGAGAGAGTCCGAGCGGTGGGAGGAGCGCGGGTTGGCTCTGACCGTTCGGCACGGCTCCTGTACAGCGACTAGTCCCACCTGCACACTCATCCACATCCACTGCCTCCCTAGACAGGGAAATATGTAAGGAAATTACCGTATTTTAGGGATTTTTTCTTCGTGTTGTACGATCGTTGCAAGACAACCCGTGGTCATGAAGGATGGTTCAGGTGTCATTGGAACGCTCAATTAACGCCCTTTCACGGATACATAATTGTATTATGCTCTGGCTCTTCTTTATGCATGAAAAAGAGCATGGAATGAAGCTCGTTTAGGGTAAATCTGCCCGCTTGGCAGGTAGTAGAAGTTACAAACCTAGCCGCTCGTTCAGTGTTAAGAGCGTGTCTGTTGCAGGGTTTGTTTAGTGCGGTGGGCAGTGTTGGGTGCAGGTCTACAGCATTGGTGTCTTTTTGCTACGGCGTTGTCTTTTTGCCAGTGCGGTGGGCTAGGCTATTTGTGCATCTGTTTTCCCCCAGCCTCCCCTCGTAACAATATATATGTGTGTGTGTGTGTGTGTATTTACACGCTCTGTTTACAAAGCCAGACGTACCGACACAAAAACAATATTGCAAACACTTATAACGGGAAGGCACGGGCGGGTGCTGAACCCCGAAAGGAGTTGAAAGGAGTTGAAATAGGGGAGCTATCCCCCCACCAAAGGCAGCTTTCTAGGGCCTTTCCTAGCTGATGATGAGAGGATTGGGTTCTAGTCATCTGGTGATGGGCTGGTCTATCAGAGTGAGAGCTGATCAATCTCTGCCATACCCATAGCTTACTCTGACTGTTCCTTTTACTTATATATGTTATAGATCTCAAGTGACAGCGTCTTTTCCGTGGATTGACCTCCTTACTGCCAACCTAGATGTTGACAGATTGGGAGCCAAAGCGTCACATTTTTCCTTTGCCCCTCAACTTTCCCTTCATAATTGCTGGGGGGCACAGGGCCTTGGGTGGGGATTTGGTTTCCTGGGCGTTTCTGCACCCTCCTCAGTTCCCGGCCTTGGAGTGGCTTCGGTCACCTGGGCTTTATTAGAGGTAAGCAGGCAGGGTTTTGTGGGGCTGCTCTGTTATGGCCTTGGCATTGCTCGGGACCTTGGGGCTGCTCGGCCAGACAGCCTTGTGAACAGCAACAACAACAACAACGGGAAGGCAAGCTTAACAGACACTCATAAAACCAACTGGGATAATAATTGCTAGAGTAGTAGTCCAGGGGTGTCAAACATGCGGCCCCGCGGGCCGCATGCGGGCCCCCTCCCTCTAGCACGCGGCCCGCGAGCCAGTTTGGCAAAGTAGTGTAAAATATTGTATTTTTATTCTAGACAAAATTATTATTTCTTAAATATATTATATGTTAGTACTGTACTATATTAACTTAAGTTCTAATTCTAGGAAGTATTTGTGAGAGTAAGAAGCTTAAAGGAGATTAAGTCTTTAATACTCTTTTACCCTTAGACATTTTTCTTAAGCTGAATAAAATCGTCAACGGGTTTATGATATGCTCACTCCGGGGCCAGTGGGACGGTTCTTGCAATCATGGTCAGTATGAGGCCCAAGACTACGGGGATAAAACACAACTAGTGGGACAGGTGCCACAGTTGCCGTAAATTCATATTTAAATAATATATTTGTATGTGTTTTGAATATTTTCTGAAATTGTTACATCTGGATAATATGAAGCATTTATTTTAATTAATATTAGGACGGGTGGAGGCATTACCGGTATATTATATTTGGCCTGCTACATTAACCCCTTCTGTGCCGACAACGTCTTTTTAACTAATTTTGCTACTATTTGACGATAGTATTCAGTTTCAAAAGGGCCTCCAGCAATTGATAGGCTTCGAACTATCTCACTTATTCCTTTTTACTACCACAGATCCTTCTTAAACTGCACAAAATCCTCTAAACATAGCTACAATAAAATATAAAAGACGTCGCCGGTACAGAAGGGGTTAACCCCTTCTGTACCGGCGACGTCTTTTGTATTTGATTTCAGCTACATGTAGACGATTTTGTAAATCTTAGGAAAGTTATTTGGTAGCTAAAAGGATTAATTGAGATAGTCTGTAGCCTTTTAATGGCTAGACGTCTTTCATAAGCTGAACAAATCGTCTAATAGTTGTCAGAATAAAATTAAAAGTACATCACCGGTACAGAAGGGGTTAATGCAGCCCTACAATATTGTACCGTGCCAAATTTGGCCCGCCAGAGCAAATGAGTTTGACACCCATGAGCTAGACTGTTAAATGCATAGTTATATTATGCAGGCATTTGCATAAGTAATGCATTTTTCCTGAAGAAAGTGTAGTGAATATATTATCACTGTAGCCTGGATAACGCAGTACCTCTGACATTAAATACGAGTTTTGTATATCGGTACCACTTGCTCACACAACACGGACACATTTTCCCTGGTAAATGTCAGTGCTTGCATAAAGCATGATAACATCTAGAGTGAATAACTAGTGATTTCATATGACTTCGTAATTAATATGAAGGGAACAATTGGAGCTTATGAATTTACCTGTGTTATACTTGCATAGCTTCATGTAGAACATAAATATACAGGTTAGTGAATGTGGTTACTACATTATGATAGTTTTGCTGCAGCAATAGAGAATCATATGTAGTTATGTGTAGCTACTTTGATTCATTAGTTACATAATATACAAACAGTATGTATTTTTGTATATTTATACTTGATATTGACAGATAACTTGAATTTAAATGCGATAGCAGGGTTGGGTGGTGGCTGATAACTACCGTGGTTGATGGAGGAACAATAATGGTTTTGTGGTTCTCACAGGTAAGCCACAGTAGCCTTGCCCATATCTTAGTCATTAATGTGCGACTTTAACCTCATGCCACAGGGACAAGTGGCTTATTTCTACAATTTTGGCAATGCACTATATTGACATAAACTAGGGGACGGTGTGAAAAAAGCTGTGTCAAAATATCATACTGATCCAACTGTTTGTTAATAAGTTATTCCCGAAAAACGATGCCACACGGCCTCTGAAACCCATAGTAAATAGAAGTAAAGGACAAATATAGTTATACAATATAAATTATAATAATTTGTCTCGCTTTTACTCCCCCTCCCATGTACTCCGCAAAGAGGCGTAACAGTTACTAAGATTGAACGTAACATATAAATAGTACGACCAGTCGATTGTCAGTGAAGGATATCCATCCAAATTGTTATAGGAATATTCATATCAATGTACATTAATAAGTCAGATGGAGTTGTTCTATTTCTATGCTGAATACACAGAGTTCCACTCATCTTTTAAAATGGCATAACTTTGAGGAACTACTGTCCTTAAATTAAAGTAAAAGTATCTCATTTTGGGAACACCGTGGAAAATATATTACTTCTGTGAAGGATAGAGTCATCACCATAAAATATATAACATATTAGTGGCAGGCAGGTCATGGATGTGAATACATTCGTGTTATCACCAACCCACCAATTATCTTACAAATATACCTAATTAATATAATCAATGAAACTAATGAATAACAGGTTTGAAGCGAACACATGATATTAATTTAAACCCAACTGTGATTATATCCAGCGCAAATATATATATTAACTTTGTACTAGTGAGGACTATTGCCAGGACACCAACGTTCTCCCACAATACACCATTTGTGAGGGTTATCCCAGGTCACTCATTGCCAAACAGTCAGCAGAACCTTGACCACAAGTAAGACTGTTACAGAGCTTGTTTTATGGGACAATATGCATTTTAGGTCACGTATGAGATATAATTGTATTTGTATTTTCTTTAGCTTTGTTTTACAGTATTAGTCACCACAATATAATTATGTCTTTACCGCTGCACATTAAATTATTTTGCATTAGACATTGTGTGTTAAATAGGAGTGGAAGGAAAAATGGCTGCCATCTTGGATCAGCGGAGAACTATTATTTATAATTCTTCTACCGTATTTTTAGTATTTTGTCATCTTTTATATCAATGCTAACCCAGTGGGGGTCTGGGGGTGGCAGCCCCCAGGTTAGGTTAGGTTGTTAGGTTAGGGTAATGACAAAAAATGGTTTTCGGGGGGCATGTTTTAATATTGCTAAGTAATGGGTAAAAATGCAATTGCAGAAGGAAAAAACCCTTAAAACACACTAATCAATGAAGGAACTGTTGAGAGAAAGCATTATAATATAAATAACCCATACGACACCTATAATGCAGTTTGACCATTTTAAGTAGGCAGTTATTGTTGGGTAGATTTATACGGGAAATACTTATACCTAGTTGTAGCATTTTGTTGTTATTGTTAACGTCTGCTTTTGAGTTTTAATTGCCATGAATAAAGAACATAGAATAAGTACAACTGTTCCGGAATCTTCCTCCTTAATACTACACCCTGGCTGCACCCTACTGTTGGTACCAGTGTTCTTGTTATCTTAATACTACACCCTGGCTGCACCCTACTGTTGGTACCAGTGTTCTTGTTATCTTAATACTACACTCTGGCTGCACCCTACTGTTGGTACCAGTGTTCTTGTTATCTTAATACTACACCCTGGCTGCACCCTACTGTTGGTACCAGTGTTCTTGTTATCTTAATACTACACCCTGGCTGCACCCTACTGTTGGTACCAGTGTTCTTGTTATCTTAATACTACACTCTGGCTGCACCCTACTGTTGGTACCAGTGTTCTTGTTATCTTAATACTACACCCTGGCTGCACCCTACTGTTGGTACCAGTGTTCTTGTTATCTTAATACTACACCCTGGCTGCACCCTACTGTTGGTACCAGTGTTCTTGTTATCTTAATACTACACCCTGGCTGCACCCTACTGTTGGTACCAGTGTTCTTGTTATCTTAATACTACACCCTGGCTGCACCCTACTGTTGGTACCAGTGTTCTTGTTATCTTAATACTACACCCTGGCTGCACCCTACTGTTGGTACCAGTGTTCTTGTTATCTTAATACTACACCCTGGCTGCACCCTACTGTTGGTACCAGTGTTCTTGTTATCTTAATACTACACCCTGGCTGCACCCTACTGTTGGTACCAGTGTTCTTGTTATCTTAATACTACACCCTGGCTGCACCCTACTGTTGGTACCAGTGTTCTTGTTATCTTAATACTACACCCTGGCTGCACCCTACTGTTGGTACCAGTGTTCTTGTTATCTTAATACTACACCCTGGCTGCACCCTACTGTTGGTACCAGTGTTCTTGTTATCTTAATACTACACCCTGGCTGCACCCTACTGTTGGTACCAGTGTTCTTGTTATCTTAATACTACACCCTGGCTGCACCCTACTGTTGGTACCAGTGTTCTTGTGATCTTAATACTACACCCTGGCTGCACCCTACTGTTGGTACCAGTGTGCTTGTTATCTTAATACTACACCCTGGCTGCAGCCTACTGTTGGTACCAGTGTTCTTGTTATCTTAATACTACACCCTGGCTGCACCCTACTGTTGGTACCAGTGTTCTTGTTATCTTAATACTACACCCTGGCTGCACCCTACTGTTGGTACCAGTGTTCTTGTTATCTTAATACTACACCCTGGCTGCACCCTACTGTTGGTACCAGTGTTCTTGTTATCTTAATACTACACCCTGGCTGCACCCTACTGTTGGTACCAGTGTTCTTGTTATCTTAATACTACACCCTGGCTGCACCCTACTGTTGGTACCAGTGTTCTTGTTATCTTAATACTACACCCTGGCTGCACCCTACTGTTGGTACCAGTGTTCTTGTTATCTTAATACTACACCCTGGCTGCACCCTACTGTTGGTACCAGTGTTCTTGTTATCTTAATACTACACCCTGGCTGCACCCTACTGTTGATACCAGTGTTCTTGTTATCTTAATACTACACCCTGGCTGCACCCTACTGTTGGTACCAGTGTTCTTGTTATCTTAATACTACACCCTGGCTGCACCCTACTGTTGGTACCAGTGTTCTTGTTATCTTAATACTACACCCTGGCTGCACCCTACTGTTGGTACCAGTGTTCTTGTTATCTTAAGGGGATATACTCTTATATTTGATTACAGTATTTATTTACTTATTTGCTATTTGTTTTCCTACTAGACCTCCATCAAGTTATCGCTCACCAGGAAAAATATTACATCTAGATTGCACGGAAGGTCTAAATATTGAAACATAAATGGGGCAAAAGGTCTTCATATCGCCAAAATATTTGGGCACAAATCTTAAACCATGACAAATATTGGTGCTGAACATGAGGTAAAAGGGGGTCCAGCATAAACAAAAACCTCCCATTAACCCGTTTTGGTGACTTCTAGAGGCGAGAGCTCGCTCAGACGGAGCTTTTCAAGCTAAGTGTTGTTCACTATAACACACTCTAGTATCATCAGTAGCCTATCATAGCGAACCAAACTAAACTGGTCTCATTGAAATATTTATCTATAGTGCTCCTTATATAAGTGTATGTTACTCATTAATTGCTCCTGTTGAGGGTGAAAGCTACCTTGTCTCTCGGTCAGTTGCGGCTGGGTGATATATATTAGTATTTATTGTTTTCATCTTATTCTACTTGCAATCACTCGATGAAATAACTTATCATTTTAACAAATAATTGGTTTGTTAGACGGCATGAGTGATGCCCTATAACATTATATGAACTTTACATTCGTACCTGGTATAGCGCAATCAAATAAGCAAAGTAAAAAGACTCAAAATTACAGGTTGCGAATCAAAGTAAAACAAACCCGAAATAATAGAGTAGTTAGCCTACATCAGAAAGAAAATAATAGTTACTTCAGCTATTGGACCGTTTGTAGATGATAACGGAGATTACACCGGCCATAGACGAAGGCCATAATTATGAACAATCCCCTCAATAACGTTTCTGCATCAGTTTTTTTTTACAGCAGAAGACCTTAGTAATATCCCTACAGCATCACCAATTCAGATAGACAATTTTGATGTTCTAAGCAATATCAGCATTACAGAGCAAGCAGTAATTGTCATGCTTGGAAACACTAAAATTAAATATATTGCCTGGACCTGACACAATCTCACCTAGAATTCTAAAGGAAGTTAAGTGTGACCTCTTAAAACCGCTGACATTGATTTTCCATAAATCCTTGCAGTCTGAAACTATGCCTGACGAGTGGAAACTTGCTAACATAACACCTACTGTATATTATGCGGTATGTAAGAGGCAAACAGTCTTTACCTAGTAACAATTGTCCAATTATCTTAACCACAGTTGTCTATAAAATGCTAGAAACACTCTAAAGAGAGACTTGTAAATCACTTAGAGGAAAACACATATTAACACCTTACGAGCGGCCTATGCGGTTTATTTATGTGTACCGCCCAGCGGGGTGTTTTTAGCCAAAATAGGGCTGTTTACGTGATCATTTTCATGCCTAAATAAGACCCAGAACGTAAAACAAGTATCTATCCCTGAAAGGGCATAAACAGAGCTTTCGAATGACACCATAACGATCCTTGTATGATGGATAGTTTTCTTGCAATAACCGTGCAACGCGAGTGCAAAAAGCAGGTAATTCGGTACTTTCGGTACATAATTGAGTATGTAGCGAGTGAGAGACGGAGGAGGGAGCTGAGATTTGTGTCAGTAGGTTCGCCGCGGTGGTCTGGAGCAGTCATACGCTCGCTAGTCTCCTGCCACCACTTGTCTCTCTCTCTCAGCCACATTACGTGCTGAAATTGCCACTCGAGTTATGTCGAGCGCCGCCACATAGTCCAGCTTTATTAAATACGACTAAAGTGGTGAGCCGCTAATAAAGGGTTAAAAGATACTCAAAATGGCTTCCTTAACCTAAGACGTGCGCATGGTGGGGTATGAGACACCACACGCCTGTGCGCACGTATTTGAGCTGTTCCTATCACTAACATCGTTATTTTACCATAAATAGCATTAATACTTATCCATATGCGCCTATTTTAGGTTCATTATAAAGGTATTAACCTGTTACAGCAATAAAACAAGTGGAAACAGCGTTTGGATGGTCAAAATCAGCGATACAGGCCGGGAGTTACATAATTAATGGCTGAGGCAACCTCCCTCCCCTCCACTTTTCCCCACGTCTGGAGAGAGACTGTCGATCGATACTCTCTCTCTCTCTCTTTTGCACTCGCTTGGTAACAGTGATGACAATGCCCTGCTTGCAACTCGCTAATGTTAGCACGAAAATAGACCACAGAATAAGGGAATAACAGGGAAAATAGGTGATAACTGAAGAAGGGGGAGTAAGTGGAGAAGGAGGGGATGTGGAGGAGTGATATTTGACATGGCCCAGGGGCAAAAAAAACAAAAACAATTCAATTTTTTTGGGGGTGTTTTAAATGGATTTTTTTAGGCCCAGGATCTTGAGAGTCTTCCCGCAGTCGACCGGGGAAACTCTTAAGAGTCTTCCAGCACTTGCCGGGTTAACAAACTTTCTTGCTTAACACCTTACGATCGGGCTAGGCGGTATATTTGACCGTGCCGAACAGCGTTTTTTTTTTACCATAAATGGGGTTGTTTCCGTGTTCTTTTTCATGCATAAACAAGACCCAGAGCATAATACAAGTATGTATCCCTGAAAGGGCGTAAATTGAGCTTTCCAATGACACCCGAACCATCCTTCTACGATCACTGGTTGTCTTGCAACAATCGTGCAACCGAAGGGCAAAATCGCTAAAATACGGTAATTTCTTTATATAATTACATATGTAGCGAGGGAGTGAGGGTGGATGTAAGTGGAGTAAATCTCAGTAGGTCCACGGCGGCCGTGGCGAGCGGTCATGAGGTAACCCATTCTCCTCCAGTCACTCGTCTCTCTCTCAGAGCCAATATTGCGCCAAAATTGCACTCGGACTTAAGGCGGGCCCCGCCACATAGTCTAAATTGTTCGATTCGGACTTAAGTCGGGCCCCGATCTTTAAGGGTTAACCCTCTGAGCCCCAGCGACACAAACAGTGCGTCGGCAATGTATGTAACGCTGAACCCCAGGACGCATATGTTGCATCGGGGTTTAATTACTCCGGTCGTATTGCACCTAGAGGGCTCAGATTTGTATGGGAACTGTGTAAGTATCCTACGCAACAATGCCGATGGTTGAAAACTCTCAAAGTCCAACCGCGTGCACGTGAGCGTGCAAAAACCTGTTTTTGCCTGTTTTTACCTACCCATTTCCCCTCTTGTAATTCCGACTTTCGGGCGCACCGTAGGACCCCTTAATATCCTAGGGGATCGGTTTTTTGTGGGTTTTCCTTCATTTCTAACCCATTCCTGGTGTTTTCTGAAAAACAAAATGTTTTGACAACCCTCTGGTCCTGGTTGGTACATTTATTATTAACTAGCTGGGGTTCAGTGGGTTAACCAACCTTTTAGACAGACTTCTACCACGATATGCTCAACCTATATGACAAGAGAAATGCTGTAGATATTATATACCTTGATTTTCAAAATGCCACAAACTGTTATTGATGAAAATAATAGGGCATGGAATACAAGGTAGAGTGTTGAAATTGATAGAAAATTGGCTCAGTGAAATATTGGAAAGAGTAGTAATTAACGGTAGAGCATCCAAATGAACCAATGTATATAGACGATTACAAAATCACAAATAGCGTACCCTCAAACGAATATGTACATTCTTAAAAGAACTGCAATATATATTAGATATGCTGTCATTTTGAGCTCAAATTTGGGAAACCAAAATTAATGTGGCTATATATATAAAATACTCGGAACCCAAAATAAAAAAAGCAAACTATTCAATGAAAGACACCCAGCTTAAGAGTAGTCAGAAAAAAACAGATTTGGGAGTAACAATATTGAGTAATGTAAAACCCAGTCAACAATGTACACAATTTGTTAAGAAGACATATTCAATACTTGGCTTTATAGGCAGGCCAATTGAGCATAAATCCAAAACTGAAATTATATTTCTTTACAATTCCTTTGTCTGTCCTCTTCTGGAATATTGCGTTCAATCCAGGTGCTACTACTGCAAAAGAATTATGTTGACAAACTGGAACGCGTTCAACATAGACTTCCACATTCTAAGTCTATAGAACAAACAGTAATAGGAAAGTCTTAGATAATTATATGTTTTTCCTTTAACCGAGTGCAGAATGCAATCTGCTTCAATTATTCAAAATCGTCAAAAGCATTGACAACATGAACTGTAGTAAGTACTTTATGATCGACCAATCAACTTACATGCTGGGAAATGGTTGCAAAATCATTGGTAAATCTTTTAACTCACATGAGTCTTAGCATTTCTTCTTCAATCGAGATGCGAATTTGTAGAATGGGCTTCCTGGAGATGTTCGACACTGCAGCACCTTTGATTACTTTTAACATCCCCTTGACAAACACCTTGCCTTAAACCAACGACTGACTGCATTTGTAAAGAATAACTTTGTTTTTCTCCTTTTTCTCAGATGTATGGAGGATCATTACATGTATAAATGTATCATCAGTGTTCTGATGATAATATGCCTTCTAATGATGTGGGAGGCGTATTATGAATTTGTGGTTCGCAGTCTCAATATATTTCTTACGGGAACATTACGGCTGGAATATTGTTGTAATTGGTATTGGCTACTAGTGGCAGTGGACGTGAGGTTACTGTCTATCATATTCTAGTGTGTGTCTTCCCCATTTGCATGTGTGTGTATACTATATATATGTAATGTGTGTGTGTGCGTGTCGTGCATGTGTGTGTGATTACATCGAAGTTGGGTTGTGGTTGTATAGATCCAATATGTGTTTTACTCAGTTAATATTTAGTAACAAAACTGTGTATGTGCTTTTTAGTCTACCTAGTAATATGTAGTTTGAAACAAATAGGGTATTATCAAAATATATTCTAACATGACGAAAAAGATAATTAACATTTGTTTGTGTATAAAGGAGACAAAAGTCAGATTGCCTATACGAGTGTCTCCCCCCAAAAACAAAAGAGTGACAGTCAAATTCAAGGGACGTTGGAGTCGAAATGCCTGGACACACAAAGTTTAAAGCAGTTTAAGTATTAAGATGAAGGAAAGATTGATTGGGAGAGATAGTTCCAGAGTTCACCTGTTGGGTAGAAGAAAGCTAATTCATGGGTTGAAGAGCTGGACAGAAAAGGAGTGGTACTGTTGATTGGCGGGTGCCTCGCGCTCGCCGCAAGGGGGGAGGTTATGTACCGAGAGAGCTCTAAAGAACACTGACTTTTGTGATAGCGATAGAGAAATGAATGAGATGTACCATTATGGCTTGTAGAAAGAGATTGTAGGGAACTAATAATAAACAATGAGTTGATGAGGCAAACATTTTTTATTCTATTCTCTCGAGAAGTGCGGTATGGGTGGAACCCCTCCACGCAGGTGACCCATACTCAATTCATGGGTACACTCTGCCCTGATACAGAGCAAGAAGCCGTGCGGGGGTGAAGAACCCACAGAGGCAGATGAGCACACCTAACTTTTGGGAAGCTGTTTTAGCAAGAGTGGTAATATGATCTTTCCAAGATTGATCGGATGAAAAATATACATCTAGATAATTAAAAGAAGTTGAAGGGTTGATTTGTGAATTGTTTAAGATTAATTGATAGTCTTGCGGAGGATTGTGACGGGTAGATAGGAGATATTGGGCCTTGGCAGCATTGAAGGTAACAAGATTATCTCTGCCCCAATCAGAAATAAAGTATAGATCAGAAGATAGGTGAGTTATGGCCTTGTTACGTCACTTTTGGAGTGATTACATGGTGGGTTCATGTGAAATACTAGTTGAGTAGTGCAAGATAGACATTAGCATATGGGTGGATAGGAATAGATGTATAGTTACTGACTAATAGAAAGATAACTGGAGACAGGATAAAACCCTGAGGAACTCCAGAGTTGATACATAATAGTTATTGTTTGATGGCCGTCCACAACTGCAGCTATGGAGCGGTCAGAAAATAATTAGAGACAAAGTCACCAATGGAAGGATAGAACCGACAGAAAGTAGTTTGGTAAGTGGAGAATTGTGCCAGACTCGATCATAGGCTTTCGATAATAAACATTATGTGCAGCGCAATACATATACTGTATATATATATTTGTTTTTGTCTATGTGATTGAGGGAGGCAAAAGGCAGAACTGCCTATAGCGAGTGCCTCCGCCATAGTTGAAAGAGTGACTGGGCCAAAATCAAGGGACTTTTGAGCCAAAATGCCTGGACACACGGAGTTTGAAGCAATTCAAGTCATAGGAAGAGGGAAAGACTGATTCTGGGAGAGAGTTCCAGAGCTCAGCTGTTGAGTAAAAGAAAGTTTGAGAACAATGTTTCACTCTTGGGTTGGAGAGTTGCACAGAGTAGGGGTGGGATTGAGTTGCAAGACGGGTACCACGTGCCCTACGTAAAGGAGGTGGTATACACTGGGAAAGCTCTGAGGAACACTGATTATTATAGTAGCGATTGAATAGCGAGAGAGATGCAACATTGCGGCGGAGAGAGAGAGATTGAAGAGAGTTGGTGAGTGGACGGGAGTTAATGATATGAAAGGCCTTCCTTTCAACTTTGTTTTGGAGAGCAGTGTGAGAGGAACCTCCCCACACATGTAAACAATACTCAATACAAGGATGCACTATGCCCCTGTACAGAGCAAAGAGCTGTGCAGGGGAAAAGAACCCCCTAAGGCGGTTGAGCACACCCAGCTTCTGGGAGGCTGCCTTAGCAAGACTGGTAATATGGTCCTTCCAACTGAGAGCAGAAGAAAAAGAGACACTAAGAATATTGAGAGAAGAGGAAGGATTGATATTTGTATTGTTGAAGAATAAGGGATAGTCCGCTGGGAGTTCCGTACGGATAGATAGATGGAGAAATTGGGTTTTGGAAGCATTAAAGGTAACAAGGTTTTCTCTGCCCCAATTGGAGATAGTATTTAGATCAGAATTTAAGAGTGCTATGGCTTCATTACGTTTAGCATTGAGGGATTGCTGGCTGGTGCTTTCTGAAAAACTAATGGAGTAGTGTAAGGTTGAGTCGTCTGGATGGGAATTGAGGTACAATTGAGGAGATCATTTATAAAAATTAGAAAGAGAATAGGAGATAGGACAGAGCCCTGAGGAACACCGGAGTTTATAGGGTGAGGATGTGAACAATGGCCGTCCACAACCGCGGCTATGGAACGGCCGGAAAGGAAATTAGAGACAAAGGCACAGATGGAGGGATAGAAACCGAAGGAGGGTAGTTTAGAAATTAAAGATTTGTGCCAGACTCAATCGAAGGCTTTCGATATGTCTAGTGCAATAAAAAAAGTCTCACCGAAGTCCCGAAAGGAGGATGACCAAGAGTTAGTAAGATATGAAAAAAGATCACCAGTAGAGTGACCCTTAAGGAAGCCATACTGGCGATCTGATTATTAGAAGAGAAATGCTTAAGAAATTTGGAAGCAAGAATAGTTTCAAAAACTTTAGAGAGACAAGAGATGAGAGCAATTGGACGATAGTTGGAGGGTTGAGAGCGGTCACCCTGCTTTGGGACAAGTTGAATGTGAGCAAACTTCCAGCATGAAGGGAAGACGTTAGAGGATAGACAGAGACAAAAGAGTTTGCCTAGGCAGGGAGTCAGCACGGAAGCACAGTTTTTTAGAACAACAGGAGGAACACCGTCAGGACCGTACGCCTTATTAGTATTAAGCCCAGAGATGGTAGAAAGTACATCTTTAGAAGAGATTAGGATATTAGGCATAAGTAAGAAAGAGGAGGGTGGAAAGGGAGGAATAGCACCGGAATCATCCAAGGTGGAGTTTCTAGCAAAAGTTTGAGTGAAGAGTTTAGCTTTGTCAGAGGAAGAAGTGATGGTTGTGCCATCAGAGTGGGAAAGGGGAGGGAAAGACGAGGAAGAGAAATTGTTGGAGAGGTTTTTGGCTAGATGCCAGAAAGCTTGGGAAGAGCTAGAGTTGGATAGTTCCGTGCATTTATTATTGATGAAAGAGTGTTTGGCAAGTCGAAGAACAGATTTGGCTTGATTCCGGGCAGAAACATAGGAAGAATGAGAGTCTTGAGTTTTAAGGCGTCGGTACCGTGTGAATGCTTCCTCCTTATTGCGGACAGCAGTAGAACAGGCGTGAGTAAACCAAGATTTTTTAGCATTAGTCTGAGAGAAAGAGAATGGAATGTATACTTCCATGCCTGATAGGATTACCTCGGTAATACGTTCAGCACTCTCCGAGGGTCCCCGGCCACGGAAGCAGAAATAATTCCATGGGAAATCAAAGAAGTACTGCCGGAGAGCCTCCTAGTCGTCAGCGCCAAAGTGCCACAAGCTAGAAGGATCGGGTGGTCGTACTGGAGAGATTGGACAGGTGACAGAGATAAGTTTATGGTCGGAGGAGCCCAAAGGAGAGAAAAGATTGACAGTATAAGAAGAAGGGTTAGAAGCTAGAAACAAGTCAACCATCCAGTTATATGTAATACTTACATATAATAATAATAATAATAATAATAATAATAATAATATTTATTTAGTTAGCAATTTACAGAGTTGGTACCACATAGTATGTTACAAATATGACATGTACCAGCCTTGCATAATTCCAACTAAGGACAGCCCAATAAGGCCGTTAGGCGTATTTCCATTGGGGTCCTTGTGGGATTAGGTTAGCTGGGGAAAATGGGGAGGATAAAGAAATAGATACTTTAGAGAAAGTATTTCTAGGGGGTTATTTTAAGATACCTTACATCCTATAGTAAATATCAGTAATCCGTAATCAGTAATCATTTCAGTTTGGTTTGTCTATCTCTTATTATTATTATTATTATGTCGCATTTAGTAGTAGGCTAGACATAAGCTTGGTGCTCCCTTCTCGCAGCTGTCCGGTTCAGGTGTTCCTTCAGGCTACGTCTGAAGGAATACAGTGTTCTCTTTTCACGGACTGACTGGGGTAGGTCGTTCCAGTCTTTGATGGCAGTGAAGAAGAATGTTTGCTTACCCTGTCCTTGGATTCTCGGGACCTTAAAATTAAACATCCTGTTTCTTGTATTATGTCCACTCCTCTTATTTGCTTTAACAAAATCATTCTTTAGATACTCTGGAGATCTGTCATAGAACATTTTGAAGGCATTAGTGAGCCTGATTTGTTTGGCCCTGTCCGAGACATTGAGCATACCTAGTGACTGAAGTTGTTCCTGGCCAACATGTGATCTGGGTTCTAGGTTCAGCATGAACCTAACCATTTTATTTTGAGTGACCTGAAGTTTGTGCTGTGCTGATTTAGATGATGCAGAGTACCAGGATGACACAGAATAGTCAAAATGACATTGAACAAGCGCTTGGCAGAGGGTCTTTTTGGTCGCCGCGGGCAAGCATCCCACCTGTCTATACAGGTATTTTATACGTGCTCTACACTTACTCAGGATAGATTCCAAAATTGTTTCACCTGACAAACTCGCGTCCAGTTTTAGTCCGAGATATTTAACTTGTGACACTGTTGTTATAGGAATATCATTACAGTTGACCGAGAAGCCCACAATGTCTTTCAGTTTGCGTTTTGTTCCACATAAGATGGCTTCCGTCTTGCCCAGGTGAAGAGATAGTCTATTGTCCACTAGCCATTCACTACATGATTCTAGTTCTTTGGAAAGTGAAGTGGCAATACTTATTGGGTCTTTTCCTGAAACCAGAAGCACGCTGTCGTCTGCATACAGTAATAATTTACATGAGACGCTCAGTTCCATGTCGTTCACATAACAGAGAAAGAGTAAGGGACCAAGGATGCTTCCCTGCGGGACCCCACAGTTATGTGTATAATATAAGTATGTTTAAATGATATACTCTAAATTGGTTAGTTTTGATACTTTTGGTCAATGTATATAAATGCCAAGCTATGACTGAGAAATTAATATGTATTAATCAAGGTAAGTTCCCGGAAGTAAATAACCCCTTGCTCACAAGTCTAGGTGGTTGATAAAGACAGCTGGAATCCTGTTTCACCACCTGGCCTCCCTAGCTGATCCATTCTGTACCTCACCAATAGGGCCTATTGAGGGCAACCCTAGCTTGCCCTCCAAAACACTTTCTCCTCCTATCAATACATTACACTACAAAGACTTTACATACTACACTACCTACTACCAAAATTATGTATGCCTAGATCACGACCAGCCTCGGAGTCCCCAGGGGGGTGGGTGGGATTATAAATGCCCCCACTGATATGTCCCCTGGTAATGATTCCCCCAAATTATCTGGACCACTACCGTCTACTATCAATTTCTGCAACATTCGTGGCCTTTCCTCTAACTTTCACTTTGTGGAACACCACCTCTCCTCTGCCAACCCTGATCTGTTCTTTCTCACCGACACTCAGGTGTCTAGGACTACTAATAGCAAACCCTTTTCTGTATCCTCCTACTATCTCCATCCTCAGTTTCATGCCAAAGGGGGATGTTGCGCATATGTGCGCAACAATCTCGCTTTCTCTTGTGTTCCCAACTTTGACTCTTCTGAATTCTCAACTCTCTGGCTAAAGCTTTCTTGTCACTCTCAAATTAAATATTTCTGCGCTGTTTATCTCTCCCCTAATTCTACTGACTTTCCAAAATTCTTTGACTATCTAACTTCTAAAGTGGAATACATTCTATCCACATCTCCTTTCGCAGAAATCTCCATCCTAGGAGATTTCAACGTTCACCACCGCCAATGGCTTTCCTCTTTTTCCACTGACCAACCTGGTGAACAAGCCTACATATTTTCTATCCTAAATGACCTAGAGCAGGTAGTCCAGCAACCCAACCTGTATCCCGGATTGTTTCGGAGATCGGCCAAACATTCTTGACTTATTCTTATCTCTCTGGTAGGCCACACAATCCTATCAGCCGGCGGCACTTGTGGCACTTTGGCGCTACCGACTGGGAGGCTCTCCGGCAGTACTTCTTTGATTTCCTATGGAATTACTTTTGTTTCCGTGGCCGGGAACCCTCGGAGAGTGCTGAACGCATTACCGAGGTAATCCTCTCGGGCATGGAGGCATACATTCTATTTTCTTTCTCTCAGTCTAATGCTAAAAAAACTTGGTTTATTCACGCTTGTTCTATTGCTTTCTGCAACAAGGAGGAAGCATTCAAATGGTACCATCGCCTTCAAACTCAAGAATCTCACACTTCCTATGTTTCTGCCCAGAATCAAGTCAAATCTGTTCTTCGACTTGCCTAACACTCTTTCATCAAAAATAAATGCACTAAACTATCCAATTCTAGCTCTTCCCAAGCTTTTTGGCATCTAGCCAAAAATCTCTCCAACAATTTTTCTTCCTCGTCTTTCCCTCCCCTTTTCCACTCTGACGACACCACCGTCACTTCTTCCTCTGACAAAGCTGAACTCTTCACTCAAACTCCACCTTGGATGATTCCGGTGCTATTCCTCCCTCTTCACCCCCCTGAGTCCTCTCACTTACTCATGCCTAATATAATAATCTCTTCTAAAGATGTACGTTTTACCCTCTCTGGGCATAATACTAAAAAGGCGTACGGTCGGACGGTGTTCCTCCTGTTGTACCCAAAAACTGTGCTTCCGTGCTGACTCCCTACCTAGGCAAACTCTTTCGTCTCTGTCTCTCCTCTAACGTCTTCCCTTCTTGTTGGAAGTTTTCTCTCATTCAACCTGTCCCAAAGAAGAGTGATCGCTCTCAACCCTCCAACTATCGTCCAATTGCTCTCATCACTTGCATCTCCAAAGTTTTTGAAACTATTCTTACTTCAAATTTCTTAAGCATTTTTCTTCTCATAATCTACTCTCAGATCACCAGTATGGATTCCTCAAGGGTCGCTCTACTGGGGATCTCCTTTCATATCTTACTAACTCTAGGTCATCCTCCTTCCGGGACTTCGGTGAGACCTTTTCTATTGCGCTAGACATATTGAAGGCCTTCGATTGAGTCTGGCACAAATCTCTAATTTCTAAACTACCCTCCTTCGGTTTCCATCCCTCTATCTGTGCCTTTATCTCTAATTCCTTTCTGGCCGTTCCATAGCTGCGGTTGTGGACAGCCATCGTTCACTTCCTCAACCTATCAACTCCGGTGTTCCTCAGGGTTCTATCCTATCTCCAATTCTCTTTCTAATATTCATTAATGATCTTCTCAACTGTACCTCCAGTCCTATCCATTTATATGTTGATGACTCTACCTTACACTATTCAACTAGTTTTCCAGAACCCCCAAACAAGCAATCACTCAAAAAATAATGCAAATATGCCATAAAACACTTAAACTCTGACCTATCAACCATTTTCATTTGAGGCAGAGAAAATCTTGTTACTTTCAATGCTTCCAAAACCCAATTTCTCCATTTATCTACCCGTAAAGAACTCCCACAGGACTATCCCTTATGTTTCAACAATACACAAATCAATCCTTCATCTTCTCTCAGTATTCTAGGAATCTCTTTATCTCGTGATCTCACTTGGAAAGATCATATTACCACCCTTGCTAAAACAGCTTCCCAGAAGCTGGGTGTGCTCAACCGCCTCCGGGAGTTCTTTACCCCTACACAGCTTCTTGCTCTGTACAAGGGTACAGTATGTCCATGTATCGAGTATTGTTTGCATGTGTGGGAAGGATCATCTCACACCGCACTCCTAGACAAAGTAGAAAGGAAAGCCTTTCGTATCATTAACTCCCGCCCACTCACCAATTTCATGCAATATCTCTCTTCACCGCAATGTTGCATCTCTATCGCTATTCTACCGCTATTACAATAATCAATGTTCCTCAGAGCTCTCTCAGTGTATACCACCTCCTCTATGTAGCACCCGTCTTATAACACAATCCCATCCCTACTCTGCGCAACTCTCCAATCCAAGAGTGAAACAATACTCTCAAACCTTCTTTTATTCAACAGCTGAGCTATGGAACTCTCTCCCTGAATCCATCTTCCCCTCATCCTATGACTTAAATTGTTTCAAACTCCGTGTGTCCAGCCATTTTAGCTCGAACGCTCCTTGATTTTGGCCCTGTCACTCTTTAACTGGGGAGGCACTCGATGCGGCCAGTTCTGCCTTTTGTCTTCCTCATCAACATAGAAAAGAAACAAATGTCAAAAATGGGGAATCAAGTCCGTCTGTCAATAGATAGAATCAATCATCTATTATCACTGCCATCCAGCCTTCTATAAACTTCTCTCCTCTACATAACAGCTAAGATTCTGATGTAGTATAATCACTGGGCCCATATTATGTATTGAAAATAGTATGTATCATGAAATTAACATCGAATGATAAGGTAATTTTCAGGTATTCTCTCTGCTCTGTTTTAATATTATTTTCAATACTGATTGTTGTAGAAAATTCAATGTCACTGAAATATTTATTGACAATGGTATAAAGGATTTTGTGGATCGTCTACAGCGGACCTGTGATGTCATAGTGACGTCACAGGAGTATCCTCATCCTGGACTGGATGGTGGACTTACACCCCAATGACGTCACAGTTCCCGTATAGACGATCCACAACATCCTTTATACCATTGTTAATAATTATATCAGTGTCATTGCATTTTGCAAGATAATTATGTGCAGGTTGGCGAATATTATTCCATGTTTATGTCAACCCACTTACCACCACCTTTAACACTAAAAAATAATGCCAACTTCAAGCTGAATTTGTAAATTTTTCAAAAGAAAAATATTTTCGAAAGAACAAAGTTCTATTCAGATAATCGACTGATGGCCGATTTTGATATCTGAATGGAGTGAAGTTTTTTATTATCGCCAATCTCATGGGGTGAAATATCTTAAAATGACCAAACCATATAAACGAAACAGCAATGACCCACGAAGACCTTTGGATTGTGAGTCAAATGCATTAACGTTGCGCCATAGGTCACACAGTTGTAATTAAATACTAATTATCATCCTTAATTAATTATATATTATAATAATATAACTTAGTAGGCTTAATTTATAATTCTCCTTATACAACATATGCATCGAATTTCTAAAACAAATATTACAGTTACCTCCATTATAAAGGGAAGTTAAACAAATATTACAGTTACCTCCAATATAAAGGGAAGTTAAACAAATATTACAGTTACCTCCATTATAAAGGGAAGTTAAACAAATATTACAGTTACCTCCATTATAAAGGGAAGTTAAACAAATATTACAGTTACCTCCATTATAAAGGGAAGTTAAACAAATATTACAGTTACCTCCATTATAAAGGGAAGTTAAACAAATATTACAGTTACCTCCATTATAAAGGGAAGTTAAACAAATATTACAGTTACCTCCATTATAAAGGGAAGTTAAACAAATATTACAGTTACCTCCATTATAAAGGGAAGTTAAACAAATATTACAGTTACCTCCATTATAAAGGGAAGTTAAACAAAGCCCTCATTGGTATTCAGATTACAGCCAAAGGTAGACAAAGGTTTAGACCGGAGCTTTGTGTTTATATACATATATCAAAGAGGACCTCTATGACGAATGACATCAACCCCTCATTGTTCCTTGTGTATATTAATTCCATTATTGTAAAAATATAATTTATCAAACATTGATGATATTAAAAGCTTTTGAATTGCTCTTGAATTGAATACAATACATATACATTATATATATATATATATATATATATATATATATATATATATATTGTCACGTATCTTGATCCTCAAGTGGTTAACTTGATGAATCTAGATAGCACAGAGATATATATTAAGGTATCAGTCAGCTGAAGGCAAAACAAAAGTAAAATCTAATAAAATAATTTCCTGTTGTTGCTTCCTTTCCTTTTGGATCTTAGGACTTAGTATCCTTTATGGACTGATACTCTTTAATTATGAAAAATACTGAAACTAATTAAAGTCATGTAGTATTTATAAAGAATTATTATTTAACCGAAGCTTAGTAGGCTATGGTTATGAACCGAATAAGTTTTAGCTAAAGAAGGACTATTAATTTTATAAAAAGTCTTGAAAGATAAATATTAAAGTAAGAATATTTCTGTCTCTTACCCTTTTTGAAATGAATAGATAGTTTTATGATATGTCCTTTTATTTATATTTAATGTAATTATTCTTGGTTCTTGTCTTACGTTAATAGTATTATATTATTATTATCATCAGGATTTATATCAAAGTCACATAAAAAGTTAGATATATATTTAATAATTAGTTAAATGTATTTCTTAACCACGTAACATTGAGGTTTGATTATGAGTAAATAAAGTTACAGGATCGTTACATAGATTCGATTCAGGTCTCACTCAAATAATATGAAAAGCAAAGTATAATATTTTGAAGCAAAATAATTTTCTTCAGCTTAGGAAATCACTAGAAGTAATATTAACACAGCCATGTTAGTCTAAGGCGATATTACTAATACGAGACAATAGCATCACCGTACTAAGCACCGTTAAGCAATGTAAGCTTAATTCAAAGAAAATGAAAGAACTCGTAAGTATTAATATAAAACAATAGTATTACTTTCATCATAACCCAATTACTTAAAGAGTTGCTTTAGTCCACAAGTTAGTCAACTAAAATAGTTAAGCACATAATAGCGTTAACGTTAATTCCCAATCAAATAGTTAAGCACATAATAGTAGCGTTAACGTCAATTCGCAATCAAATAGTTAAACACATAATAGTAGCGTTCACGTTAATTCGCAATCAAATAGTTAAACACATAATAGTAGCGTTCACGTTAATTCCCAATCACATATCTCACTAACCAACATAACGTAAGTGTTTACACCGAACACACTTAACACACATTTATATAATCTGACTGACAGTCACAATCCCATTATAATACTTCACCCCGTCTTCCTCCAGCTGCAAGTTCACCTTCCCCAACTCCAAATGAGACTGATTTGAATGCCCACAACTCGGGTCTTATATACCAAACAATGATGGTGTAGGAACGAATCAGGAGGCGGGGGTGGTGCCTGCTCCAATCATAGCTCCTCGAGTCGCATAACAGGTGCCTGGTCCACTCACAGCTCCTGGCGTCGATCATACGTCATAGCATCGGTCATCGAGGTAGTTTGCAGGGTCCCCTATGACGCACGCAGGTGTGAAGGCTTGTTTGCAGGTATGCGGGCGAGCTGGTTTACCCACTCGCTCGTTCGCTCGCTAGTCTGCTTCACCGTTTGGGTAGTTTGGCTCCTTCAACTCTAATTCTAACTCTTAAATTAACATACAGGGCTCCGTATGTCAGACCTCCCCCTTAGAAAAGAGTTTAAGGAGTATAGTACATAATATTAAACATAATACATAAATAGATTCACCACCAGATTGGCAACAGCAAGATTATAATGAGGATATAATAAGGATATCACCCAAAGTAGGCAACGTCTCCAGGTACCACATCAGAACATAGCCGGAACGTAGCTGGAGCGTTACTCGAACTGCAAGGCATCTCACAGCTGAAGGCTTGACAGCGCACTACAAAAGCATGATATTTACCTCGCTACAAGGGAGAGCTAATTGCCAAAATCCTCTCATTAAATTAAACTTACTGCTGTATGAGGCCAAACTGGTAAATGCAATCTTTGATCCGTGGCAGTGGGTAGGTATCGTTCTTTGTGACAGCACTAACTTGCCTATAGTCCCTACAAAACCTATGGCTCCCGTCTGGCTTTGGCACAAGTATGACTTGAGTACTCCACTGGCTTAAGGCCCTTGTGATCAGCTCATTAGATAACATTAAGTCAAGCTCGACCTGCAGTATACTCCTGCGTTGTGGTGAGACACGGTAGGGGGATAGTTTAATGGGAGTCGCATCCCCTACGTCGATGTCGTGCACGGCCAAAGAAGTGAGCCCTGGAGTATCACGGAACACACTGGGAGACTGAGATAAAACAGAGATTAGTTGGTTCGCTTGATCAGAGGGAAGGGGACATAGTTTAGATGGTAATTCCCTCAAAGCCACTGAATTATACTGAAAGTTGGATAGGCTACATGACAAGTCAAAGTCTGCATGGATACCTTCAGGCTCTGGAACAGTCTGTTGCGGGTCAGTAAGAGAACTGAAGACTTCGTCCGCACCAGGCTGTCCACAGGTCCTGATATTCACTGCCACAGTGGGATAATCTGGAGGAGCGGAATCAGGGGACCTATGGTAGGGCTTCAACATATTTATATGGAATACTTGCGTGGGCTTTCTCCTGTCTGGGGTAGTTACTAGATAATCGGTAATGCTCACCCTCCGAATGATCTTATATGGGCCCCTGAACTTGGCAGATAAAGATTGGCCAAAAAGGGGGAGCAGGACCAAAACCTCATCACCGGGCTTAAACTCCCTCTCACAGGCTTTTCTGTCATACCATTTCTTCATGGAGCTTTTAGCCACTGTCAAGTTTTGAGCGGCAAACTCACATGAGGATCTCAGCCGGGTTTTGAAATCTGAAACATACTTGAGGAGGTTTTGGTTCCCCTCCTGGCGAACTACGCTATCCTGCAATAGTTGCAAAGGACCTCTTACCTGGTGACCGAAAACTAGCTCATTAGGGGAAAAACCCAGGGATTCAGTTGGAACCTCACGAGTAGCAAATAAAAGAAAAGGTACCCCCTTATCCCACTCAACTCCGGTCTCTGTACAATACTTACGTAACATTCCCTTTAATGTCTGATGATATCGTTCGAGAACCCCTTGACTCTCTGGGTGGTAGGTGCTAGACTTTACATGCTCGATACCCAACTCCTTCAGGGATTGCTGGAAAATGTTAGAGGTAAAATTAGTTCCTTGATCACTTTGCACCTCATGGGGGAAACCCATTCTGGTGAAGAATTTGAGCAGTTCCTTGATAACAGTTGGAGCAGAGGTAGTCCTTAAGGGTATAGCCTCTGGGTAGCGAGTTGCCATGTCCATGATAGTTAATAAATAAATGTTACCTTGGGAAGTCTTAGGCAATGGGCCTACAATGTCCACTACCACCCGAGTAAAAGGATTCTCGAAAACGGGCAAGGGCACCAGAGGATGTACAGGCACCTTCTGATTGGGTTTTCCTGTCATCTGGCAAGTGTGACACACTCTACAACACTCCACTACATCTGCACGCATTCCTGGCCAGTAAAAGTGGGCTCTGATTCTGTCTAGAGTTTTTCTCACACCTAGGTGTCCTGCCAATGGTATACAATGTGCCATTTCCATGATATCTCTACGACAAGGTTTGGGGACTACTACTTGATGGACGTCCCAAGCCCCGTCATCGATTGGTCTGTGTGGCGGTCTCCATCTTCGCCACAATACTCCTCCTTTGAGGTAGAAACATTCACCACCCTCCTTCTCACATTCCTCTTCACTCACGGCCCTGGCAGCTAACTCCTTGCATTCACTATCATCTCTCTGTAGCTCTACCAGGCCACTAGGACAATTTGGAGGGGTTTCATGGTCATCGTTAGGGTCAAGATGAGCCATAAAGGTGTCAGATAAATCCACCTCAGTCACATCATCAGGCACAGTTGGAGCGTCATTCACACTCTCATCATCCCTTTCATCAACTCTTACATTCGGTACATTTCTGTCTGAGGGAACTGCTACTTGAGACATTGAACGTGTGACAGCACACACAGGGAAAACTGTTGGCATCTCCTTTTCGAGCTCACCGGTTAGTGGCTCATTAACAGGGGAAAGTGACAAAATGGGGTCTGGTCGGACCTTCTCACCTGCTACATCATTCCCCAAAAGGAGCGTTACCCCAGGCACAGGGATATCTTGGGACCTACACAAAGCTATGGTGGCCTCACCCTGTAGTAACTCACATTCAATTTCGCCTTTTACCAAGTATGCATAAAACTGGCCTCCAGCACCTCTCATTACAACTGGTTCGCCCGGTGGGCACTCAGTGTAAGGATTCACCATGAGGGTGCTAGTAGAACCTGTGTCTCTCAGAATTTTTACCTCATGCATACAACCATTTAATCTCACGTTGCCAGATGAAATAAAGGGACGGTAACTTTCCTGCACTGATGGTGAAATTATTTTTGGCTTAACCCTAGTGGGTTGCACCACACATGCTACTACACCCCTGTCTAGATGATTTACGTTAGCTGCTAGGTACTCCTTCTGTCGGGAGTCCTGCATTAAAGGAACTTTTGGTGCTAGGTACTCCTTCTGTCGGGAGTCCTGCATTACAGGAACATTTAGTGCTAGGTACTCCTTCTGTCGGGAGTCCTGCATTAAATGCACATATGGAATTTGAGATACGGCGGCAACTGTCTGCCCCGATCTCTCGGTTTTCTCCTTGGCCCAGCACTGATAAGCTAGGTGGCCTCTCATGCCACAAAAAGTACATACTTTAGGGATAACGGGAACGTTCCCTCTTTGAGCATTACCATTACTTTGGGGCCCACCTCTGTTACCATTGCCCTGAGTCGCATTTTTAGTTGGGGGAACAATTCTGTTTGGCTAGCTGGGGAAGACGTTATAGGCTTGTGACTGGGTCTGTCAGATTTGTGATTGGGATACTTAAAATTAGAACTAGAATTATCGTAGGGCTTCTTTCCACGAAATTTGTTGTTGAGCACGTATGTGTCAGCCATGTCAGCGGCGTCAGCAAGACAATCTACCTTTTTCCCCTTTAAATGATAGGATACAGAAGAATCAATTTTCCATAGGAAATTTTCTAACAGGACCAACTCCTTCAGATCGGTGTAGCTTGTGACTTTCTTACTCTTGACCCAATGATTGAAAGTTTTAGTCATGGTCCTGGCAAATACCTTATGGGTTTCTTCTACTTTCTTCTGTTTTTTTATGGAAAGATTGCCTGTAAGCCTCAGGCTGCAATTGATAGGTTTTTAAGATAGCTTCTTTGAGATTGTCATAATCCTGCCTAACTTCTGCTACTTCTGACAAATACGTGGCTCGAGCCTGCCCTGTCAAAACAGTTTGTAACATAAAAGGCCATTGATCTCTTGTCCACTTCATACCTCCAGCAACTTCCTCAAACAAAACAAAGAAATCCTGCACATTATCCTCAGTGAAAGGTGGAATAACACTAGTCATAGTCAATCCCAGAGGGGGAGCAATTAAAGGAGCATTTGTATTGACATTTAGTTGAGCCGTACGATATTGATATTCACATTGTTCGGTAGTTGCACTGGCATTTATTCTGGCTAGTTCTATTTTTAGTCTGGCTAGTTCCAGTACTTGATCACCGGTCAAACCAGGTGGCAATTGTTCATCAAGTTGGCTAGGTTTACTCGGGATCCCACCAACTGCTCCGTCTCCCTCCCCGCCTTCTACAGGGAACAGGTGGGTTTTTATGGTCTGAGCCACCTCTACTTTAGACATGTTTGAGACAGTTAATTGGAGATGTGAGGCAAGCACTTTCAGTTCGGATTTTGACAGACAGTCAATATCAGGGGCTGTGGGTTCTGATTCTATGAAAACTCGAGCATCTTCGTCATTAATTAGATGAGGCATGATTAATATTTGATTTTTAAGTAGTGAAACGGTAATGAAACTGAGTGAAACTGTATGAAACGAATCCTGGCAAGGTCGCCACTCTTCTGTTACGCATCTTGATCCTCAAGTGGTTAACTTGATGAATCTAGATAGCACAGAGATATATATTAAGGTATCAGTCAGCTGAAGGCAAAACAAAAGTAAAATCTAATAAAATAATTTCCTGTTGTTGCTTCCTTTCCTTTTGGATCTTAGGACTTAGTATCCTTTATGGACTGATACTCTTTAATTATGAAAAATACTGAAACTAATTAAAGTCATGTAGTATTTATAAAGAATTATTATTTAACCGAAGCTTAGTAGGCTATGGTTATGAACCGAATAAGTTTTAGCTAAAGAAGGACTATTAATTTTATAAAAAGTCTTGAAAGATAAATATTAAAGTAAGAATATTTCTGTCTCTTACCCTTTTTGAATTGAATAGATAGTTTTATGATATGTCCTTTTATTTATATTTAATGTAATTATTCTTGGTTCTTGTCTTACGTTAATAGTATTATATTATTATTATCATCAGGATTTATATCAAAGTCACATAAAAAGTTAGATATATATTTAATAATTAGTTAAATGTATTTCTTAACCACGTAACATTGAGGTTTGATTATGAGTAAATACAGTTACAGGATCGCTTCATAGATTCGATTCAGGTCTCACTCAAATAATATGAAAAGCAAAGTATAATATTTTGAAGCAAAATAATTTTCTTCAGCTTAGGAAATCACTAGAAGTAATATTAACACAGCCATGTTAGTCTAAGGCGATATTACTAATACGAGACAATAGCATCACCGTACTAAGCACCGTTAAGCAATGTAAGTTTAATTCAAAGAAAATAAAAGAACTCGTAAGTATTAATATAAAACAATAGTATTACTTTCATCATAACCCAATTACTTAAAGAGTTGCTTTAGTCCACAAGTTAGTCATCTAAAATAGTTAAGCACATAATAGTAGCGTTAACGTTAATTCCCAATCAAATAGTTAAGCACATAATAGTAGCGTTAACGTCAATTCGCAATCAAATAGTTAAACACATAATAGTAGCGTTCACGTTAATTCGCAATCAAATAGTTAAACACATAATAGTAGCGTTCACGTTAATTCCCAATCACATATCTCACTAACCAACATAACGTAAGTGTTTACACCGAACACACTTAACACACATTTATATAATCTGACTGACAGTCACAATCCCATTATAATACTTCACCCCGTCTTCCTCCAGCTGCAAGTTCACCTTCCCCAACTCCAAATGAGACTGATTTGAATGCCCACAACTCGGGTCTTATATACCAAACAATGATGGTGTAGGAACGAATCAGGAGGCGGGGGGTGGTGCCTGCTCCAATCATAGCTCCTCGAGTCGCATAACAGGTGCCTGGTCCACTCACAGCTCCTGGCGTCGATCATACGTCATAGCATCGGTCATCGAGGTAGTTTGCAGGGTCCCCTATGACGCACGCAGGTGTGAAGGCTTGTTTGCAGGTATGCGGGCGAGCTGGTTTACCCACTCGCTCGTTCGCTCGCTAGTCTGCTTCACCGTTTGGGTAGTTTGGCTCCTTTAACTCTAATTCTAACTCTTAGATTAACATACAGGGCTCCGTATGTCAGAATATATATATATATATATATATATATATTTTTTTTTTTTTTTTTTTTTTTTATTGCAATGTGGATGAGGGACACAAAGGGCAAAACTGCCTGTGACGAGTGCCTCCCCCAGAGTTGAAAGAGTGACAGGGCAAAAATCAAGGAATATTCGAGCCAATATGTCTGGACACACTGAGTTTTAAGCAATTTAAGTCATATAATGAGGGAGAGATTGATTCAGGGTGAGAGTTCCAGAGCTCAGTTGTTGAATAGAAGAAGGATTGGTTGTGTGTACAATATATTATCATACTTCTCCAGTGTGAGTATATAAGTGTTAACGTCTCCCTGATGACCCAAGACCTTCCCCGTCATTTGTATGGTAATGTTGGCTGGCTTAATGGGAATTTGTATTTATATGTTAATTTATTTATGTATACAATATTTACTTAGTTTCCTCCCAAGATCTCCAATAAGCTTACAAATTGCCCCCAAGACTCCCTCTCGAGATAAATGTGTACAAACAAATTTATTCGGTAGAAAAGTATCCAGGCCGCAGGTCGGTTTCTCATAAATTACACATCTAAATTACACAAAAGGTCTTATAATCGCCAAACTAATGGAGAGAACGTCTTAATATATCTTAACTAATGGGCATAGACATTATGAAGACGGGGGGTCCATAAAATATCCAAACCTTCCCTTAAGGTAAGTCTGGGAAGGAATGTTGACTCTTTGACAATGGGGAGCAATTCTTGAGTCTAATATACACGTCTAAAGATAGTTCAGGATATAATATATTTAACCATCATTATACTGCTGAAGGTACGCTTAACTACGCAGAAAAAACATTAAAATTATATTAACCAGTTTAGACAGAATGAATGCATACTTACAAACTTCCAGTGAACCAACAATTGTTATTACATACACAAATGGGTATGCATCAGAAACGGAATTAAGACTGTTGAACTCATTCAGTACCATAAATTTCCTCAACGACGCCATCGAAGATCCATAGGCAAAAACAATAAGGATATTTAGTTACATTGACGGGTCCTGGCAACATTTTTGTCGTGTCTGCTGCGGTCCACATCTAGCCAACAAACAGTTAGAATCACACAAATACTGTAGGATATTCAGTTGCTGAAAACGCGCCTATTCGATATCGTAGGCTTACCAAGAACAAAACCATGAATATTGAACATATTATATGTTTCCTGATCTTCTTGGAAGCCTACAGTCTCCTTTTGTGTTTGATTCAGTATTTACTCATATAATTATATATGCTTATATACTCTTTGTAACAGGGTAATGACGTAATAATTGTGATCATGTTGTATCATCAACATAAACCATTTTATATACCGGGTGTGTTAACCCTTCCCGCATGGGCTGTGTTAATGTACATATGGTCAGTAAAATAACTGTGTAAGATAGTCCTAATGATGATGACCTTGGGTGGCAGCAGACTTAGTTATCGGGCTATATCTTACACTCCTTAATCGTTGACTGTTGAGGGCAGGTTCTCTGGACCCACTTCTCCCTCGTGTGTAGCCCATTTAGTTTTGAGATTCTAATACATTCGCCTCAATAGTCCTGCCGAGCGATACCGAGCCACCTATTACGGAGGAGCTGATCTACCGATAGATTAAAAAAATTACCTCGAAAGCAGGGAAGGAGTTTGATGGGTGGGGGGGGGGGGGGGGGGGGGGTGAGGGAGGGAGTTGTTTTGGGGAAATTTTCGTAATAAATAAATAGCTAAATAAGTAAATAAACATATTACAATAATGGGATTACTACAGTTACCCGCAAACGGAGAAAGGAGAACTTCAGAAGGACCAAAGACAAATGAAGCGGGAAGACAAAAGGAGAGAGGAGAGACAGAAGTAAAACAAACGAAGGAAGCAGATAAAGGAAACATAGGAAAGACTAACTCCAGATACTACATTCCAGACCCCAAGAATAACAACAGAGAAATTTTTTTTTTTTTTTTTTTTAGACATTGAACGGAAGAAGGAAAAATACAGATAGAACAAAAAGGTCCATGTGCCTAAAGGCATCCTCCATTCATAAAATATTTGTAACAACTGGATTTAAACTTTTGTAGATTGTAAGTTTGTGGAAAGCAACTCGAGGGAAGTGAATTCCAAAGAGTAGTAGTTCTAGGGATAAATGAATTTTGATAAGCAGAAGTTCTGCATTGTGGAGGAGAAAGTGTAAATTCATGGGCGCTCTCAGCTGCCCTAGTTCTACGGGGAAAAATGTGGAGAGGCGGCACAATTGAAGCAAGTTCCTCGGAACAATTGCTGTGAAAATATCTGTAGAATAATGCAAGGGATGCAACATTTCTTCGTATGGATAATGTAGGAAGGTCCTGTGTGATTGCAGGGTTATTGATTAATCTAATAGCTTTATTTTGAATGTTGTCCAACTGCCTCAATGCAACCACTCCACTTCCACTCCACAGAGGTGAACAGTAATCCATCTGAGAACGCACATGACTTTTATATATTACGGCCAACTGCTCGCCAGTGAAGAATTCTCGAACTCTGTACAGGAGTCCCAGTTTTTTAGAGGCATTCTTAGCAATGCTTCTAACATAATGTGTCCAGCTCAAGTTAGTAGTTAATGTTACACCGAGAATGTCAATACTAGGGGAAGTGGGAATATTTACATCATTAAAAAATATATGGGAGTCAGTGAGATTCTGTCGGTTAGAAAATTGAATGTACTTGGTTTTCTGTGCATTAAAGGAAACTAGATTTTTTGTCCCCATTCATTAATTCTAGAAAGGTCCTGGTTCAGAGAAATTGCAGTGTTTATTTTTGAATTTATAAGATCGGGTTGGGTGAAAGAATTGGTAAATGTGAAGGAACTGTGGAGTGTTGAGTCATCTGCGTAGGAATGTATTGGATTATGAGTGGTAGATATGAGATCATTGATATGAATGAGGAACAGAGTTGGGGCCAAAACTGATCCCTGGGGAACACCAGCATTTATTGAGTGAAATTGAGAATAAAGGCCATCTACCATTACACATATGTTTCTGTTATGAAGATAAGAAGAAATTAGTGGAACTAATGATGCAAGGCCGTAGTGTGACATCTTCGACAATAAGGATTGATGCCAGACTCTATCAAATGCCTTTGATATATCCAGTGCTATTGTATGTGTTTCACCATGTTGGTCTGTTGCTTGGTTGATTTGATGCGTAAGAAGGCAAAGAATGTCTGCAGTTGATTGACATCGTCTAAAACCATATTGCCTATCACTGATTAATTTATTTTTCTGAAGATGCTTAATTATGTGATTATTTAATATAATTTCAAAGACTTTACCAAGAGTGGAAGTTATAGCTATTGGTCTGTAGTTTGATGGATCTGAAGAGGCACCTTTTTTAGGAACTGGATGGATGTTTGCTTCTTTCCAGGGTACTGGGAAGCACGAGGTATGAGTACACAGACGGAACATTTTTGCCAATACAGGAGCGAGCACCAAGGAGCAATTCTTAAGTACTATTGGAGGAATTTCATCTGGACCAGGAGCCTTATCTACTGAGAGATTCTGCAAAATAGTTTTGACATGTCTGGTGTGGATCTTAATTGAGGGAATTTCAGGCGAATTAAAATTAAGTACAGGGACATCTTGATTTATTTCATCTAAGGTTGAGTTGGTGGAGAAAATATCCGCAAGAAGGTTAGCTTTACCTCGTGGGTCACTTACAAGATTGCCAGTCGGAAATTTTAATGGTGGAATGGATGAAGCAGTAGTGAAGTTGGATTTGAATGAGTTAAGAGTAGAACAAAATATTTTGTTATCATTTGGATTATTTAGAAGTTTATTTGCCTGCTTGTGGAGAAAGTTTGATTTAGTTATGTTTAATACAGTTTTGGCATGATTTCTGATGTTTCTAAAGTAATTAAAGGCTTCATGTGTTTTTGATCTTGTGTATGCATTGTAGGCTATTGCTTTTTGTTCAGTTACTCTAGCACAATTATGGTCAAACCATTTAGGTGAATGAGATCTTTTACTGTACTTTTGATGAGGAATAAAAGATTCCATTCCAATTTTTACAAAATCTTGTATGTGGCTCAAGGTGGTGTGTGCATCATTAGAAAAGAAAGATGTCCAGGGAATATCAATAAAGAAACCTTGAAGACCCTCCCAGTCTGCCCTATCGTAATGCCATTTAGTCACCAAAACAGGTTCAGAGTTGGAAGGTGTGGTAGGTGATAGACAGGTGGCCTGTATCAGACAGTGATCAGAAGATCCAAGCGGGGACCTCACTGTAACATCATAATTTTCTGAATTGGTTGTTAAAAGTAAGTCCAGTAGGTGGGAATTATGATTAGGATTATCTGGTACACGGGTGGGTTGGTTGACTAGTTGAGTGAGATTAAATGAGTCTGCAAATAGCTCACATTCAAGACCAGCATCATCAGTCCTGGCTGAATGAGTGAGCCATTCAACATTATGGACATTAAAATCACCCAACACAGTTATTTCAGAAGAAGCATTTAAGTTGAGGACACTGAGTTGTGAGGACAGAGAATCAAAAAGACTTTGCTCTGGAGGAGTATTTGGGGAACGGTAGATACAACATGTGTATTTAAATTTACCAGCAGAAATTAATTTGTATATAGAATAATCAAAATAGGGACAATTGAAACTAGTAACCTCCTCCAGGGCAATTTCAGATTTTGCGAAGCAACATACACCTCCTTTAGGTCTGAAATTTTGGAGCAGTTGATAACCTGGAAAATTAAATCTAGATGTGTCAGATGTGGATGTTACTTGCGTCTCTGTCAAAAAAAGGAGAGTAGGGGATTCTGCTTGAAGAAATTGATGTACAGAATTGATGTTAGAGTGAAGTCCCCTTATATTGCTAAAGAAAAAGCTGCACCGACGAGCAGCTTTGGGACGTTGCAATGCTCTTGACACAGTCGCATGATGACGACCGGGAGGGCCCTGTGTCATGACCCAACCCTGCCGGGAGTGGATATCAGAGGGACCACCAGGTTTGCTCTTAACAATTGTACTGCCATATTTATTTGGTAAAGGGAAATAATGTGGAAGCCGAGAAGGAGAGGAAGACAGGAAATATACATCAGAGGAAAGAAAGCAAGGAACAAGAACGAGATAGCTATCACCAGAGAGGACGACTTCCGGTCACGAGTAAAGGAGAAACTAACCTAACAAGGAACAAGAACTAGATAGCTATCACCGGAGAGGACGACTTCCGGTCACGAGTAAAGAAGAAACTAACCTAGAAAAAGACACACCAGCACCAACCAACACAACACAGCACAGGATATTCACCTTACCACGTATTCCTAAGTTACCTCAAACCAACAAGAAGATAGAATAAATAAAGAACAATAAAGTCGAGAAGGCAAGGAAGAACAAGAAGATACCCGTGAAGACGTATAACCATAAAAGTTGGAGGAACAAGGAACCGCGGAGGAATACTGATGCCAATTCAACCCCAGCTTTCCAACCAGAATATCAGTGCCAACATCCCTGCAAATACTACGGAAGCATCTACCAGGACAACTACCAATAAAGTCGAGAAGCAGAAGGGAAACAAGAAGACATCTACGAAGACAAGTACCAAGACACCGACGAAGACATCTAAACACGGAGGAGTAGCACATGTGCGAATACAGCCCCAGTTTTCCCCCGAGAATATCCAAGTCACCCTTTATGCAAACACCACCAACACATCCATCGCTTCATATCATAGAGAAGCCCGAGTAGCCACCATTACATCAGGATGTCCTCCTACACCCGAAAAGAATATAAAAATATCTTTTGAAGCTCAACGAGCAAAACGAAAGATCGTTTTCAGTCAGGAGGAGAAAGACTCCTATCCCTATCAGCAGAGAAAACACCCACACCCCTGTTCCACGCAAAGATCAAAGCACTTGCCGTCCAGCTTCTAGAGGGTCCTGTTAATCCCCTAAATTGACCCCGGACCACCCTTGTGACCTTTTGCCTCCCACACATTCACCCCGGGACATATCAGCAAACGTCATCACTATGCTGGAGAAAACTGAACGGGGTTAAGCAATTCTAGGGCTTCAAAGCACACTGACATATTAGTGATTTGTAGTCCTAAAATTAACCTCCTATTCAGTGGTTTAAAAGGCATGCCTAATATCCCCATAGTCTGAGGAGTTGCTACCTATTGTGGAATCTTTGTTGTTTACGTGTCATGACACAGTATCAACATCGAAATAATTAACCCTCTCGCATCCAGCAACTTAATTATCTAACTTATGGTAAGACCTTCTCTAATTTGCCATGAAATATCAGGCTGGGCGAGTTTTCGAAGCCTTGTGTTTTTCTGTATTTTCATCCACCAGAATGCTGTTTATTGTGATGTATCATATGTCAATGGAAAGAGGAATATTTATAGTACATGATAAAAAAAAAAAAATGTAAATAAATCGAAATATGAAAGTGTAAATGAGTCCGGAATACAATTATTTCCCATGCAATTGTCTTCACACCGTCCTAGCTCTAAATTGTGAGTGATGACCATATATTTGTTTTGCTCAAATAATAGTATTTTTTCTCCTCTTTCCAAATCTGAAAACAGAAATAGTTTATCTTCAATAGTTCTCAAGCAGTGACCGAATTTTTTTATTCTTTTTTTGATTGATATGGTTTATAACATTTTCGATTTATTTCGTTGCTACGAAGTGTATGGTTTTAAATTTAGGCTGTATGAATATGGCAAATAATGCTGATGAGTATAAAACAAACTAGAAGTTCCTAGGACAAATACTTTTTGCGCTATAAATATTTGAAATGAAGAGCCAAAATGCGAATATTTATGCTTCACCCATCTCTGTTCCGGCGATGCTAGCCGGGTTCCGAGCTGTTCCCCACCTTGTGGTTGCGTTATTTGCTCGGATACGTATATAACTGTATATATCACCAGAATCTAAAAATTGTGCTCTTTCCAATGGTGAAAACAAAAATAATATAGCGTAATTGGTTCGCGAGCTATGCGCAATTGTTTCCATGCATTGACCGAAAAAAAAAAAAATAGATATGGTTTATAACATTTTCGATGTATTTCGTTGCTACGAAGTGTATGGTTTTAAATTTAGGCTGTATGAATACGGCAAATAATGCTGATGAGTATAAAACAAACTAGAAGTTCCTAGGACAAATACTTTTTGCGCTATGAATATTTGAAATGAAGAGCCAAAATGCGAATAGTTACGCTTCACCCGTCTCTTTTCCGCCAATGCTAGCCGGGTTCCGAGCTGTTCCCCACCTCGGCATTGGTTTATTTGCTCGGATACGAATATAACTGTTTATATCACCGTCATCGGAAAATTATGCTCTTTCTAATGGTGAAATCAAAAAATAATATAGCGTTATTGGTTCGCGAGCTATGCGCAATTGTTTCCATGCATTGTTATTGTTATGTAAATATATGAGAATGTTTATACAGTTGTATATCTTTGCCACAATGTACAACATTTATATAAATATATAAATATAATATATATATATATATATATATATATATATATATATATATATATATATATATATATATTTATAAAATAAATGAAATAAAAATATAAATAAAATGAAATAAATCAAATCAAATAAATAAATATATAAAAAAAATAAAAATGTAATAATAATATAAATACTCGATTATGGGCCTTGGGCTTGCTCCGGACCTTGGGGCTGATCCACTAGACACCCTGGGGAACAGGAATAAAAAAGAAAAAAAATATAAATATACACCGGGTATATATACCGGTATACTGTATATATATATATATATATATATATATATATATATATATATATATATATATATATATATATATATAAATAAAATAAATAAAATAAATAAAATAAAAAATATAATAATAATATAAATACTCAATTATGGGCCTTGGGCTTGCTCGGGACCTTGGGGCTGATCCGCTAGACAGCCTGGGGAACAGGAATAATAAAGACAAAAAAAATATATGTATATACCGGGTATATACGTATATATATATATATATATATATATATATATATATATATATTATATATTATACTGTATATATAAATAAAATAAATAAAATAAATAAAATAAAAATATAATAATAATATAAATACTCGATTATGGGCCTTGGGGTTGCTCGGGACCTTGGGGCTGATCTGCTACACACCCTGGGGAACAGGAATAAAAAAACAATATATATATTTATATATACCGGGTATATATATACATAATACAATATATATATATATATACCGGTATATATATATATATATATATATATATATATATATATTTAAATATATATATATATATATTATATATATATATACTGTATATATAAATAAAATAAATAAAATAAATAAAATAAAAAATATAATAATAATATAAATACTCGATTATGGGCCTTGGGCTTGCTCAGGACCTTGGGGCTGATCTGCTAGACACCCTGGGGAACAGGAATAACAAAACAAATATATTCGGTAAATATATAGAAAATAAATAAAATAAACATAAATAAAATGAAATAAATAAAATAAAATAAATAAAAACTAATAAATCAAATATATAAATATTTAAATAAAATACAAAATATAATAATATAAATACTCAATTATGGGCCTTGGGCTTGCTCGGGACCTTGGGGCTGTTATATACTGTATATAGGCTATATATAATATATATATATATAATTATAATAATATACTGTAATATAACTAAAATTCCATAGAGTACTTACCATACTTCCTGTAAGCATTCCTGTGACATCTTCGTGATTATAATGTATTTATTTCGTAGGCAGTATTTATTGATAAATATATTTGTCTTTCAAGCAAAAAATAGTGTAAAGTCATCAATGATACCTAGACAAAACTGCATCAATACTCAAGGGGTTAACCAAGATTCACTCCCCTCAGTCACCAAAAGTCACAAGTAACATCGTATATACATATATAGTTCGAATTATTCACTAAACACTTTCACTGGGTAGATGAAATAATCCATAATTGCCTGCCTATAGCTAGGCATGGTGGGCCAGAGGGAGGAAGCCCAGAATTTAAAGGGCCGGGACCCTGCCTCACAGTCTGGGGGCCGGGAAACTACTGACTTTACAGAGGCCCGCGCTCCTCAGAGAGGGACGCTATGGGGTTGCTAGATATTTCCTTTTGTAACTTACTGATGCCTAACTTACCAGTCCAAATTGAGTCAAAATCGAGTCATAAACTTATTTTTGGCGAATATTTCTAACTTACAGGTGGCATTATGACGCGATTGCGTCATACGAGCACTCTTGGAGGGGTGGCGTTATGACGCGATCGCGTCCTATAGATGCGGAAGGGTTAATAGACCTTTAATACAGGATGTCTAAGCTCGAAGGACATGTCCCCAATTGACTCCTTTTATTAAAACCTTATTACCCAACTACCAAAGGATACTTGGCAGGCTAAGATTCTCTAAGTAGCACAGGACTTCGCGAGATACCGTAACAGGCACTCTGCGCATAGAAGTCCTTTTTACGTTTGTCCACTGACATGTTAGCTGGCAATTGTAAGCAAAATGTTTAATCACCGCCCCGAGTTCTTTGAACCTCTTATAAAGGTCAGAGATAGTCAACGATAATAGTATTGGTCATGATCATACTATCTACTTATGTTAGCCCGATATCTTGTCACTGTGTCGTGACACAGGCATTATATTAAAGACTCCAATTCAAGAGTACCTGTACAGAACTTCATCAACGAGTAGAATAACGATCATGATAATCGAGTAAGTAAAACATACTCGCGTTAGTCTAATGAGGTGACCTGTATCATGATACCAAGGAACCTAATTTATGATCTTATACCCATTACTCCATCTGTAACTAAACAACTGATTCACACGACAGGCCAACCTGGACGGCCCAAAGGAGACCCAGATGACTACAAGTTGCTACCTTAATTTTGGAGATATAATATAAATCTAAATAAAGTTGATACCAGTGACGAAGTATATGAGAGTTAGAGTCCCCACCTAGTGACTCTATAAAATTATCCATAAGTGTTATAAAGTGAGAGTCCCTAATATATTGACTCTGTAATAATCTCACCTGTGCACAAGGTGACTTATAAAGTTATAGTCCCAACCTAGTGACTCTATCAAATTCTTCACCAGTGTTATAAAGATGGAGTCCCTCAAATATCGATTCTGTCTCAATCTCACCAGTGCGCAAGGTGACATATACAATTAGAGTCTCGTATAATATTGACTCGGTCGAATCTCCACCAGTGCATTAAGGAAATTAGATTTCATAATATTAACTCAGTGTAAAACCTCGTCTAACGTGTGTTCATAGTGATCATATGTATATGTAAATTTATACATAGGTATTATCCGACTCTTTAGTATCTCAAGAAACTATTATTATTGTGTATTGTGCTAGATTACAGCTAAACTTGATTTATATACCTGAGTTCCTTCTAGATCCTCGATAGTGCTCGAATCCAGTATCTTTATGTTGTATCAACTTATACCATTTATCCTAAGTTTATCTATCTATTACTAATGTACGTAGAGCGTAAGATAATTAAACTGTTTTTTAAACTATATCTTGGAGTTATATATATCCTCTAATTGATTCTTTGCATGTATTGTCTGAACTCTGAATTCCCCAGTCTTGATAGAATTCACTAGAACCAATATACAAACCTGGTAAAACACCTGGTGTAACACATATATATTTAAATTTCCCCTTACATGTCTGTTAATTGCTTGGTTTGATGGGTATAATTTAGTTTACATAACCAAACAGTTACAACCAGTGTTTACATCTTCAGCGTGTTGTGCCATTTATAGGTACTATTGTTTTTCCTTGCGAGCGATAGCGAGACTGCAATGTAGGAGAAAGCGTACGTTGCACATTTCATATCAAAGGGGATCTTGGGTTATTTTTTTAACTATGATTTAAGTCTAGGGAGGAAACTAGAAAACATTGTAAATTAATATATAAATAAATAAATCTATCTATCTATCTATTGCCTGACGCCGTGATCACCGAAGGGGTGGCCACGAACGAACCGCCCCATGCACCTGTGCCCCCAGTCAGTCGATGCCCCTCCCCTCAACCAGCACCGCCTTCGTTCATATACTTCCTCACTCCATCCTTCCACCTCTATCGGTCTACCTCTCCCTCTCTGTCCCTGCACCTCGCTCTCATACACCCTCTTAGTCATTCTCTCGCTTTCCATACGTTCCATATGGCCGAACCATCTCAAGTTGTTCCATTTCACACTTTCCAGCACACATACCTCCACAGCACACCTCCTTCTTACTTCCTCATTAGTCTGTCTATCCCTCCATGTAACTCTGCACGCACTTCTTAAGTAATTCATTTACACTGCTCTCACTCTTGGTCTGAGTCTCTCAACCAACATCCATGCTTCGCTTCCGTATGTCAGTGTCGGGGTAACCACACTGTCATGCAAGGACTTCTTCACTTCCATACTGACCACCCTATTTCTTGTTACTGCTTTCAGCGTTCCTACAACCCCCTTCCCCTGTTGTACCCTCTCCCGCACTTCTTCATCCATAGTCCCATCTTTACTCAACACACTGCCCAGATACTTAAAAGAGTTGACGATCTCCATAGCCTGACCATTCAGCTTCACCTCACACTCTGTGACTTCAGCCCTTTCTAAGACCATAACCTTGCTCTTCCCCGCATTTACCTTCAAATTCCGTTTTTCGCACACTGTTCCAAACTCATTTACCAGACCCTGCAACTCCTATTCATTATCACTCATCAGAACTGTATCATCCGCAAACAGCAGTATAGGTAGCTTCCACTCAATTCCCTCCCTTTTCAGCGATACACCAACATCCACTGCTCTTGATAGTATTTCTTTCATGACTCCATCCATATATAAATAAATAAGTATATAAATAAATGAATTAATAAATAAACAAATAATTGCAAATCTTCCCTTCATAATATAATATATATGTGTATTAGTATATAGCTGGTGGTTTGATCTGAACATCAGTTTAAATAGATATATTTGCATAAATAAAATCGCAAAAGCTCTCGAATATTTGTCAGTAGCTATACATTGATATTAATATGAAGAAGTTAAGTTCAGCTTAATAATCATAATAATAATAATAATAATAATAATAATAATAATAATAATAATTATTATTATTATTCAGTTAGCATTTTACAATGTTGGTACCACATAATATGTTACAAATATGACATGTACCAGCTTTGCATAATTCCAACTAAGGATAGCCCAATAAGGCCGTTAGGCGTATTTCCATTGGGGTCCTTGTGGGATTAGGTTAGCTGGGGAAAAAGGGGAGGATAAAATAAGTAGATACTTTAGAGAAAGTATGTCTAGGGGGTTATATTAAGATACCTTACATGCTATAGTTCGACTGGTCAAAATATTTCAGTAATAATTTCAGTTTGTTTTGCCCATCTCTTATGTAGTATTTAGTAGTAGACATAAGCTTGGTGCTCCCTTCTGTCCGGTTCAGGTGCTCCTTCAGGCTACGTCTGAAGGAATACAGTGTTCTCTTTTCACGGACTGACTGGGGTAGGTTGTTCCAGTCTTTGATTGCAGTGAAGAAGAATGTTAGCTTACCCTGTCCTAGGATTCTCTGGACCGTAAAATTATACATCCTATTCCTTGTGTTGTGTCCAATCCTCTCATTTGCTTTAACAAAATTACTCTTTAAATCCTCTGGATCCCTATCATAAAATATCTTGAAGGCATTTATGAGTCTGATTTGTTTGGCCCTGTCAGAGACATTGAGCATACCAAGTGACTGAAGTTGTTCCTGGCCAATATGCGATCTGGGTCCTAGGTTCAGCATGAACCTAACCATTTTATTTTGAGTGACCTGAAGTTTGTGCTTTGCTGATTTAGATGATGCAGAGTACCAGGATGACACAGAATAGTCAAAATGACATTGAACAAGCGCTTGGCATAGGGTCTTTTTGGTCGCCGCTGGCAAGCATCCCACCTGTCTATACAGGTATTTAATACGTGCTCTACATTTACTCAGGATCGAACAAGATTGTTTCACCTGACAGAGTCAGTCTAGTTTTAGTCCGAGATATTTCACTTGTGACACTGTTGTTATGGGAATATCATTACATTTGACCGAGAATCCCTCAATGTCTTTCAATTTGCGTTTTGTTCCACATAAGATGGCTTCTATCTTGCCCAGGTAAAGAGATAGTCTATTGTCCACTAGTCAATCACTACACGATTCTAGTTCTTTGGAAAGTGAGGCGGCAATAATTATTGGGTCTTTTCCTGAAACCAGAAGCACACTGTCATCAGCATACAGCAATAATTTACACGATACACTCAGTTCCATGTCGTTCACATAACAGAGAAAGAGTAAGGGACCAAGGATGCTCCCCTGCGGGACCCCACAGTTAATTGGCATAGGATCAGGAAGATTATCATCAATTTTGATCTTTGTGTTCTACCACTAAGATAAGATTTAAACCAGTTCATTGACCCTATGCCCATTGCTTGTAGTTTATTACATAGCATATTATGGTCTACTGTATCAAACACTTTTTGTAGGTCAAGAAGAACCATACCGTGTAGTTACCTTTAGATATTTCTTTACAAATGTGATCTGTTAAATGGATGAGACAGGAGTCTGTCGAGTACATGCCTCTGAAACCTGATTGAAACTTATATAATAGTTAATTTTCGTTGAGGTAGTGTTTAATTTGGGTGTATACTGCTCTTTCAAGGATTTTTGATACAATAAATAATATGCTAACTGGTCTGTAGTTACTAACATCTAATTTATTTCCTTTCTTGAATAGAGGGGTTACAATAGCTTCCTTCAGTTCAGCAGGTACAGTGTTGGTGTTAATTGTCAGGTTGATGATGTGGGTTAAGGGACCTGCTATACCAATGGCTCCATCTCGTAGAAATTTGGCAGGAATTTTGTCTGGTCCTGTGCTTTTATGTACATTTAGGTTAGAGAGCTCCTCAAATGTGTATTTTGGTGTAACATTTTGCAATCCAAAAGTGTTCGGGTGTATGCCTTTATCCCTGTAGAAATGTTGAAAGGTGGCAGTTGTTGTGGTGTATTTATTGGGAGGTTGTGGTAGGTTCTGTGCTAGTGTGTTTGCTATGGAGGTGAAGAAGGAGTTGAAGTAGGTTGAAATGTGTCGTTTATCATGGCAAACCTGATCATTAATTTTGAGAGCAATATTAGTGTTAGATGAATCCCTTGCCTTGTTGCTGTAGCCCGTTGTTTTTAAGTGCCTCCATATTTGTTGGGGGTTACACTGATATTCCTCTGCCTTGCTATGGAAATATTCAGATTTCGCTGATTTAATTTTCCTACTTAGTTTATTCCTAGCCCTGTTGAACTCATGTTTCAGACCTTGATCCTGTCTATGTTTCACTAGCCTTTTTAACAGATTGTCTCTGCGTTCCAGATGGTTTAGTATGTCATTGTTGATCAATGGTCTGATCTTGCTTTAATTCGTATGTCTTTCAGAGGGGCTATTTCGTCTAGGATGTTTGTGATGATGGTTCTGAAGCCAACCCCTGCGTCATTAACGTTTGTATTTCCAAACACTGGAGACCAATCTGTATTCCATAAAATGTCCCAAAACATTTTGTTGTTGTAGTTTCTGAGTGACCTTGTTCTAATGACCTTGTGATTTTCTAGGGTAATTTTTGGAGTTTTACGTGTACAATATGTGACGAAGTGATCACTTATCCCCGTTTGTATAACCCCTGATTGTGATATTTTGTTCTCTCTGTTACAATTTATATGGTCTAATATTGTAGCAGTGTTATCAGAGATACGTGTGGGGGTTGTGATGAGTTGTTTGTGATTGTGCATTGTCAGTATGTGCCTGTATTCTCGTACAAGCCTATTATATCGTTGTTTGTAACACAAGTTAAAATCCCCTAGTATAATAGATTCATTCCGGGGGTCTAGTAATGACAAAGTTCGTTCAAACTTATTTAGGAATTGTCTGTCGTCTGGTGGCCTATATAGCACACTCCAATTGTGATGGGTTTTGTCCTAGGCAGGTGTAAGTCAATCCAAAGAGCTTCGTGGTTTTCTACATGGAGGTCGTTCCTAGTTGTGTGTGTGAGGTTGTTTTTTACATACAGACATACTCCACCCCTTGTCTGTTACGATCATTATGAACCATATTGAAATCTTGAATGTTTATTTCACCATCATTTATACTAGAGTCCAGCCAGGTTTCTGTAATTGCAATTATTGAAGCTTTGGACTTATTAGCTAACAAGTTTATTTCCGACAATTTATGGTGCATTGATCTGGCGTTGATGTGGATAAGATGGAGCCCTTTGTTGGTGAAAACTCTATATTCATCTTTGAAAGTGTCCTGGCTGGATTCTAAGTTGTTATTTGGTTCATTTACATTAACATTCGGTAATAAATGCAAGGCACACTTATTGCATAAAAAGTCTTGTTCTTTACTGTCGGTCTTCTTAGAAATGCACTTCATGTGTGCTACAGCTTTACACTTAACACAGGTTTGGATTCTCTGTCGTCGTGTTATGGGTGATTCACATATATCACAAATGTTTGCCTGAGTTCGTACAGCTGATGTCCCACATTTAACACATTCCACTTCGTTTCTACTGTTAACGTAAGTACATCGTTTATGTACATTTTCATTACAACTATTGCATTGTGAAAGTCTACTCCTATTGTTGAATCCAATAGCACAGACTATACATAATTTCCTCTTACTGTTTATCGTACGTCTGGAGCTGGGATTGAGGTTCGGTTGATCAGCTGGGCAGCGGCGACGCGGTGTGGGAGGAGGGGGAACGCATAGTCCTACTCTCCCTACCTCCCCAAGGCACTGGCTCGGAGGTTGTTGTTGTTGTTGTTTACTGCTGTTGTCGTTCTTGTTCGTTGCTGTTGCTTCATTGTTGATGTGTTTGCTAGAGCTTCCTGTTGTTTTAGGTGTTCTGGTTGCATGTTGAGATACTTGGGTTGCTGATATATGTGGTAGTGATGGTAGGCTACAGTTGGTGGCAGTGTGGTGTTGGCAGGGTACAGGTATTGAGGTGGCAGTGTGTGTCTGGCGGCATCAGTTGTGTAGATGAGGGGAGCCACTGATGCTAGCTCATTGTTTTGAACTTTGTTGCTAGGGACTGTTGAATGGTCGGTGTCTTCCTTACTTGTTTCGTGGTGAGGTTTCTTCAATGTTGAACTAGGGCCTGGGTTGGTCTCTATACCTCCGCAGCTAATTAGAGTGTAGCACATCAGGTGTTGTAGCGAGGTCGTGCCAGAGTACTTGCTAGGATGCAGCGTCTTCCCAATGTATGAAATTAACCCGGCAGGAATGGTGACAGAAATTTCCTTTGTGTGATTTCTGTGTGATGAGGTCTCTCAATACTTGCTCAGTGTTGACCTGGTACACTACCGGTCCCCTCTGCACCTGTATATCGGCACAGCCCCTCTGGATGTTGAGAAGGATGAGACATAGGGAGAGAGCTAGGCTCTCCCCCTTCAACCCTCCCACCATGAGTATAATATATACTTATTAAACCATAAATATATCAAAGATACTGAATGCAAGTGTAACATACCAATTTACTTTTCATAATATGTAAATTATATGCATTTATGATTTCACATATTAGTTTAACACACACACACACACACACACACACACACATACACACACACACAGGGAGACACATTTTATTGGTATTAGTTGAATTATATTTACATTTTCTATCAGTACACACTAAAGAAAATGTGGAAACGGGACAGTATTATTAAGGGTGACTATGTTGAAATGAGAAATCTGATCAAAAACACAACACAACAATAAACATGAACAAATATATACACACATACACACATACACAAACGCATAGACACACAACAAAAAAGACACAAACAAAGAGTTAGACAAACATATAGTGTCGATCAGTGAAGTGTATGAAGGTATAAATGGTCTGTGACAGACGGTGAGAGAGAGAGAGTGAGTTATGGGTGAGAGTGAGTGTATGTTTTGTGTGTTTTTGTCATTGCTCTTGTTTGTTACCTGTAGTTGTATATCCGTCAGAGAACCGGCTAATTAACAACAATTAAATTTGTTTGTTAACCTCTCCGCTGCGTAGGTGGGGTAGTGGCCACCCCTCCCTGTGTAGAGGTATTTAGAGTGTTTCCTACACTCAAATCGTCATCGTACCATAAATAGCATTAATACTTATCCATATGCGCCTATTTTACGTTGATTATAAAGGTAATAACCTGTTATAGCAATAAAACAAGTGGAAACAGCGTTTGGATGGTCAAAATCGGCGATAGAGGCCGGGAGTTACATAACGTATGGCTCAGGCAGCCTGCCAGTCAGCCAGCCGTGAAGACGGCTGGAGAGACACTGTTGCGTGGTAGTTTCTCTCTCGCTCTTTCACACGCTTGGTAACACAGATGACCACGCCCTGCTAGCAACTCGCTAATGTTAGCACGAATATATACCTAAGAATAAGGGAATAACAGGGAGAAAAGGTGATAATTGAAGGGGGGGGGGGGGGGGGAAGGGTGGAAGGAGGGGATGTGGAGGAGTGATATTTGGCATGGCCAAGGGGCAATTAAAAAGAAGAAGAAAACATTGATACTGGGCTGATTTAAAAAAATAATAATTTTAGGCCTTGGATTATATAAGGCTTCCCGCAGCCCACCAGTAAAACTTATATCAGTCTTGCCACACTTTCCGGGTTAACAAAGAATAAATATACAGGACCTCGGTCACTTGTCTGCCAGAAACCATACCAATATATTATATTATCCAATATATACACTGCTAGAATATTGGACTTATAACCTTACACAAATACTTACCTACATGTACATACATACACACTCACATCCATTCACTTAAACACACACACACACAGTTAAATATGTATGTGTGCATGTATGTATGTATGTATGTATGTATATATTCAGGAACATACCCCACAGCTGGGGGTGACCGACTTGAGACAGAGCCCGATCAGGGACAACACACACACACACATATACACACACACACACACACTAACACAAGCTCACACATATCTAGGTCGCCAAGAAGAAGACCCAGAGACCTAGGTCCTCAGCTAAAGACACCCCGGTTTCATGTCACTGGAACTCTTCCACTCATTATATTTCATGTATGTAAGTTTTAATATATAATATAATCATACATTGTAAACTAAGCCTACTATCTTCATATTAATATTATTGTACATCATCCTTTTCTCATATTCATCCATCAGATTGTACAATGTGTATTTTCAGTTTATTATGTTGCCATTCTCTAAATAAACCGTCCATTTATATTGTAATTACACGGTCGCAGTAGCCGAGTGCTCTTAGCCACTGTACTGGGAGTGTTGGCTCTGGTGTTGGGGGTTCGATCCCACAATCTGGGTGGGGAAGTTTATCTGAAAAAAACCTGTCCCTGGTCGTGAAGGCTACTGTAGGTCTGAAAGAACCAGTATCTAGTGATCGATATAGTCTTCTGTCAACGTCCTACTCCCGCAGGGGAATGCAGGCGCACTCGTTATCAGCCAAGATCAGTCTGTTGATCGCTTAGGATAAGATCTAGGTAAAGTCTGCATAGTCAGCCTCATTGACTTCTCTTATCTTTACCGTATGTCCCATCTTTACTGAATATCATAGCTTTATTGCACGTCTTATCTATAGTATATATCTTATCTTTACCGTATGTCCCATCTTTACTGTATATCATAGCTTTATTGCACGTCTTATCTATAGTATATGTCTTATCTTTACCGTATGTCCCATCTTTACTGTATATCATAGCTTTATTGCACGTCTTATCTATAGTATATGTCTTATCTTTACCGTATGTCCCATCTTTACTGTATATCATAGCTTTATTGCACGTCTTATCTATAGTATATGTCTTATCTTTACCGTATGTCCCATCTTTACTGTATATCATAGCTTTATTGCACGTCTTATCTATAGTGTATGTCTTATCTTTACCGTATGTCCCATCTTTACTGTATATCATAGCTTTATTGCACGTCTTATCTATAGTGTATGTCTTATCTTTACCGTATGTCCCATCTTTACTGTATATCATAGCTTTATTGCACGTCTTATCTATAGTATATATCTTATCTTTACCGTATGTCCCATCTTTACTGTATATCATAGCTTTATTGCACGTCTTATCTATAGTATATGTCTTATCTTTACCGTATGTCCCATCTTTACTGTATATCATAGCTTTATTGCACGTCTTATCTATAGTGTATGTCTTATCTTTACCGTATGTCCCATCTTTACTGTATATCATAGCTTTATTGCACGTCTTATCTATAGTATATGTCTTGTCTTTACCGTATGTCCCATCTTTACTGTATATCATAGCTTTATTGCACGTCTTATCTATAGTATATGTCTTATCTTTACCGTATGTCCCATCTTCACTGTATATCATAGCTTTATTGCACGTCTTATCTATAGTATATGTTTTATCTTTACCGTATGTCCCATCTTTACTGTACAGTATATCATAGCTTTATTGCACGTCTTATCTATGGTGTATGTCTTGTCTTTACCGTATGTCCCATCTTTACTGTATATCATAGCTTTATTGCACGTCTTATCTATGGTGTATGTCTTGTCTTTACCGTATGTCCCATCTTTACTGTATATCATAGCTTTATTGCACGTCTTATCTATGGTGTATGTCTTGTCTTTACCGAATGTCCCATCTTTACTGTATATCATAGCTTTATTGTATGTATTCTCTTCCCTGTATGTCTTGTCTTTATTGTGCGTCTTATCTATACTGTATCTTTACTTTATTTCTTAGGTTTACTGCACGTATTATTTTTACTGAATGTCTTATCGATACTTTATGTCTTTTAAGCTTGATAAAGGTCACGGGAGCAAAGTAAACAAACTCGCAGTAACCATACATCATACTCAATATCGCTAACATTGCGCAAACTAGATTCTGCTGATGTGAATCCAATTTGCATGAATTCTAACATTACTCTATCTATAGATTATTATTTTCTAATCAGAAACAATGACTTCTCATGTTGCTGGGCCTTGTGAATTCCCGAAAGAACGTAATATTTACACGTTTAAACCCTTTTTGTCTTGGTTTACTCACGCTTGTTCTACTGCTGTCCGCAATAAAGAGGAAGCATTCATACGGTGCGTGCGGAGTTACATGGAGGGATAGACAGACTAATGAGGAAGTAAGAAGGAGGTGTGGTGTGGAGGTAGATGTGCTGGAAAGTGTGAAAAGGAACAACTTGAGATGGTTCGGCCATATGGAACGTATGGAAAGCGAGAGAATGACTAAGAGGGTGTACGAGAGCGAGGTGGAGGGACAGAGGGGGAGAGGTAGACCGAATATGAGGTGGAAGGATGGAGTGAGGAACTACATGAACGAAGGCGGTGCTGGTTGGGGGGAGGGGCGTCGACTGACTGGGGACAGAGGTGCATGGGGGCGGTTCGTTCGTGGCCACCCCTTCGGGGATCACGGCGTCAGGCAATAGATAGATAGATAGATTCATACGGTACCGTCGCCTTTAAACTCAAGAATCTCGTGTTTTATATGTTTCTGCCCGGAATCAAGCCAAATATGTTCTTCGACTAGCCAAAAGCTCTTTCATCAATAATATAATATTATTATATGTTCTGAACTTTCCAACTCTAGCTCTTCCCAAGCTATCTGGCATCTAGCTAAAAATGTCTCCAACATTATTACTTCCTCATCTTTCTCTCCTCTTTTCCACTTGGGATGATTTTAGTGCTATTCCTCCCTCTTCACCCCACTCTCACTTACTTATGGCTTAGCTCATAACATCTTTTTAGGATGTACTTCTGCCCTCTCTGGACTTAATAGTAAGAAGGCGCACAGACCAGATGGTGTTCCTCCTGGTGTACTCAAAAACTGTCCTTCCGTGCCGACTCCCTGCCTAGGCAAACTCTTTTCTCTGTTTTTCCTTGCGGCGAGTGCGAGGCACCCACCTTTGAACACATTCCCAATCCAAGAATTGACACATTTTCTCAGTATATCTGTTTCCTACGAGCGATAGCAAACATGTAATGTAGTAGGAACTGTCCTTCGATTGGGTCATTTTTCCGTAAAAATTTACAAATTTATCACAAAGGGGTTTCTTAGGTGTGTTATTATTTTGTTTTAGCTTGATAGAGCTCTAAAGAGCAAACTAAAATATAATAACTAAAAAGACAAATATATATAAATATTATATATATATATATATATATATATATATATATATATATATATACATATACATATACTGTATATATATATATATATATATATATATATATACCGTATATATATATATACATATATATACCGGTATATATATTGAGTATATATCACAAATACACGTGAGCCACTAAATGTTTCTAATCTCTCAGTGGGGTTCGAACCCCACTGAGAGATTCGAAACATATATATATATATAAAATCACCCTCCCCCTAAAGTGCACTCATTATAATCACACTTTTCTCAATACCATTAATTGATGTAATAGTGTTTATAATGTATGTTAAAAACAATAAAACAATGATTGAATATTGCCTAACACTTTACTCTAACAAACATCAATATTTGTCTTCATATTAACCCTCAGCTGACGGTGACTGTCATATGACTCATGCCTTTTTGAGGCCATTATGAGTGATGATAGAGAGAGAGTGAGCATTGCAAGGACAACAGGCGGGCTCGGTCTGCTCACGACAGCGGCGGGACCTGCACTGAGACCTACTATATCGATCCTCAAGCTCCGTATCTCTTAAAATAAGGATAAATCCGGAAAAAATACCTCATTTTATGGTATTTTCACTTCCAGTTGCATGATCGTTACAAGAGAACCCGTTGTCATACAAGGTGATTCAGATATCATTGGAAAGCTCGTTTTTTGCTCGTTCACGGATATAATACAATTATATTATAATTGTATTACACTCTGGCTCTTGCTTATGCATGAAAAAGAGCATGGAATGATGCTAATTTTCGGTAAATATGCCCGCCAGGCGCTACCATGATCCACCCCAATCTCCCCGCAGGTTGGGAATTAACACAGCTACTTATTTGTTAGGCCAACAACAATATAATATTTCCGAATTTTAAATGTTGGTAAATACAGTATCTTTAACACTTACGCTGCAGGAATATTTCCGTATATTAGGGCTCATTCAAGCACTCCTGAATGATTGAGCAAGTGTCTGAATGAAATTAAATGTATTCAGCCAAAAGCTAAAAGAAAATAGCTTAAAAATGACACCAGAACAAGCTTCGTAGCGTGCAGGCTTCACCAGCAGCACTACCATAGACATTCGGTAATACTGAGCGATTATCGCTAATGTCGCGCTACATTTGCCTTTGGCAGCGCTGCAATGTCTAGCGGGAGTATGGCTCATACCCCTCAGTGCCTCGGTCGCCTGGCTGGAGAGTGGACGGGGCCTGCCGCTCTCCCGCTCATTCGGACTCGTCTCCACAGGCTTTAAAAGCCTGTAAATTGCTATAAATTGCCATGACATTCCAGAACATCTCCTGCAGTCAATGGGTTAAGAGAGGTTTTCTAGACCCCTTCTTTCTCGTGCTTAGTCCTGTTAGTTTTGAGATTTTAAGAAATTTGCTCCATTAGTGTGGCAATTATAAGACCTTCATCAAGCTTTTAAAAATACCCCCTTAAAGACCCACCTTTGAGAATAATTTGTGCATTTTTCGGTATTAATTGTCACTTCCGAAAGCCAGTTCTTCCTTTATTGCAGGCTCCTACCGACCAACCGCCAAGAACAAATCAAAACCTAAATGGCTCGAAAAATCTTAAAATAGATGGAAAAGTCTTAAAATAGGTGCAAAAGGTCTTAACATTCCCAAACTAATGGGCGAACATATTAACCCTTTGAGTAACAGGGATGTAGTTTTCACTATATCTATATTATTTTGTTCTATTTTTCAAGTTGATGGTAAATTGCTTGCCCACTATCCTGACTACTTGGCAATTACAAAGATTGTGTAGTGATTTTCTTTTTCTTTTTTCTATTTGTACGTGGATGAGGGAGACAAAAAGCAAAAACTGCCTGTGACGAGTGCCTCTCGCAGAGTTGAAAGACTGACAGGGCCAAAATTAAGGAACAGTCGAGCCAAAATACCTGGACACATGGAGTTTGAAGCAATTTAAGTCATAGGGTGAGGGAAAGATGGATTCAGGGAGAGAGTTCCAGAGCTCAAGTTCTGTTGAATAAAAGAATGATTGGGAGTGTCGTTTCACTCTTGAGTTGGAAAGTTGCACAGAGTAGGGGTGGGATTGTGTTGCAAGACGGGTACTACGTATCCTACATAGAGGAGGTGGTATACACTGAGAGAGCTCTGAGGAACACTGGTTATTGTAGTAGCGAGTAAGATGCAACATTGCTAATAATGAAAACTTTGCAATAATATAACGCAGAGATATACCAAAATTATATTTTGTCCATTAAGAATACAAAAATCATATATTTAGAGATTCACTTTACCATAATTTAGAAAAAATAACTGAATTTAATTGTAATTGGACGATTGTATGCATCTTAGGAAGGATCTGCGGTAGTTTAAGCGGTTGGTTGAGATATTCTATAGTCTTTTTATTACCAGACATCTTTTTTGGACTAAATATAATCGTCTAATAGCAACCAAATTACCAGAAACAGGATATCACCGGCACTGAAGGGGTTAGCAACGAAAAACTAATGGGGCTAAACATTAGGGAATTTATGAAATAAATAAGTGTGATTAATTTGCAGAAATAAGTTATTTTAAAACCTGTATTTGTATCACATAAATTGGCTACTTCATAACAAACCCTCCTAACTCAACACTACTACTTCATAACAAACCCTCCTAACTCAACACTACTACTTCATAACAAACCCTCCTAACTCAACACTACTACTTCATAACAAACCCTCCTAACTCAACACTACTACTTCATAACAAACCCTCCTAACTCACACTACTACTTCATAACAAACCCTCCTAACTCAACACTACTACTTCATAACAAACCCTCCTAACTCAACACTACTACTTCATAACAAACCCTCCTAACTCAACACTACTACTTCATAACAAACCCTCCTAACTCAACACTACTACTTCATAACAAACCCTCCTAACTCAACACTACTACTTCATAACAAACCCTCCTAACTCAACACCACTACTACTACTTCATAACAAACCCTCCTAACTCAACACTACTACTTCATAACAAACCCTCCTAACTCAACACTACTACTTCATAACAAACCCTCCTAACTCAACACTACTACTTCATAACAAACCCTCCTAACTCAACACTACTACTTCATAACAAACCCTCCTAACTCAACACTACTACTACTTCATAAACAAACCCTCCTAACTCAACACTACTACTTCATAACAAACCCCTCCTAACTCAACACTACTACTTCATAACAAACCCTCCTAACTCAACACTACTACTTCATAACAAACCCTCCTAACTCAACACTACTACTTCATAACAAACCCTCCTAACTCAACACTACTACTTCATAACAAACCCTCCTAACTCAACACTACTACTTCATAACAAACCCTCCTAACTCAACACTACTACTTCATAACAAACCCTCCTAACTCAACACTACTACTTCATAACACAACCCTCCTAACTCAACACTACTACTTCATAACAAACCCTCCTAACTCAACACTACTACTTCATAACAAACTACTCAACACTACTACTTCATAACAAACCCTCCTAACTCAACACTACTACTTCATAACAAACCCTCCTAACTCAACACTACTACTTCATAACAAACCCTCCTAACTCAACACTACTACTTCATAACAAACCCTCCTAACTCAACACTACTACTTCATAACAAACCCTCCTAACTCAATACTACTACTTTCCCTTACATACATACACTCATAGAGAGGATACAATGTTAAGTGAACAACTGTACAATAGAGAGAGAGAGAGAGAGAGAGAGATACATAAAGATACAGAGATACACAGACCTTGCGGTCCCTACTACGCAGTCTGGACTTAATGCTAACATAGAATTTGCAACAAAGTGGAAGGTAATAACAGTAAAGAAGTCTCTCTCCCCACTCACCACTCCCTCCGACCTTGGGGCGGCATGAAATTTAGTTGAGGAAACAAGGCCCCAAACAGAATGAGAACATTTCTACTGAGGAATTAATAGTAAACAGTTGAGCAATATTGTACTGATGCTTAAATTCTATATATATTAATATTGTTTGTATTTATTATATCTATTTGTTTTTGTGTTACCTATATTACTTCAACCTCCTCATAATGGATGCCTAGACTCCTTTTGAATGTATCAATAATTGTATTGCATTGTACCACTTTTTCTGGAGGGTTATCCCACTTGCTGATCTCCATGTATGTGAACAAGTGCTTTGTTACATACAGATTCCCGAGAGAGAGAGAGAGAGAGAGATTGTAAATGGATGTGTGTGTGTGTGTGTGTGTCTGTGAGTGTATGTGTGTGTACACACTTTAATTACTAAGGATATATGTTGTTTTTTTTTTTTTTTCCCGTTCAGTTAATGTATCTCTGTCTCTCTGGGTGCTCCTTGGAGAGATTATTGCTGATGGTCTTGTCCTTGAGAGAGATTAGTGTCTTAATTAGTTACATATTTTTATAAGTACAATACAAACACATAATATATTCACACTCCCATATATATATATATATCTAGGGGAGGTGTGGCTGAGTGGCAGAGTGTATATATACTGTATATATGCATATATATATATATATATATATATATATATATATATATATACTGTATATATATATATATATATATATATATATATATTAGGGTGGTCCAGGTAGAGTAGGTGCTAGATTTATTTCTTCCGAATTTCTCTGGTCTTATTTGAGACCTTTACTTGAGAAAGTGTTATGAGCGAAATTTCAGCCGGATTGAAGAATAGTTAGAGGTGGCTCAAGGAGTCTGAAGGTCCGACACTGACGGCATCTGGGTCCCCCCCCAGACTAGAAGAACTCTGGGTATTAGCCGCTCGAAGGCGAAGGTCTCATGCTTGACAGGCACTCATTGTCGCACAGTTGTCAGGACGGCTTTCTAGGAGGTACAGGAGCTGGTCTTCCTTGGCGGTGTGCCTTCCGTTGTACTCCTGTATCAGGGCCACACCCCTATCGGTGTGGTCTTTCACCACAGCGATGTTGTTAATGCGCTGCTGGGCGGTGGCGTAGCCCACGCAGTTGCTCCATACACACGAAGCCTCATCCACGAAGTCCGTCTAAAGTCCCAGCTTCTGGAATAGCCTCCTGGAATGAGGTGTTGTCAGGGACTCCAGCATCAGAAGATTCCCCTTCCCGACTTTGCTCCGCCTCGGGATGTCATCATCATCGTTTTCCTCCTCTTCCCTCATGGCTTGAACCATTGTCCTCTTTGTCTCAGGTAGAACTTCCTCGTCGAAGAAGGCTAAGCAGAGCAGCTCTTCCTATAGGTACAACAGGTGGTTCTCCAAATTGGGAAAAGACACCTTTGCGATTTGTGGGTTGGGATAGGTCCGCAGCTTCTGCAGAAGATCCAGGTCATTCCCAGGAGCAGCAGCAGTGAGTGAAGCAGTGAACCATGGCTTCATGTACACCGTGACGGCGAAAAGGGCGACATCCCTGGCGCATTTCTCCTCCCGCTTCGTCAGGTCGTGGAGTTGGTTCCGAAACATCCATATCTTCAAGCTTTACAGGATTTTGGCCATCCATCGGGCCTGGTGCGTTGCCCCAAGACGCTTGAAGGAAATTCCAAGGACAGACCCTCCCAGGTAATGACTCCCAGCTCCAGGAACTCTCGGTAGTCATCCCTGAACGACTTGGTGGACAGTTCAGAAGAGGCGAAGTCCAGGAGTGCCTTCCTTTCCTCCTCGATGAACGGGCGAGTCTCGTCCGAGTCCCGTCCTGTTCGTAACTGCTTCTTGTTGAGGAGGTTCCACTGCTTTTGAAAGAGGTGGAACACTTGAATATCTGGTCCGGAGGAGGGCCCCGCGCAAGCTCCGAAGACGGCTCCCATGATCACCTACAGAATATGGTGCCGGCAGGCGAAGTAAAACATCCCCCGACCCCAGCTTCTGCTCCAGGAGGACGCAGGCCCCGGAATGGCGCCCGGTATTTGCAGATTCCATGTCGAATGAAATTCCCACGACCTGGTCCTCTAGATCTCATTCCTGAAGGAGGGCGTAGACGGCATTCGCCTGCTGGTCCCAAGTGCCAGAATCCAGCTTGGGAACTCCGAGGAGATGGGTCTCACCACTGGTAATGGACGTGACTACTACGGGGAGTCTGTCCACTCTCTCCGGAATCCAGGAGGGAAGGAAGGAGCTTCCCATCCCAGTGAACGAAACATGGTTCCCCAGCTCCTGGAATCCTTCCTTGATGTCGGCCAACTTCTCAGCACGATACTGCTCACGGTAACGCTTCAGAGAGGATCAGCTGATGTTCAACTACGCGGGATCATGGCCTAAGCTCTTGGCCACCTCCGTCAGGACGTAGCGAGCCATCCTGTCGCTCATCTTGGTGCAGTCTAGGGCCGCTGTAAGTCCAGGGGTCCACAGATTCTGCACCTGAGTCCATTTCCTCTTCGAAGGTCTCGCATGGTGGATGAAAACGCTGAGCACTTGGCCAGAGGAGAGGAGTTTGTTCCCTCGAATGGCGTCCTCCAAGCCAACTAGATAAAAGCCACGGTTTTTTTACATTTGTGGAAGAGAAAGAGAATGCTCGACGTCAAGACTCTGCCCTCCTCAACATCTCAGAACCAAGGCATATGGTATGACACTCAGAAACAGGCTATAGTCCATTCGCTGTAAGTAGGTGAGAAAAGATAACCTCTAACCTCTGTAACTCAAAGACTACTAGAGAAATCAAACTAATATTTCTACCATTTGGGAGGAGTCGGTCAAAGAATAGATATGGGAATATACAGCCAATTTGCTCTAGCCCTTTTTGAGTTACAGAGGATAGAGGTCATAATTTCTCGCCTACTTACAACGAAGGGACTATAGCAGAAACTTCAGACACATTGAGCCACCACTAAATATTGCACAAACATGCTGAAAAAAATATCACTTTGTTTTCTCAGCAAGAGGAAAAAAAAAAAATGGGGAGCAAATTAATTCAAAAGTTCGTCTTTTTGGACCACCCTAATATATATATATATATATATATATATATATATATATGGGAGGTTTGGCAGAGTGGTCTTGCCACTGGACTGGTAATCCAATGGACCCGGGTTCGAATCCTAATATGTCAATGGGAAGATAATATTGGGATGGAATTTGTGCTGTACCTAGTTTCAGTGCATTACCACAGCACACCGAAATGCCAAAATAAATACCCTTATTGTTCCCTGATTAAATAGCACTGTATGAATATTCCTGAAATGACGGGTCTGAAGACAAGCCATCCCAGAAACAGTTGCAGAATAGCCAGTCTGCAACTCCAAGACCCTATAAAGACAAGAGAGCAACAGGAGAAGACATGAGAAATACAAGAGTCACCCCTGTTTTCCCATGCTCTGGCCAAAGCACAAATACCAAAGCGACCCCTGTTTCCCCGTTTTCTACGACAACAGCCACAGGTATGGGAAGTCCTCCCAACTAATTAACCACCCGCTCGGGTGACGCTCCCCCAGCCCTCACCGCCAACCACAACACAGCATTTCCTCAGCTCCCGGATATGGAATACACGGGAGAAATGGTTATGCAAATAAAACATCAACGGCCTGAAGTCTACCGATATAAATGGATATAGACAAGAGGACACATTGTGACAGACCGGGAGATATAATAAACCTCTACCAAGAACAACTATTAGGCGAGCTATAACAATGTTTGTTTAGGAATGTAGCTCATGGACGAGTCCGTACACATCCCATTTCTCCATTATTAGACTAAATAACTAGGCCTTAAGTAATTAATAAACTACCTAGCATATATGTATCCATGTAAACAGCCACTATGTATACCTACGATAAGTAATTATCTCACAACTTCATCACAACCATTTCCCCATGTCCCTCTGAGTTTGAAACCCTGTACACGAGAGTCAAGGAATAAGCCGCACATTATCTCAAGAAAATTGTAGGGCAGTATGCAAACTACACGAACAATACTATTCAACCCCTACCCAGGAACTGAGTAGCTAATTAACAGTGTAGCTTGTACCAGCCTGCCCCTGCCCTGCCCGGAGAGTGTGCTTACCTGAAGTGCCCCTGAAGTCCTGTTCGAGCCACGCCCTACCCACCTGAAATGCTGCTCGACGACGCCCTATACCCCGGAAGTGCTGCTCGAGGACGCCCTACCCACCTGAAGTGCTGCTCGGGTGACGCCCTACACCCCGGAAGTGCTGCACCTCAGACCTACGACCTACGTTGGCCAGACCTGCATTCTCTTCCCCTGCCCTCCAAATATTCCCTAAGTGTTCTGTGTATTTTTCGTTGTGTTATTGTTGTCAAGGTAAAGTAAGATATGTGATCCGTGTTGTGCTAATTACCTCTGAGATCTGTGCCCAAGATCCTTAATTGCATTGTGTGTTAATCCTTCTGAACCTTACATACCATCTGTGTTAAAACTGTGTATAATTCTTAAACCTGTTATTTGATTAATTTTCTATAGAACGTCCGTCTCACGCATACGTTATATAGTTGTGTTCAGTTATTCATTTTGCCACACGCTCACAGATCATTCTATATATGTATTCTGTTATGTATTTTGTGAGTTGAGGTCGAAGTGTATTTCGTGATTTGATTTCCATACCTAACTGTCTTTACCTAGAACCTACGCCCATTTTTATAACGAATTTACTTTAACATACTTATACTTCATCCCTCTAATCATCCCTGTGTAAACCTATATCCCCCAGCTTCCCTGATTACGTTCGATTACATAATCACCCTTGTAATTAATATATGAATTCGTATTGACGTTCATTTGATTACTGATATAAGTAATTCTGATTCTTCATGCTCAGGCATTCCAGCATTGCATAGATTCTATTACTTAATTCCACATCACTTGCCATACACCTATAATTCTAGTGTATGTTCATTATAAGACTCTGTTAATACATTCAGACCTCTTAAGAATATTGATATAAGTATTTCTTCAGCATAACTTCGTCGTATGCACCCAAATTCTTTTGTTAATTAATATCTTGTTAATTATCCTTTCACGCTATTAATCATAAGCGTTTCCAGAGCATTCATTGACTAACTTTATTTAGTTAATTATAATTCGCTCTCCAGTGTAATTAAGTAGATTTATTCTATGGTTCATTCATAATTATACGCAAACTTTACATCTGAATTCCTAGGCAAATTTTGTTATTCTTACATACGATCCTTAACGTGAATATTTGATTTTCAATATAAATTACACCATTTAGACTGCGAACTATATCTTTTGTGCAATTAATTAATTAACCTTCTGCCACCTATCTTAGAGAAATATTATTAAAACTACAATTCTACTTGCATTAACTTTGAAGTTAATTTCCACTACCGCGGCTACCTGTGTAGTGCGCCCCTCTACCGTGTGACTCGCCCAGCCCCAGGTCCATAGATACATCAGGTCAACCCACGAGCAGCTCAGTGACGTCACACTGTTGTACCAAATGAAAGAAAGAGAGAATACGCTCGGCGCTCTGCCTAGCTCCGCCCCCTAACAGCTGCGAGACGTTGTAAAGGCTTATCCCTCACACAGTCCACACAATGAGTGAGAGCACAGTGAGAGCACACGGGTCGGTTGAGCTCCTCAAAAGAGGGGATTTTCGGAGGGGTATCGTGGGGCTAAGTGACCCATATACGTATCAGAAGATCGGCGATGATACAGTGTTTCGGCACATAGTAAACAGAACGTGGTTTCTTGTTTAAACATCGCCCACAAAGCATATTTAGTTTAATCTTGAGAGTGTTATTACCAGTATCAGTGAAGGGACAAGGAGCCGTCAGGCACTAGCCCAGCCCTGCCCAGGCACCATAAACCTCCAGCAGTAACCACAAGGTGAGTGAAGTAACCGTTTATAGGGCAGGCAGTTTCACCCTTATGGTTCCCCACCATAGGCCTCATCTTCCATCTACCCCAAGGACATGATCCTCGGTCTTTCAACTTCTCAAACAATTCTAACCATTATGAAGTACTTGCTATAAGGTCCATTTTCATTTCCCTCTCTCTAATGTGACGCCTCCCGGCGTTAGCAGAATGGTTGCGTGGGGCATTGCAGCTCGCTAGCGCTCGCCAGGATGGGGGGATAGGCTACAGTTGTCCTAGAATGATCTGCTTTATTTCATTAGTGTCGTGTTGCCACAGACAGTCTAGAAATGGTCTTTGTTTTGGTCTGTGACCGCGCCTTATATTTTATATTCGCTATAATATAAATGTTGCTTGTGTGGGAGGCGAGCGAGAGAGTGTGAGGGAGTATACCCGACAGCGATGTGAGCTATGACGCGGCTCGCTTGGGCGCTGACGGCGTTGGTGGCCGGGTGGTCAACTAGTCCCTTCCCGTCGCGGCCTCGTGTTTTTTACCAGCTCAGAGCTTGCCTGACACGCGTATCGCCTACATCCTTTGCAATTCTGTCCCCCAATACTCGCTACTTTGCATACTATTTCTCTCTCTCGACTTCTCCTTTCTCATTCTCTAATCTTTATTAAACTCAACATCCCTTCTGGTTTCAGCATAGATGTTCACCGTCGACCAGTCTTATTGTACGCGAAGCTCTCAGATATTTCCATGTATTAGGTTAAGGAGGTATTATGTTTTATGGAGGTTTAGAGAGACGGACTTTTCCGTATGTGTCCTCTCTCGGGAAGGTTGTAGACCGGTATATGTCTCCCTTGCAAGGTGTTGAGTGATTCTTCTTGGTTATCTAAAGCTAGACTAGGGGTAAGGTTACTGTGTCGTTGTCTCCGATGTGTGCAGTGTTAGCTAAGCTCTGCACGACATCGACAGGTACTGTGGGAGCCTAAGTTGTCTTCGGGTTGGTTTACTTTGCGAGCACAGCGCTGTGGTGTGAGAGGGCCATAGCCTATCCCTCACAACATAGTGCTGCCTCTTTGTGTTGACTTCTGAGGGATCGCCAGGATAGAGCTAGGTACTAGAGACCTAGATTTATCAAGAGAGCATCCCCGTCATATAACGTTATCTTCATTATACCACCCTTTGACAACGTTAGGCTACGAGCCGCATGCTCGCCCATTGTTGCCCTGCCTTGATACCCCAGCTAGACTTTATTAACTGAGCAGACACTGGTTAGAGATAAGCCCCCTTATTATATGTATGCAGCATTATTATTCACTGCACTTTTGAGCCGAGGTTGTTGTTGAGTTGCACAACCCGAGTAGGCTGTTGCGTTGCGTCACGAAGCATTTCTTTAGTTGTCGAGCATTACTACCTTTGCGCAGTCTTTATTATTCGCCTGCCTATTATTACTATATGTCCTAGCATTTATTGTGACCCGTATTCTGCATTATAATTGTTCAAGATTCTTTACGAACATCTTCCCAGCATCAGACTTATTTCAGAAGTTTCCAGTTGATGTTGCAGGACTAACATTGCACTTTCTTTAATACAGGAGTGCCAGTTATTTGAGTATCTACCGTAATGTTAATTAATCACGTTAACTATCTTTTCTTTGTGTAACATAATCGAGTAATCTTTTACTGTTTGAGAATAGGCTGTTTCATTGAGCGTCAGCCTAGTGTGTGTGCGCCAGTTACCGAGTCATAGGATACCTCGTTGTCCAGGCACGACTCAGGGCGGTAATGGTGTTTTGTTTTCCAGTGTTTAAGGCAGGGGTTGGATCTAGTGTTACCGTTGTTGCTTTTTGCCATTATCTAGTCCAATGTTGAAGAGCCCTGTGTCTTTGAGAACCTGGATCGTAACACTAACCATTTAGGAAATACTTGCTACAAGGTCCATTTTCATTTCTCTCTCTCTCTCTCTCTCTCTCTCTCTCTCTCTCCTTTTTATCCTTAACATCTTTCCATCCACTTTCAATCACCGCACTTAACCGTCTCATTGTTATTATTTTTTGGTTTTCTATAACTTCAGATCGCTTTTTATCATTTTAGTTATTTGTTTTTCTCTAACATCTTTCATACCCAACCAGGCCAGCCCCCTCTCCAGCTCGCTTTCTTTCTCCCTCGCCCCCGCCCCTGCTCTCTCTCCCTCTCTTAACATTTTGTACAATTTAAACATTTTTCCATAACTGCTGCCCTAGATTCGGTTACCCACTCAGATCCTGGCTCTCGCTCACTCTCTGGCTCTCTCCCTATCTTGATGTTGACAGCATTATTAATATCCTAAGCATGTATTAATTCTCAACATCAGGGTGGCGTCGCCTGTGTAAGTAATCATAGGATATAATTGGCGTGCTTCCCTTCAATCAGTTAGATCTTTTAGTTGTACCGGTGCCCAATGCCGAGGATTTATACATTTAACCACTTAGCTTTAGGAGAAGCAGGCCAATTGCCCATCAGAAAGGTTGACTATGATATGTGATGTTTTTTTTGTTTTTTTTTGTTTTGTTTTTTACATATCCCATCAGAAAGGTTGATTATGATAAGTGAATTTTTATGCATCCAGCCAATTATACATCAATAACAACAGCAATAATCTAGATATGTGCCAGGAGAGATTTCCCGGGGTTTCTGAAACAAGGGAGACATGGTAGAGATGGAAGCACCACGGGAAGATCAGGAGGACGGCTTGGTAGAGGCAGAGGAACGGATAATCTTGGAAGACTATAGCCTAGCAGATACTAAGTGTCTTAAGTGCAGAAAAAACAATGCAAGAAAGAATTCGCGAAAATGTTCCGGCTGTCTTAGATCTATTCATTTATCTTGTGCTAAGCTGACAAAGAAAACATCAGGAGAACAACCAAACTGGAAATGTCACGCATGCCCAGGGCCCACTGCAGAGCCAACCGGGGCAACACCGGCAACACCGGTCGCCAACTTGACCCAACTTGTGATCAAATGGAAAGCGCGGATCCAGGTCCTTGCCCGGGTACCTAAAGGAGCCAGAATCCAAGTGGCGGAGGCCCTTACAACCATCATAAAGCAGGCCCTACAGCTCAAGACACCCCTCGCATGGGCACGGCTCCGGGGTTTCTCCTATGGGGCCCTCCGAAAACCACCCAGAACCAACATACAAGACCATCTTCAGGTTTCACTAGCCACCAGAGTGAAACGTCAAGTAGCACAGTATATGGATGGAAACAAACTGGTGGAACCCCCCGAACAGCAACCAAACAGGGCCCAGAAGCACCAGGACAAGGAAGAGGAAGAGGCTGAACAGGTATGTAAGAGGGTCGCGGCAAAGCTGGCGGATAGTGACATCAAAGGGGCCGTCAGACTGTTGTCCTCTTCAGAAGGTTTTGCTGGTCAAGGCACCGAAGTTCTTGAAGCCCTACGAGAAAAGCACCCCCCTACACCTAGGGACCTAAACCTCCCCCCTGCCCCAAATGACCAGATGCGCCAACCTTTAGTTGTCACGAAGGAGCAGGTGGTTGCCGCAGTGACTTCATTCCCAGCAGGCTCAGCCGCGGGCCCAGATGGTATCCGACCCGCCCACCTCAAAGGCCTCTTGGGTCAGGGATCAGGTGCTGCTGGGGAGGCACTCTTGGAAACCCTCACCAAATTCATCAACATGGTTTTAAGAGGGGAAGTACCCGACTGTGCCACACCCCTATTTTTGGGGGCATCACTCTGTGCACTGGCAAAAAAAGATGGCAGTGTGCGCCCAATAGCAGTAGGGAACACCTTCCGCCGCCTTGCCACAAAGGTGGGTTTGAAACCACTCCCGAATGGCCTAGGTCAACACTTAAGACCAGTTCAACTAGGTTTCGGAACTCCAGGGGGGTGTGAAGCTGCTGTACACGCAACCCGCACCTACCTCAGCCAAGCCCAAGAAAAACGAGTGCTTCTAAAGATTGACATGCGGAACGCATTCAACAGCATTCGCAGGGATGTCTTCCTCCGTGCAACTCAAGAACACATCCCCACTCTGTACCCCCTACTTTGGCAGGCTTATTCCAAACCTTCAATCCTGATTTTTGGCGAGACGGTAATCCCATCAGCGACCGGGTTACAGCAGGGAGATCCAGGTGGTCCTGCTCTTTTCTCAATAGGGGTGGATGCAGCAGCTAACAAAGTAAGGTCAGAACTGAATGTATGGTACCTGGACGATGCAACCTTGGGTGGGTCAGTAGAGAACGTTCTAACCGACCTAAATAACATCGTAACTGACCTCGGCCAGGCCGGGCTAGTGATAAATGACACCAAATGCGAACTTGTCCTCCTCAACCACACACGTGAACAAGGAGAAGAGACTCAGGCCCTGTTTCGAAACATATTGCCAGATGTAAAGATCCTTCAGGAGCACCAGCAAGCCCTATTAGGTTCCCCACTAACTCTGGCAGCAATCCCACCAGCACTTCAAGTTAAAAAGGAGGAGCTTCAATGTCTCGTGAGTCGCCTGATATACATCGATGCCCACTCAGCTCTGGCCCTGCTCAAGAACTGTTTCTCCATCCCAAAACTCCAATACCTCCTGCGCACATCGATGACCTACACGAACAATGGTGGCCTCCAAGAATTAGACAGCATAATCCGAGAAGCAGTGACCAGCATCACCAATGTGGAATTTAAAGAACGGGCCTGGACACAAGCCACCCTTCCTGTCCGCCTCGGGGGCTTGGGCATACGGAGAGCCTCGGATATTGCCTCCCCAGCCTTTATCTCTTCCCTCATCGCGACCAACGACCTCGTATTGTCCATGCTTTCTTCTCAACCCGGAATGACACTTAATGAGGACGTAACAGCAGCGATTAACACCTGGAAGGGAAGTACAGGAGTAGAGGAGGAGCCTCAGGGTACCTCCAGGAGCAAGCAGAAAGCGTGGGATACCATCTCGGCGAAGAAAACTCAAGAAAATCTCCTAACCAATGCAGACCAGGTTGCAAAAGCACGCCTCCAGGCAGCCGCCCGTTCGGAGAGTGGTTTGTGGTTACACGCCATCCCCATCCCACCTCTTGGAACTCACTTGGATGCTGAAGCGCTCCGCGTTGCCATCGCGCTCAGAGTGGGTGTGGCAGTTTGTCACCCACACACTTGCAAGTGTGGTGGGTGGATGGATCCTCAAGGTCACCATGTAATTACAACGCAGGCCGCCTGCCAAGACACTCTGCACTAAATGATGTCATAAAACGGGCCGTGCAGAGTGCTAACCGTGCATCAATCCTCGAACCACATGGACTTCACAGAGAAGACGGCAAACGGCCAGATGGGATGAGCACTTTCCCTTACAAGAATGGCCGGTGCCTCGTGTGGGATGCCACATGTGTTGACACTTTCTCCACAACCTACATCGCCAGAAACGCCGACGAAGCAGGTGAAGCCGCCCGGATAGCAGAAAATAAAAAGCGAGAAAAATATCAAGCCATCGCCAGAAATCATCAGTTCGACCCCCTGGCATTCGAAACTTCAGGAGTCTTCGGCCCTATCACCCTTAAGATGGTGAATGAAATAGGCCGTAAAATCAGAGAAGTTTCAGGAGAACCCCGGGAAACCCTCTGGCTCAAGCAAAGACTAGGGATGGCTATCCTCCGGGGCAATGCCACCAGCGTCATGAGCTCAGTTCGACAGGACTGGGTCATGCCACTGTGTGAGGCCCGGGCAGGAGTGGTGTATCCGTAGTCTTTCCACAGTAGGGTAAAATAAAACATAAACTTTATTTGTATGTAACATGTGTGATGCACATAAATAAAAGGGGATGTGTCGGATGGTTGAAAGCCACAGTTGCTCACGCGTTTAGGGCTAGCAACACGTATTATGAAAAACATGCATCCTCCTTCATTCACTGTCCCCCCATTCACTCACTCAACCCCACAATTTGCCGGAGGATAACAGGTTTTTCACAATACGTAGACGGAGGTCTTAAAAAAAAAAAAAAAAAATCTGGACTGTGATCCCTCAATACCTTCACCTTCCCGCCTATACACTGTCACAAGCTTATAATACTTTGTATATTTGTTTACCCGGTCCAATCATTTTCATATCAAATGTAGGCTATTACTATATTACTATTATAATATTATAATATTATATTTAGCATATACAAAATGGGATAACTATTTTCAGGTTTAATTTATAGGTATGGTTATTGTTCTAATTTCTTCTTACAACTAGGTTGCACAAAGCGGGATAAGGATTTCACAAAATTCGGTACACACTTATTTTATTAATATATACATGTGTCTAATAAAGTTAAATTATGAAGATTTGGACTTAGAGCACTGACAAGACCTGCGTCCAGTATCATAGTAAGGTTCCGTAAGGTTATTATGAAGAACATTGGACAGGTTACAAAACAATAATAACATAATAACATAATAGAAGTGAGTACAAAAAGCCTGTTGGCCCATACAAGCCAGATCCCTCTCACACCTAACTCATCTCGTACTTATGCCTTTCTAGTTTGATGTTGAAGCTCTCAAAATTAGCCATATAAATATATCTCAAATTTAGCCTTATACATACATATCAAAATTAGCCTTATACATACAGTACATGGTCAGTAAATTGGTAGATAAATTTTAATATTAACAAATGCAAGCTATTAAGGATAGGGAAGATTAATGCAAATGCAAAATATAAACTAGCTAATATGAAATTATAAAACTCCGAATGTGAGAAAAAGCTATGTGTGTTTGTTGGCAATGATTTAAAACATAGAAAACAGTGTAATGTATTAGCGTTCGTAACAATGCAAACATGATTTTCTGGTTCATTTCAGGGAGTGTGATTAACAGAATTGTTGATGATATCTTAAAACTTGACTTGTTATTAGTGATAAACCATATGGATTATGCAGTTCAAGTTTGGTGATTTTATTACAAAATGGACATTGATTCTTTGGAGCGAGCACATAGCAGAATTACACACATTTTCCATAATATTAGAAATCTGACCTATGACAATGGTTAAGGTGTCAATAATCTGTGTGTGATAACCCGGGTTCGAATCCTGGCGGATCACATATATGATTTCATTAATTTCATTGGAGGAGTTTGGTGGTGTGGTGAAATTGATATAAATGATTAATATGAAAACAGTTTGAAGAACTTCGAACATAAGAACATAAGAAAGCGGGAGTCTGCTGAAAGGGATCTGCCGTGTGTGGGCCAGTCGGCTCTCTGCAGATTCAAGTGTTCGTATGTTCTTATAAATACACCTCATAATTAGTCTTATAAAAACACCATATAATAAGTCCCAACAATTATTTCACACTTATTTCATTAACTTAGACATTTTAGATTTAGTTTTTCTCGGATCATTGGCATTCATGTTTCTGTTCAAAATTCTTATTCTAAAGAACATTCTACATTTTACAAACAAACTAATCACTTCCCATGGCAAAGGCACCATAGCAACAATTTCTTTGCACAATTAGTCCATGAGCCAGGCCAGATATCGGTACCACCTGGGGTGACTAAACACGAATGGTACTAAAATGTTTATAGAGTGACTGTAAGTACATTAAGATATGATAGCCTTCTCGCACTGGTAGCTTAGTCTAATTTTTTTGATGCAATAGGGGCGCTACCCAAAAATAAAGATTTTTAGCGTGACGCTCGGCGTTTTCCTCATTTTCTTTAAAATCCATCACACAATCATCGCGAAACTTTGAACACCTATGTAGAATTATATTCTCTACCAGAGTTGTTCCTAGGTATTTTTCATATTTCCTCATATTTCGGAATATACTCTATATTTTGGGTATTTTCCTCTAAATCTAGAATAAATCCTTAAATATGGGGAACATTGAAAAATATATTCCAACAGCTCTTGTAGCTTATTTGATTCTCTACAAGAATTATTCCGATGTGTATTTCAAGTTTCTCCATATTTAGGGGTTTATTTCATATTTGGGGATTTTTTGTTATATTTTGGGGATAATTTATTATTGGAAGGAGCAAACATATGTAGAGTGGTTTCCATGTAATGTGTTTGTTTGTTCATGGTTTAATGGTGATATTTTTTGCAGGTGTGTGTCGACTGTTTGACGGCAGGATGGAACCATCTGCGAGGAAGAGAGCACGGATCGACTGTATCATCCACTGCTCTGATGATGACAGCGATGCTCTGGTGTCACCACAGGATTTGGACTCCTGGAACACATTGCTCAGGGCTGCAGAAATCAGGCAGCATGATCCAGTCCTGGAAGCAGCCAAGGGCCTTGAAGAAGGAGGAATACCACACATACATTATCACCGTAAATGTCGTAGTCTCTTTACAATGAAGAAGTCACTGGATTCTATCCTTGCCAAGGGTGTCAAGATAGAATCAGCAAGCGTCGACCCCAGGAGGAGGGCATCAAGGGATGCCCCTAGTACTAGCAGGGTGTATGCCAAAGTATGTATCTTCTGCGAGAAGTCAAGCAAGTACATAAAAACAACAAAGACAAGGGAGCCACTCATACAGTGTGTTGAGCTACGAGCAGATGAGAAGATTCGCAGAGCAGCAATAAGGAAACTCAACCAGAGAATCCTTGGTTTAGTTAGCAGAGACCTTGTTGCTGCAGAGGGTCACTACCACAAGTCGTGCTACAAACTCTTCACAAAAGATGATTTCCCAGCGGCCGCCAGGTCGGGTGCAGGTGAAAATCAGGAAGAAAGCGAGGAAGCACGCTACGAAGAGGTTGAGACAGAAGCCCTCGAGGAACTCTGCTTGTATATAAGGACCAAATTATTCCCCAACCCAGAGGTACTGCCTATGACAAACCTCACATCTAGGCTTGAGAGATCCATGATGTCCCGTGGTATTATCCAACTGAAACCAGCGACAAAGAAACATGTTCGCCGAAAGATTGAAACCGAGTTTGGAGAATCACTACGCTTTGTCCCAGATGAGAAAGGAAAGCTTCTAATCTATCCACGCAGCCTCTCAATGGACGACCTTGCCCGGCAAGCACACAAAATGGCAAAAGACCTGCAAGAAGCAAGAGCAGCTAACTCTGAAGATGTCTTAACCAAAGCAGGAATGCAGCTGAGGAATGAGATCAATAAACAAGATGTGAGTTAGCCATGGCCTCCCGATACAGATCAGAATGTCATTCCTGCAGCAGTCACTCAATTCCTGCACACCCTGCTGACAGGAGAGTGTGAGTGTGAAACTCCCTCTGAAAGAGCTCAACGTCTTGCCACTTCCTTTGGCAGTGACTTGGTCTTTGCTGTTACCAGTGGCAAGACAAAACCACCCAAGCACGTACTGCTGACCAATGCTGTAAAGTCTTTGACAGGAAACACAGAACTGATCCGAACTCTGAATCGTCTTGGTCACTGTGTGTCTTACTCAATGTTTGAGGAGATCGATACAGCCCTTTGTATCCAGAAGCTGGAATGCTCAAAGGATGACATTCCACTGCCAGCAAACATCTACCCTGGTGTGTTCACAACCCTGGCCTGGGATAACATTGACCGACTTGAAGAGACCCTAAGTGGAGCAGGTACTTCTCATAGAGTCAATGGCATTGCTGTCCAGTCCAAGGTTGCAGGCTCTGTGCCAGAGAAAGTCCTGCCAGAGATTACCAAGTCCAAGATAAGAAGCATCACTCAGACATCATCAATGCTGCCAATATACCATGTTGGGCGGCGGGCAGGGCCACCTAGGATTGAGACTGCGTATGTCGACACTACCAAGGAAGTCCAGGATTCAAAGACAAAGAACCATATCTGGCTTCTTACTCGAATGTCAGACCATGAGGACCAGTCCATCAGCAGTTGGACTGGGTTCAACATCAAAATGCGCAGAGACATTGCAGTGGTTCAGGACACTGTAAGCTACCTGCCCACTATCAATGCTCCCGCAACAGAAATGTCCACCGTTAATGAAATCTTGGAACAAACGCATGCTATCATGCAGTCCTTACAGCTTAACAAGATTGTGTGCGTGTTTGATCAAGCACTCTATGCCAAAGCTGCCGAAGTTATCTGGAAACAAGAGAAGTTCAAGAACATTATCATCAGGATGGGCGTCTTGCACACAATCTGTAATCTCATCTCCACCATAGGAAAGAGGTTTCAAGATGCAGGTCTTAGAGATCTGTGTGTGGAATCAGGTATCATCGCAGAAGGATCAGTGTCAGGAGTGATGAACGGCAAGAGGTACAACAGAGCAGTGAGACTACACAAGCTCGTGTATGAAGCACTGATGAGGCTTGCATGGAAAGGCTTCCTTTCATGGCTAGAAGAAAACCATTCAAGGGACATACACCATCTAGATGAAACACTGAAGGACATCAACAGCTTTCACAGCAATGTGTCTCAGGGACTCTTTCAAGAGCTGATGGAGAGTGAATCATGCACACATATCATGAAGCTTTTCCAAGTTTATCTTGAGACCCTCAGAGATGAACACAACCTCTCAGCATTCTGGATGTCATACCTGGACATGGTTGAGATCATGCTGGACTTAATTCGAGCCTCCAGAGAAGGCAACTGGATGCTCCACCTAGGAGCAATCCGACAGATGATACCGTGGTGTTTTGCCTATGACAAAGTGAACTATGCCCGGTTCCTAACCTACTACTATGCCTTGATGTCTCGACTGCCCATTGAACACCCAGAGGTCCATGAACACTTCATGCAAGGTGGCTTTTCGGTCCAGATCGGTAGCAAGAATCCCTTTGGACGGATCCCTGTGGACCAGACAATCGAAGAGACGATCAACAAAGACACCCAGACACCAGGGGGCACAAAAGGCTTCAGCCTGAAAGGCGGAGCTGTCGCCAGGTACTACCTGACATCGGAGTATCGCAGCAGGTACTTAAGGCAGCTCAGGACTATGGTAGTAGGCCAAAAGTATACTGACTTCAGCCACCCAGACCTACAGATGCCCAGGATTAGAAGAGATGAGGCCGATGTCCAATCTTTAGTTCAACTGATGGAGACCAGCTGGTTGAACCCCTTCAACGCAGAGCAAGAAGATCTTGTCAGTTTGTCAACTGCGACTATGGCACCACCAGAAGTTGTCAAAGACCTTCTAGGGGCCTACAGAATAGGAGAGGATGCATATCAAGCCTTCAAGGAAGAGCGCCTGGAGATCGATACGCCAACTATACAGTTTCATGACACGATGACGAAGACGAAACTGAGAACGTTCACTAACATCAGAATGAAGCCACGCTCACAAGACCATGCCAAGGAGGTTATCTTAAAGGCTGACAGGAACCTATTTGGCCAGATGATCCTTGTTGCCGAGAACAGAAAGCTCAAAATGAGTGATGTCTTGGCTCATCCCCTGGGGCCTTTGCCTTGGGCACTTGCCAGCAGTGATGGGTCTCTCCGCAAGACCAACAAGGCTGCCCTCGCAAAGGAGTTAGAGAGGAATGTTTCTCCTGCAGAAGTGATACCCGAGCCCTCTGCTACCATAATTGATGGGATGAGCCTGGTCCACAAACTGAAGGGAAACGACAAAACTTTTTCACAGCTTGCAGGTACAGCACTGAGTCACGCTGTTCATGAAGGTGCTAAGAGCAGGCGCATTGATGTTGTGTTTGATATCTACAAGGAGACATCCATCAAGGATGCAGAACGAGCCAAAAGAAGTGCAGGCACAGGAATTCATTTCAAGAACATTCAACCTGGGCACAACATCCAGCAGTGGAGAAAGTTACTCGGTAGTTCCTCCAACAAGGCAAGTCTTATCAAGTTCTTGGTAGAAGAATGGAAGGCACCACAGCACAGGGAGAAGCTCAAGGACAAGGAGCTGTATGTCACATGTGAGCAGCGCTGCTTCAAGATCACCAAAGAGCAGTGGGAAGAGGCTCCTGAGCTTAAGTCAACTCAAGAAGAAGCAGACACACGCCTTCTTCTCCATGCACTTCATGCAGCAGAATCTGGGAACAAGTCTGTCATCATCACTGCAGAAGATACAGACGTCATGGTGTTGTGTCTTGGCATGTGCCACAAGATCCCATCCCATCTGTTCCAGAAGTGCGGGACGAAGAACCGGACAAGATTCCTGGATATCACCACACTGAGCCGCACACTGGGAGGCAGCGTGTGTGATTCATTGATTGGTATGCATGCCTTTACAGGCTGTGATACCGTCAGTGCATTCGCTGGCCGAGGGAAGATGACGACACTCAAGCAGGTGAAGATGGACAAGACATACCAGCATGCTTTTCACGAACTTGGACGCTCATGGGAAGTGTCTCCTGAACTCTTTGAGAAGCTACAGGAAATCACCTGCCACATGTACCTACCATCTACCCACACAACTAAGGTAAACAAGCTTCGGTATGAGCTGTTCTGTGCAAGACGTGGAGAGGTAGAGTCAAGTCAACTCCCTCCTTGTGAGGACTGCCTCTTCATGCATGCACTGCGTGCAAACTACCAGGCTGCGATCTGGAGGAGAAGTCTTCAGAGCCAGCCATTTGTTGCGAACCCAACAGACTGCGGTTGGATGACAGATGAGGACGGTAAGCTTGCCGTCAACTGGATGCGAGGCTCACCAGCACCAGATGCTGTTATGCAGCTACTGTCTTGCAAGTGTGTGCGGTCATGCGAACTCCCTAAGTGTACTTGCCTCAGCAATGGTCTAAAATGCACGGACATGTGCAGGTTACAGACATGTCAGAACAAGGCTATTGAAGAAGAGCCGGTGGCACAACAGTCAGATTCCGAGTCTGACGTAGATGATATTTAGGAGTAGTAATTTGCCATAATAGTATGTACAAGCCCATGGCATGCTTAGTGTGTATTTACAGGACTTGTATTAAATGTGACAATTACTATATGCATTTTGTTGACATTTAGGCATTCCTGTCCCCAAATTTGACATTTTAAAAAATTTCGGAATTTTCGGTAGGGTATGTCTATTCAAGAAGTGATAACGACCATTAAGCTACCAATGTGCAAGGGCTATCATATCAAAACATAAACTAGAGACATGTAGCAAGCTAAAAACACCTAAAAGAATTAGTCACCCCGGGTGGTACCGATATCCCAAAATTCGGGTCTTGGCTCATGGACTAAATGATTTTAATGAGTCTTTTCCAGCTTTCAACTCTATTTTGCCATGATAACAAATAAATATTTTCTCCATTAGCTTTATCTGCTCAAAAATATAATTGTTGGGTGTCATAAGCATCCCTTCTTTTCGGCATATTTTTCCAATCCATGTTGTGTTATCCTTTGCCACTTTCTGGCCTAGATATTCATGGTGGGGAAACTTGGTGGCAATATATCCACCAATATATCTTAAGCCTTCCTCTTCTTGAGCTAAACTTAAACTAGGCATAGGAACTGAACTTGGAGTATCAATATCATTGCTGGAATTGCAGGCATCGTCTTCATAAGTTGAAAATAATATAGCTGACAACAGGAGTTCCTGATCAAGGTTTTCTGTTGTTAGCCCTTGATTTTATGTATTTTGTTATGATATTGTGTATTGTCTACTACCCAATTCCCCCCCCCCCTCTGTCCTACCTGTACCCGCCTATCAAATTGACCCCCCCCCCCTTCCCTCTCTCTCTCTCTCTCTCTCTCTCTCTCTCTCTCTCTCTCTCTCTCTCTCTCTCTCTCTAAATTTAGGTGCTCTAAAGATAATACTACCCACCCACATAAACTCACCTATTTCTTTCAGTGGCGATCTGGTGTTCATGGTTGCATCACGAAGTACATTGTCTTTTGCTTGACTGTTGAATTGGTGAGTCGTAGGTGTCTGCAATTGTGTGTCGTTTTCATCTCTAAAGCGCTTCTGGCCTCTTATGGACTCACTTTCAGAGGCAGGCATATGTAGAGTAGGTAATGCTCCAGGTTGAAATCTTATTTGGTTGTGTGGTACTGGTAGTCGTAGCAGTTCATATTTCAAGTTTCTTTTAAAAACACTTGATTCAAAATGTTTGCCGCAGATTCTTGCACATTGTGGAGTAACTCTGTTTTTGTTACCACATAATGTAGTCCATTTGGCCCTCAGTTGTTCATCTTTGGGAAATAGAGGGAATGATACATTTCCTTGTTTAATGAATACAGACTTGCACCCAACAACTTCACAGTATAACAGTATTTTGTTCACTTACAATAGCAGAGCTACACTGTCACACGGCATTATGGTCACTGTTGTATTATAAAATATCCAAGTTATACTTTCACTGCACGAAGATATAGAAAAAGGAGGATGCTGCTCCAACGGCTGTGATTTTGAGAATGAGCGGAAAGAAACTGGTGACCCCTTCACCCTTCAACGCTCTGACGTGCGGATAGGGAGTTTGAGCGACCCCGTGGGTTGACCTGATGTATCTATGGACCTTGCACACAGACACACCTATTTCCACACGCGCACGCACACGCACGCACACACACAAGGCGAGATGGGTATCATATGGTTCACCTAAGCTGATGGCTACCTAAGCCTTCGGGCGAGACGGTACCGTCTATAGTGAGAATGGTACCATACAGATCCACCCTAAGCATTCGTTTCCAATGTCGCCAATTGGCTAAATACAGACTACACACACATCCACAGCCATTCCAACAGTACATAAAACACTTAACATGCATTTCACGCAATACATTCCCAGTTAAGGAGGCGCGATAATAATGAGCTTAGCTCGCATTGCGTGGATTCCCCTTGACGAACAAGTAACTGAGTAACACACACACACACACACACACACACACACACACACACATAAAGCCTATGAATATACAGTACCAATGTTTATATTCATACACATGTAAATTCCCCTGAACCATCTTGTAATATTATTGCAGCAGAACATATGTTGGTGAAGTTGCTGAAATGTGTGGCCTTTGAAGAAATATGTTCGAGATTATATTTTGTGCATTGCGTGAGGGAAGGTAGTAGTATTCTTTGTTGAGGGACTCTCACCAATATTTTCTGTTTTCATAGTGCTTATTTTATTCATGTTTATTCAGCTATTTTAAGCATAGCCCTCTAAATTTTACTCTTCTACTTTGTTTCTGTTGTTTCCTCTTTTAGTTCTCTCTCATCATTAAAGACCTCTCACCTGTCTATGCCCCATCAACTTTAAGTTAACTTAACCCGTCCAATCCCAGCAACGGCTACTAGCCGTCAGTAGATAAGTCACTCCCCAGTCCCAGCGATGGCTAGTAGCCTTCAGTAATGTAATTTCCTTGTAACTGCCTGTATCAGGCTGTACCTGGTACTACGACCATTTGAGCACTGCTCTCGATATGGCAACACTTCTCAGCTTATATAAGACCCTCTGTAGGCTGGGGGAGCCAGTCTTCCTTAGTCTCTTGAGGTGGAAGGTTGTTCTATCTTGCCATTTTGGCCACACTGCTTGGGACGGGGGGGAGGGGGGTTTATTACTGTATCCTACAGTACAGTTGGGGTTAAGCATGGCAATACTAGGCGACTATACATTGACTTAACCTATCCATTGTTAAAGTAAATATAGTGTTGGTGCTTCTTATGTTAATACCCATGAAGAGCTAAAATAGCTTTATTAACATATATTTGTAACCCCTGGCCTCCTTGGCGGATGTACAGCCAAATCCTTGATGATAATATGTGTGAAACCTTGGAAGCCTTTGTCAGAGTAATGGGGTTATCTGAGAACATTTAGAACCCTAAGACTCCTATGATCCTATGACAAAGACTTCTTCAAGCTACGACGCACCTTGCCTTTGGGTCTCTATCTTTCTTACAACTATAGGGGGACACTTGCTACAGGCAGCTATGGCTTTTGTCTCCTTCATAGACATATTATATTAAAATACAAAAACAAAAAATAAACAAATACAAATAAAACTCACTCCGAATCAGAGTCAAACAGCTATCACTAGTGTAAAATAGATGCCAACAAGTGATCGTCATCTGATCGAAGGGGCTAACCTCTTCAATAGGATGGTTTATATTATATTTTGAGGCACATACATGGTCCAAGGGAATCTGTCTTAGCAGGAAGATAACAACTAATGCTGTAATAAATATAACCGTTATTCATAATATTCATTGGTACACATTTCAACATATATTATGCTGCCGTCAGTCTTCTACGGACAAGCAAGCATATATAACTGCAAAATGCAAACAAAGTATGTAAAACAAAACATTTATCATGGGAAATAATATAATTACTACATCTAGTTTTGAATTCCCACACAATGATAATATAAATATATAAATGTTACGGTATAACACAGACAGCTCATAATTATTTGATTACATGTAATTTATAAAATCGTAGTGGGATTTAACTTATTTCAATACAAAATATTACATTTGAATGTAAACGATATAATATCATGTTGCTTAACAGTTTTGATATACATGCAGAAACAATAAACGTTTTAATATAACTTCATAACCATCATGTCTCACTCCAAACACATTCTTCCTTAAGGGGAGGTTTTTAACTTGCTCCTAAGATCGATATCAAGCTTAGAAAATCACCCCCTTGCAGACAAATTTGTGATTTTTTCAGTAGAAAATTGTCCCGGACAAACGCCGGTTCCTGCTAAATTATAGGCTTGCTATCGCTCGCCAGGAAATATTTGACACCTAAATGTCACAAATTTCTTAATAATGACTAAGAAGTGCGGCGAAAGATCTTAAATTCGCCAAACTAATGCGGTGAACTGGTGAACGTCTAAAATCTCAATATTATAATGGCTAAACATGAACGAGAAGGGGGTAAACAAAAATCTCCCCTTAATGCCCCTTTCCCACTGGCGAGACAAGTCACGATTTTCGTCACCGACACCAATAAATTGGCACATTCGTGACATGTCTCAACACCTCTCATTAACAATCGTTTGACTCTCAAGGCCTCTCAAGGCCTCGCAAGGGCCTTCGCAAATGTTCGGACAGTTCAAAATTTTGGACGAGGACTCACGAGGATTGGTTACCCTCGCAAGCATCGCCGAAGGATCTGTGAGGGTATCTGCGATCATCTGCATCTGCATCTGCGATCATCATCGTTTCGCCACCACATATTTTCCTTTTTTTTCTTCGTGAGGCGACCGAAAGTCAGCGAGTGGGTGGGGGGAGGGGGTTGTGTTGGTGATGGCAAGAAGCCAGAAGGGTAAGGTACAGTTGGTCAAGGATGAAAGTATACAGTTTTCGTCTGCTACAGCCACACATAGTTTGTCATGTTGGCAGCCCTGGTAGCCATATCTCAGAGCCCGCTCACCTTATACAGAGTGTTTAAAAACGTGTTCCTGGACTTAGTTGTCAGACGGAAATATGAATATATTGCTCTATAATCTTTGACGTGAATATCACTTCGGAGATATGAAACACTTAATGTTCTTGATAGATATACAAGAAATGCGAGAGTGAAAACGAAAATCAAAACATCTACCTATATACGATATTTCAGTGGAATACAGGTCCATTTTCACACGTGGTAATATGTGGCTAATAATGTAGGGTATGGTGATATCAATGCTGCAGTTGGTTTGCAGGTGTTCTGCTGATAAATATAAAAATAATAATAATAAATAAATAAATAAATAAAAATCACAAGTAAAGCCTCATTATACTTCGAGGACTGACTCATAAAGCAATTAAATGACGCTCGCAAGATGAGTAAAATTGCTGGGTCATTACCCTATTGAACACCCAGGCTTCCTTACGTCCACGTTTAGGAATTAGATTTTTGTGTATCTAAAGTAGACGAATATGGAGTGGCTATAAAAGATATTACGATATACACTTAACATTATAACATTCATAATAAATAATGAGTAGAAAGAGGAATCTAATAATACTTGTTAATTAATAAGTAGGTAAATATTGATATTTCACTTTCATCCCCCCCAAGACTGGATTATATGTGATCCAAAGGACAATGAAACGGAGGCGAGCGCCGCGGCTACGCGCTGTTCCAGCGTATGCCCCCAGCTTTGTTTTGCTATCTCCATAACAGTATTTAGTCACCCTGAAGGTTTATGAATAATTCTCTAACTTTTGATATTTATGGAAACGCTTTTTCGAAGCACTCCGTATATTAATTAATGTATCAATATAATAAACCCCATGTGTGTTGGGATGGTTTGGGCTAGTGGAAAGGCTGTCATGGCTGCCAACATGACAAACCATGTGTGGCTATAGCAGACGAAAAACTGTATACTTTCATTCTTGACCAACTGTACAGTACATGTGGTAGAAATATGAAAGCCATAGGTGCAGTCGTTTCCTGCTACGATTTTTTTTCGGCGAGTCCGTATATATACGGACCTGGCACTGGGCGTGACAAGACCCTAGTCCACATATATACGGACCTGGCACTCTGGGGATTTTAAGACGTATACCCCCATCCAGGTTTCAATACGCCGAACCATCGCTTGAATCGCCTAAGACGTCGCAGAACATACGGCGAGTTTTCTTTCATGCTCGCATGATTTCGCAAGATATTTTTGAAAATGTGACATGCCTCGCAGAGTTCATCGGCGAAACATCACTCACTTCGCCGATAACGTCGCAGAAGGTCGGCGATTGCGTCGCCGACATCGGCGACATCTTCGCTGAGTATAATTTGTCATCTGTTTGTAATGGTCAAAATCGTGAACGTCGCACGTATTCTTGCGAATTTGACAAAACTAAGCCATCGGCGACGAAAATCGTGACTTGTCTCACATGTGGGAAAGGATCATAACTCTCCTCGCCCGGCTGGACTCGATAAACCATATCTAGTCTTCCCTGCGTCACATGGCTGTGCTCAATAGCTTCATTGCATTTTGTCATGGCCTAAATTCACTTAAAACCGCATTAAAGAAAGATTTGTTGTCCTAGCGGATGGTCTGTATAACCAACAAGAATAAACACACGTAGCCAGTCAGTCAGCTGACTTTTGTTTGCTTGCAGCTATAACGCAAGCTTGTATTGATTTTCCTTAGTCTCAAACGATGCATGAAAGCAGTCGACAGTGACTTAGGAATGGTTACAATGGTGAAATATATTTGTAATCAATAATCAACATAATCATTATTAATAAGTAATACACAATCCATAATCAATTGTTGAACAAATGTAAATAGACAATAGCCATGGCTGCCGATACTGCATTGCTGCATTTGAATAATTCTCAGTAACAAGCCAAAACACTTAGTTTAGTTTCCACCTCACACAATAACCGCTTAATGTACAGTGTTCTAGTCTTCACCCACCGCAAGATAACGAGTTATGCGTCTGGTATGTATATAACCTAGGTTAAGCATATATTTGCCGAGATATAGGTATCCATAAATTACAAACTTCGAGCATTCAAACTAATCCAGCCTCACAGCGCCCACTGAACTACTTAGTCTAGAAAGTTCTAATCTTCACCCATCGCAAGATAACAACGAGTACTGCCGCTGGATATAAATATAACCTAGGTTATGTTTGCGTCTTTATAAGCGCGCCATAATCCAGAGAATTTGATGATTCACCCGGATGCAGCGCTGGCGGGAAGGTGTAAATCACCGTTCGGTGAGGGTTAATGAGCCTACAGTTGCTCACTGACATAACACCTTGCTGTCTTATCAAGGCGGCCGGAATTCATGTCTCTTTGAGGACATCGACCTGTTGTGATTTACAGCGATTTTGGCCAATTAAAACTGCTGCCACCATGGTATTCTACAGGGTGTCTAGTATATGTATGTGGAGTTTCATATAATTATAGCAACACTAAGTCCTTCAAAAGTCATCATATTTACACCTACTGTATATATAGGCAGCCGAGCATGGGTAATGGGTGTGGTGGACAGGCCAAGTCATTATCTCGCCGTATATGTTATTGCAGAATTACATCTGTAAGTAAAAGGTGGAGATAAGAGGGCTTTCTGGTAGCAACACTCGGTCTCCCAGAGCCGCTGTCATGTCATCGTGATGAGCTGCAGAAGGATGTGCGGGCTCCATGACAACTGCTTGATAACTGACTGTGTGGGAGTAACTGGAGTGTGTATTGTGGTTGTGTTGAGAGCTGTCACATAAGCCTAGTCACACACCAATTTGTAGCCGCCTGGCTCAACACGCGCTGTTTTTGTAAGCATTATAAATCCCAGCTTCCGGAAGGACGGTCACTGCCCACCAGTAAAGCCTTCCGTAAGGACAGTCGCTATCACCGGGTTAACATATATAGGACATCATAATTTCCTCCTAGAACACGAATATAGCAATGTTGTTTTATTCAACCCCTTTCAAACATAACCTAAGCTTTGGACACATTTTTCTCCGAACTTTGTTTTTCCAACTCTGCTCCTAAACTATTCAACTTCGAGAAAAGGTAAAGCTATCTTAACCCTTAAAAAGCGGCTCACCACATAAGTCGTATTTAATAAAGCTGGACTATGTGGCGGCGCTCGACATAGGTCGAGTGGCAATTTCAGCACGTAATGTTGCTGAGAGAGAGAGAGACAAGTGGTGGCAGGAGACTAGCGAGCATATGACTGCTCCAGACCACCACGGCGAACCTACCGACACGAATCTCAGTTCACTCCTCCCTCTCTCACTCGCTATATACGGAATTGTATCGGGAAAGTGGCTAATTACCTGCTTTTTGCACTCGCGTTGCACGGTTATTGCAAGAAAACTAGCCATCATAAAAGGATCGTTATGGTGTCATTCGAAAGCTCTGTTTATGCCCTTTCAGGAATAGATACTTGTTTTACGTTCTGGGTCTTATTTAGGCATGAAAATGATCACGTAAACAGCCCTATTTTGGCTAAAAACACCCCGCTGGGCGGTACATATAAATAAACCGCATAGGCCGCTAAAGAAGGGTTAAAACATACTACAAATGTCACACATGCCTTAGTTATAAGTGTAGTAAACACACAAAATATATGTATATATCGGTGAATACTCAACAATGGGTATAACTACGTTTGTTTTCAATTATGTAAATTCAGACATCACTGTAGCTTACATAAATATCGTACACATGGTTTATGTGTCATAAATGAAGAACTGTCTTTATAGACTACAAAAATGCTAACAAGAGTCAAATATATAATTTAGTTTCTGAGTTATACTGTATATTTTAGAAAGTATATATATATATTTTGATATATTTTGCTTTAAAACAAACGCTACTTAGTCCAAAATACCTGAAATGTTCACACAATGTATTATTAACTGAACCGTAAAACCTGTGAAAAAAACATCTATCTACTCCCCATAGTTTCGGAGCTGATCTGGTTAACCCATAAACAGCAACCATCCTCTATTGAGGTTTTTGTGGTGCAATGCGACCATCCTCAATAGATCAAGAGCATAAAAAAAATATATAAAATGCCCAAGTAGCACTCAAAACAAAGCAATTTGTGATTAAGTTAGATAATTCCCCTCCATTACTTGCTACCACTTCTCCATATGTGTCACCCCTCCTAAATTATCTGTTATTTTCCCTATTATTCCCGATATTTATAGACTGTTTTCATGTGAGGATTGCAGGGAGAGAGGGCGGAGGATGGGAGAGTCTTTCTCCAACCCTCTAAGCCAGTCTCAGACCTCCCCTTGTCTCTCAGTGCCATGCGAGACAGGAGAGAGGGAAGGTGTCTCTCTCTCGCTGGTCTGGGTCAGATAACGATGGAGGGGCTAAAATATATGTTTTTTACCAGCCAATTGCTGTTACTACTTCTTTTATTGCTTTTCAATGTTCATATGTTCATATTAAAAGTAAAATATGTGCATATGGGTGAGTATTAATTATGTATATGGTAAAGATGACGATTTTCATCAGAATTGAAGCAAATACCTTTGAATGGCCGTACCCTTTGAACTACCATAGCTACATCGTTTAAAGGTTAAGGGACCATCCCCTTAATACTATCTGGTCCGACGTGTTTGTGGTGATATGTGGCGACGTGTTATGGTATTTGGTGTAATCATTAGTAAGGGTTTTGCTTGTTTTTGCAATTTTTAAACAATGTTTTTCAGTTTGTTCCCAAGTACAGCAAATACGCCTCCCCAGACTTTTCTCTCATTAAAATTAAAGCCTACCCAGAACCTAATTAAGCTATATGTGTAGGCTACAATTTTCCAATAGAAAAATACCCCAGCCGAAGGCTGATTTCTTCAAAGTTCCAGGCTCGCTATCGCTCGCTCAGAAAAAAAATTAGACCTGAATGACGTGAACGTCTTATTATTGCCAAAGTAATGATGAAGAAGTGCGGGAGAGGGTACAACAGGGGAAGAGGGTTGTAGGAACGCTAAAAGCAGTAACAAGAAATAGGGTGGTCAGTATGGAAGTGAAGAAGTCCTTGCATGACAGTGTGGTTATCCCGACACTGACTTACGGAAGCGAAGCATGGACGTTGGTTGAGAGACTCAGACCAAGAGTGAGAGCAGTGGAAATGAATTACTTAAGGAGTGCGTGCGGAGTTACATGGAGGGATAGACAGACTAATGAGGAAGTAAGAAGGAGGTGTGGTGTTGAGGTAGATGTGCTGGAAAGTGTGAAAAGGAACAACTTGAGATGGTTCGGCCATATGGAACGTATGGAAAGCGAGAGAATGACTAAGAGGGTGTACGAGAGCGAAGTGGAGGGACAGAGAGGGAGAGGTAGACCGAATGAGAGGTGGAAGGAGGGAGTGAGGAAGTACATGAACGAAGGCGGTGCTGGTTGGGGGGAAGGGGGTCGACTGACTGAGGACAGAGGTGCATGGGGGCGGTTCGTTCGTGGCCACACCTTCGGGGATCACGGCATCAGGCAATAGATAGAGATAGATGTGGCAGTCCGGGGATTCGAACCTAGGATGCCCACACCGAAAATCAACACACTTATGCATTGCACCACGAAGACAGTTAAAGAAAGGTGGACAAGCCTACAATTTATTATGCAGTTTCGAATCCTGCATATCAATCTAAGCATGTACACACTTTCCAACTGCGCTGTCATAGGCTATGCATAGGTGAAGGAAAATAGTAATTAATGTGAAACATCTAAAAATATTCAAAGTAATGGAGCAAGACAGGGGGCTCCGTCCAAAAAGACATCCATCGGACCAAATAAGATTAAGGATGTGAAAGATTTTCACATCTTTCAAAGCCTTTTTTGAATTGTTTTGAAATTATTTGTATTATTGGTATTTACAATGCCTGTCACATTATTTTTTGTTTTTTTACTTGTATACATTTCTTCATGTGCAATAGCTATTAACCCTTTCAGAACGATGACGTCCTTCTTTTACCTCTGATTCTGGCTAAAATTTAACGATATTTGATATAATGAACTATGTTTTACAAAGGGTTTAACCCAGGAGCGGCGGGAAGACTCTTAAGAGTTTCCCCGGGCGACTGCGGGAAGACTCTTAAGATCCTGGGCCTAAAAAAAAATCCATTTAAAACACCCCAAAAATCTTGAACCCGTTTTTTTTTTTTTTTTTCCGCTGGGCCATGCCAAATATCACTCCTCCACATCCCCTCCTTCCCCACTTACCCCCCACCTCCTTCAATTATCACCTATTTTCCCTGTTATTCCCTTATTCTGTGGTCTATTTTCGTGCTAACATTAGCGAGTTGCTATCAGGGCGTTGTCATCAGCGTTACCAAGCGTGGGAATTAGGGGAGAAGTCAGGAAGAGAATTGAGAGGTACCTCCAGTGTCTCTCAAAGCTTCGTGAGTGGAAGGTTGGCTCACACTCACTAACACACACTCTCGCTTTCATTTCGCGATTTTGACAAGCCAAACACTGTTTCCACTTGTTTTATTGTTGTAACTGATTAATATCTTCATATTAATGCTAAAATAGGCACACATGAATAAGTATTAACGATATTTATGGTAAAATAACGATGGTAGTGATGGGAACAACTCAAATACGTGCGCACAGGTGTGTGGTGTCTCATACCCCCATGCGAAGCCGAGAGGTTAATGAGATTGCATTTACTATATACTTCTTAATGAAACACAATTCACTGCTTGTCACACAAACACAATTACAACACTAAGGTGGTTTGCTGAGTTTTGAATAGTGTTCATATGAGTTACAGGAACCCTGTACCTCGATTACAAACCTGTTCATATAGTATAAACTCAATTTAAATGCTTAGAAGTATTGAAACCTAGACACAAAACCCTGTACACGATCCAAATTTCAACATTCGTCCAGCAAATCAAATGTAATCGTCTCATTCATATTATTGGATATCACACGTCTCTAATGAAACAGTATATCACAATGACTCTTGTTACGACTGAGGTTTAAATATATCAGGGTTCTTATTCATTGGACTAGTAATGGCATAAATGCTACAACGGAAAGCGCTAGATCCAACCTCTGATGTATATTCCCAGTGAACAAAGAACACAAATACTCTCCAGAGTTCTATATGCAATAATAGGTTATTAAACACTCAATAGATGTGCGTCTACTCTAGGCTTAATGTTATGTGAAAACAGCCTATTACTACCTATAACCGAAGGTGCTTGGTTATGGTATGCAAAGTAAGGTGGTAAGAGAAGTTACAGCTTACGTTACTTTAATCAATAAATGTCAGGCACTCCTGCATGAAAGAAAGTGCACTAAAGTCCTTCAACACCAACAAGGAATCTTCTTTAAATGTTAGATGCTATCAAGATGCTCGAATCAGAAATGGAACCCAAAAAGGCAGGCAGCGGAACAATGCTCGTGCAGGCTATGCACACAAAAAGGCAGGAGATATAATGCAGTCGGACCCAAGAATATCCTAAACGCCACAACAATAATAATAATCACCACGACAATGCAGTATTCCTATCAGCAAAAAGAGCCTAAGTCGTTTGTGTCTCAATACATAAAACTAGGCTGCGAAATGCTTGTGTAACCATAAAGTGTTTGCATAATAAGAGTAATTGGGTTAATATATTAATGTCTACTGTGACTGATAAAGTCTAGCTAGAGTCAATGATACGAGATACTGGTGCGCATGGCATGCCGCATAGCCTAGTGCAAATCTCAAGTCTGTGCATCAAATATTACGTTATAGGGAAGGGTAGCTCTCTTGAGAAACCTTAATACCGAAGTATTAAGCGTTTTCCTGGCGTACCTCAAAGACAAACAACGAGCTTAGAACAGTGAAGAATGGTATAGGCAAAAAGCCCTCATTCGTGCATGCTCTACTCTCAATGGCACACAGACTAGAATTTACCCAATCAACTCCAGTTCTCAGGTATGTCGTGCAGCTTTTAACTAAAGCCAGCACCCATCGGAAACAATACCTTATAGTATCAGACTCCTAGTCTAGCATTATCTAATCCAGAAGAACACTAATAATTACAGGAAGCAGTACTGAACAATATGAATGCCAACCAATGCTTCGTGATCAACTTATCTTAACAACTAACATACATGGGTTATATAAGACCTTAACGCACAATACAACTGGCCAGCATGAAGCTGATTATGCAGAGTTAACCAGAGGGGGTATAATATTAATAAAAGGTGGTGAAAGATATGGAGAATGAGAGGGATAGGCAGAGGAAAAGGTTCTCAGGTGCAGATAGGGGAACAGGTATCAAAGGGATAAGAGGGATGCGTTCTAGAAACCAGAACTGAGGGAGAGAGTAGCAAGAGAGCTGTATATACACTAGCACTAGCTCGCACCGCGTAGACAAAGCGGTAACAATTCCTTCAGCCAATGGCAAAGAAGCCAGCCAAACATGACATCACCAAGCATGGTAAAAAACTCCTCCAACCAATCCCCAAGAGGCCACCCAGCTGTGACGTCATCGAACATGGCAAAAAACACTGCGCGCCTCCTCTCACTCTGTTCTACTCTCTCTCTCTCTCTCTCAAATCCTATCATTACTACTTAATGATAAAACATGTACTCTGCAATTAAATATATAAAGCCTTGACATGGGCGAAAACAAAGGGCCTTTCTGGACTGCCCATGACACGAGCTTTCATATGAAATAAAGCACACAATAATACATCAACTATAGCCACATCCACTGCCCTGGCAATCCTAGCGAGTCACAGTAGGACAAGCCATGCGGTTCTAACGGAGTCGTTAACGTCACCCCCCCCCCAAGATTTTTCTCAGTGGCCCAAAGCTCAAAAAAAATCTGATGGTTAGAACCCATGCTATATCTCTACTTCCCATCACCCAGCGGCAGTAACATATCTGGCACAGTACTTCAACAAAACATTTTACAAAATTATAACCCTCCCCAACACAATAGGTTAAATCATATGTAGTTATGCTCCTCAAGAGCAAGCTTCTCTAGCCCAGCATTCTGAGAGGAGTGCAGTTCAGAATTACTGCTATAACATACTGAAAAAATTCAACTATCAAAGAAAGAGTTTTTATTTGATTTTTATGTTTTTAATTTGTTTATTTCGGCTTCACTATAGGGGCAAGCCTATTTTTTTCTTCTATACCAAATGCTCAACTCCTGCTTTACGACCCAATACGCTGGGCTACAACCGCGAGCCAACAAGCACCAAGCGCAAAATACTATTCAAACTAAAGCAGGAGGCTACCCGTGTGTCAATCTACCCAGGATCATCTACCCTTGAAAGACAATCTGCAACCACTTTATCACAACCGGCAATATGGCGTATGTCCAGGTTATATACCAATAACCTCAGTGACCACCTGGTCAGCCTCATATTCCGATTGTGAAACTGGTTCAAGAACTTGAGAGGGTGATGATCTGTGTAAATTACAACGACTGGACCATAGGCTGGAACATAGACCTCGAAATGCCTCAGTGCAAGTACAATTGCCAGCAGCTCCTTCTCGACAACAGAGTAGTTCTTTTGGGCTGAATTGAACTTCTTCGAGTAGAAACTAACAGGATGTTCCAGCCCATCATCGTCCCTTTGCATAAGGACGGCACCAGCCCCCACACCACTAGCATCCGTTGCTAGTTGGAAAGGTAGGCTAAAGTCAGGGGCCCTGAGGATCGGGTGAGTGCACAACAGGTGTTTTACTACTCTAAACGCCTTCTCACACTCAGGCGCCTATTTGACTTTCTTATCCTTCCAGTTATCCTCCACCTGAGCTTGACTGTCCCGTTCTCCTTCTCCACCGTGACTGCTGAACGTCATCACAGGCACAGTGAGAGGCTCAGGGGGGTGCCTCAGATACTCCTTCATGAGATTAACGTGACATAACTGATTGCGTTTACTTCTGTCTGGACCGGCCACCAAGCAATCTAGGTCCGATAGCCTCTCAACCACCCTATAAGGACCAGTGTACTTCGCGGATAAGGGATGACCTACAAGGGGCAGTAGAATCCACACCTCCTAACCCACGTGAAACTCCCTGAGTTTAACCTTGAGGTCGTACCTGTCCATCATGACGGCCTGAGAGCTAGTCAATTTACGGCCAGCCAACTCCAGACTGCGCAACATCCGTTCTCGACTGTTGAGGACATACTTGAGCATAGAACAAGGTTTTTCTGCGCCCTCCCATATTTCTTCAATCATATGGAGAGCCCTCTGACACGGTGTCCAAAGACAAGCTCATTAGGGCTGAATCCCAAACTTTCCCCAGGTACCTCCCGTGCAGCAAATAAAACATATGGCAGGCCAAGATCCCAACCTTTCCCACTCTCAAAGCAACAACAACGAAGCACAGATTTTAAGGCTGAGTGCCATCGCAGTAACACACCCAGGCTCTGCGGATGATACGCAGATGACACAACCGTAACAATCCCATGCTGCGGCATTGCTTGAACAAAGAGGCTAGAAGTGAAGTTGGATCCTTGGTCTGACTGAATCCCCTGCGGGTAACCATACCGGGAAAAATACACTAGCAAGCTTCGGACCACCGTCTTCGCTGACCCATTTCTCATAGGGTACGCGTCAGGATACCTTGTTGCTACATCTCCCGACTGTGCATCACTGTCCTCCTCCAACTCGACAGCACCGGTACCACATTCAAGAACCTCCGGGTCTTTTAATTGCAATTTACGAATGTCCGAAGGAGCAAGCTTATCTAAGTGTTTGCGAAACAACTGATGCCCCCCTCCTACATTGAATTTAGCCTCCCGTTGCTCTCTCTTCGTCTTTTTAAGCCCATCCTCTGCCTTCTTAGTAACAGTTAATGGGTCTTCTCCAGACTCGAAAATCGGTCCTAATAATGAGTCCCCGAGAATGTCCGTTGATACTGAACTCTCAACCGCATCAACTTTCAACCCCTTCTCGGTACCTTTCCTCCGCTTGTCTAAAGACTGTTGACCAGAATGTGACTCCCTGGATGCAAGAGATCTGGTGACAACACCTGCCATAGGTTGCACCGGACACTTCTCAACCCACTCCTGCTCCTCCTTACTCACGTCGGCCGGCTTCTCGGCAACGACTAAGGGTGGAGCCTCAGAAGTAGGCCCCGCAAAGTCGTTGCGGAGAAGGAGGTCGACGCCCCCAACAGGTAACTTCTCCACAATTCCTACATCCAGGTCACGAGTCACACCATCAACTTCCATCTTCATTCTTACAAGCGGGTATGACCTTGTTGCATTAACTCCCTGAACCACAACCACCCGCGCCGTATTTACAGGTTTACCAGTGAAATTTCTCAACAGTGTTTGCGATGCCCCAGTGTCACGCAAAATTCTCACCTCATGTCTTCTACCCCCCCACTCCACACAACCGAGGCCCCTGTGGTCACTAAAGGCATCACAGACAGGGAATAAGCCTTCCGGATCCTTCTGCACTGGCAGTGTATTTACCTCGGAAGAATTGCCTCTAACAAACTCCGATGTCCTCTTGAACACTCCAATGCCGTGAGCAAAAGACACGGCTGCCGGAGGAGGTCGACTAGGGCACTCATTTGCCTTATGACCCTCCTGGTGGCACTTATAACACATAAATTTCGGTTTCGGCTTATACTGTGATGTAAAAAGCCCCTGACTTTTCTCATACGGCGTGGTGTTAGGTTTGGATTCAGTTTTAGTTTCATTGCTCTTTTGTTTAAATGTGTCATTGCTACGGGGAGGGGGAGGATAACGGTTCCTAGCACTTGCATCGTACTTCTGTGAGGACCCGCAACCCCGAATCAACGACAGCCGTCAATCAGCCATTTCTGCTGCTTCGACTAGAGTTCTTGGGTTCTTCTCCTTTAAGTTCAAAGTTAGATCACCGCCTGTGCTCTTAAAGAACTGCTCCAACATCATTAACTGCTTAATTCCATCAAATGTTGTTAGCTTCTCAGATCGGAGCCAGTTCCCCATAGCATCGGACAAGTCCCGGGCGGGTTCCAAAAAGGTGCTATCTCTTCCCTTAGTTACACCCCGGAACTTCAAACGGTACGTTTCTGGTTGCAGTTCGTAAGCCCTCAGGACAGCCTCCTTGAGATCCTCATACACAATACATGACTCCAAAGGTAACGCATTGTAGGCTTTTAGACCCTTTTTTTTTTTTTTTTTTTTTTTAAAGAGACAATGAACGGAGGAAGGAAAAACACAGATAAAACAAAAAGGTCCATGTGCCTAAAGGCATCCTCCATTCATAAAATGTTTGTAACAACTGGATTTAAACATTTGTAGATTGTAAGTTTGTGGAAAGCAATTCGAGGGAAGTGAATTCCAAAGAGTAGTAGCTCTGGGGATAAATGAATTCTGATAAGCAGAAGTTCTGCATTGTGGAGGAGAAAGTGTAAATTCATGGGCGCTCTCAGCAGCCCTAGTTCTACGGGGAAAGATGTGGAGAGGCGGCACAATTGAAGCAAGTTCCTCGGAACAATTGCTGTGAAAATATCTGTAGAATAATGCAAGGGATGCAACGTTTCTTCGTATGGCTAATGTAGGAAGGTCCTGTGTGATTGCAGGGTTATTGATTAATCTAATAGCTTTATTTTGAATTTTGTCCAACTGCCTCAATGCAACCACTCCCCTTCCACCCCACAGAGGTGGAATCTAGAGGATACAAGTGCTGCCCCTTTATTTTCTGGCCACTGGAGTTCCTGGCACTTCTTCTCAAAGCGTGCAAAAAATTATGTTACCCCACGCTCATCAAACACCGGAACCAGTTTCAATAAGTGCGAGAGAGATTGATCATGAGCACGGTTACCAGCCCCAAGTCGCTGTCCCGTTGTTTCTACTCACGACTTCTCTACGTCCATGTCGGCACAGTACCTAGTCGACTCTAAATCAGCTTGGATTTTTGCTAGCTCTATTTGCTGCTGAAGCTCCCCTGCCCTTTGTTGCTGTTGAATCTCAGATGCCCTGATAGCCTTTCTCTCTTCGATCTTAGCTGATTCTATTTGCTGCTGATGCCGAAGCTTAGCTAATTCGAGCTTAAACAATAATTCTGGAGATAACCCTTGAGGAAGTGAAGGTGCTACAATGTTTGAAATTACCGGTGGTCCCCCCAGGGGCAACCCCCCCTGCCAGTCACCACCCAACTGTGGAAGCGTACCCGGGGTTGGCAAACCACTGGGATGGCTGGGAGTCGAGTGTAGGGGAAGCATGGCCGAAGGGCTCTGAGCACTCAACCCATCTTGCTCACCAGTCACCCTGCCCAGTACACTCGTTATCAAGTTATCCCTGGTCATGCTGCTAGTACCCACATGACCGATAGCTGTGGCCAGGCATTGAAGACCGTACCGATCCATACCCTCCAACCGCTCGGCAGTAACAGGCCATTGCAAACATATCCTAGCATCCTCCTCACAGTTCACCTGATTAACCCTTTCATCATGCTGCTGTTCCTCAGTTTCGACATTACGTACTGTGTCTCCATTCTCCTCTGATCCGGTATAAGACATGATGCTCACAAAAATTTCCCACCTCAATATTCAGAAAAGAAGCACCCCAAACTCTTATACCTCAATATACACACACAAATTCTCGGAAATACTCAAGGGCTATACTATGTTGCAAAAAAAAATTATTCTTGCTGATCCCCGCAAAATATTCCCTAAAACAACAAATGTTCCCTGCTAATAAATGTAGGTTCACCAAATCCTAGGTAAGGTCGCCATTTGTTACGACTGAGGTTTAAATATATCAGGGTTCTTATTCATTGGACTAGTAATGGCATAAATGCTACAACGGAAAGCGCTAAATCCAACCTCTGATGTATATTCCCAGTGAACAAAGAACACAAATACTCTCCAGAGTTCTATATGCAATAATAGGTTATTAAACTCTCAATAAATGTGCGTCTACTCTAGGCTTAAGGTTATGTGAAAACAGCCTATTACTACCTATAACCGAAGGTGCTTGGTTATGGTATGCAAAGTAAGGTGGTAAGAGAAGTTACATCTTACGTTACTTTAATCAATAAATGTCAGGCACTCTTGTATGAAAGGAAGTGCACTAAAGTCCTTCAACACCAACAAGGAATCTTCTTTAAATGTTAGATGCTATCAAGATGCTCGAATCGGAAATGGAACCCAACAAGGCAGGCAACGGAACAATGCTCGTGCAGGCTATGTACACAAAAAGGCAGGAGATATAATGCAGTCGGAGCCAAGAATATCCTAAACGCCACAACAATAATAATAATCGCCATGACAATGCAGTATTCCTATCAACAAAAAGAGCCTAAGTCGTTTGTGTGTCAATACATCAAACTAGGCTGCGAAATGCTTGTGTAATCATAAACGGGAATGCATAATAAGAGTAATTGGGTTAATATATTTAATGTCTACTGTGACTGATAAAGTCTAGCTAGAGTCAATGATGCGAGATACTGGTGCGCATGGAATGCCGCATAGCCTAGTGCAAATCTCAAGTCTGTGCGTCAAATATTACGTTATAGGGAAGGGTAGCTCTCTTGAGAAACCTTAATACTGAAGTATTAAGCGTTCTCCTGGCGTACCTCAAAGACAAACAACGAGCTTAGAACAGTGCAGAATGGTATAGGCAAAAAGCCCTCATTCGTGCATGCTCTACTCTCAATGGCACACAGACTAGAATTTACCCAATCAACTCCAGTTCTCAGGTATGTCGTGCAGCTTTTAACTAAAGCCAGCACCCATCGGAAACAATACCTTATAGTATCAGACTCCTAGTCTAGCATTATCTAATCCAGCAGAACACTAATAATTACAGGAAGCAGTACTGAACAATATGAATGCCAACCAATGCTTCGTGATCAACTTATCTTAACAACTAACATTCATGGGTTATATAAGACCTTAACGCACAATACAACTGGCCAGCATAAAGCTGATTATGCAGAGTTAACCAGAGGGGATATAATATTAATAAAAGGTGGTGAAAGATATGGAAAATGAGAGAGATAGGCAGAGGAAAAGGTTCTCAGGTGCAGATAGGGGAACAGGTATCAAAGGGATAAGAGGGATGCGTTCTAGATACCAGATCTGAGGGAGAGAGTAGCAAGAGAGCTGTATATATACTAGCACTAGCTCGCACCGCGTAGACAAAGCGGTAACAATTCCTTCAGCCAATGGCAAAGAAGCCAGCCAAACATGATGTCACCAAGCATGGTAAAAAACTCCTCCAACCAATCCCCAAAAGGCCACCCAGCTGTGACGTCATCGAACATGGCAAAAAACACTGCGCGCCTCCTCTCACTCTGTTCTACTCTCTCTCTCTCTCTCTCTCAAATCCTATCATTACTACTTAATGATAAAACATATACTCTGCAATTAAATATATAAAGCCTTGACATGGGCGAAAACAAAGGGCCTTTCTGGACTACCCATGACACGAGCTTTCATATGAAATAAAGCACACAATAATAAATCAACTGTAGCCACATCCACTGCCCTGGCGATCCTAGCGAGTCACTGTAGGACAAGCCATGCGGTTCTAACGGAGTGGTTAACGTCATACTCTACTTTTCGAAACTTCCTCCGAAGTTAGTATAAACATCTGACTTGCACATTCAGTTTATGATGTCATAAAGCATTTTTACCTAACTAATTACCCAGTAACCCGGGAAGCAGCAATCATAAAGTGTTACATATGGAGATCTGGACACATTAGTGATGCTAATGTCACGGTCAACTGTGAATTGAAACACCTAATTATCTATAGTCATCTGCTCTCCCTACCATTTTACAGTATTTGCCATCATTATATACATCTCTCTCTCTCTCTCTCTCTCTCACTCACTACAAAAGCTGTATAATATTATATTGTTAGTGCAGGAATCGACATAATAATATTATATAAGGGGAGGTGTGGTGGAGTGGTCTTGCCACTGGCCTGGTAATCCAAAGGTCCCGGGTTCAAATCCCGATGTATCAATGGGAAGATATTATTGGGATGGAATTTGTGCTGTACCTAGTATCAGTGCATTACCACAAGCCCACCGAAACGTCAATAAAATACCCTCATTGTTCCCTGATTAAATAGCAGTGTATGAATATTCCCATATTCAAAATATGCTATAGGGGTGCAATGCCTGGTGAGTTATCTGCTCAACAGGTGGCGTTGTGTGTGTGTAAGTGTGAGAGTCCGAGTGTAGGGGGTGAGACAGTGAAGCACGGGAACGAGATGGCTTCAGAGAGGGGGTCGTTTCGGGCCATGAGTGAGCACCGTGCCTCATGTGAAGGCAAGATGGCAGGTGCTCGTTGTACTCTACGTGCTTCACATGTCTCACTCCCTAGACTGGAACAAGACCTCACGGGCTTCACTGTTCATTGTAAAGCGGTGAATGTTAAGGCTCTCAGCCTATGTCCGAGAGGAAGTAAGTTGGAATATAGAAAAAAAAAAAAAAAAAAAAAAAAAACTGCTTGTTTTCCCAGCTAATTACCGAGCCAGCAGTCATAAAGTATGCCATGTGGAGTTATGGACACTTTGTATTGACATGTTTCTCTATCGGTTTGTTTAGTTATTATTAGTATTATTATTATTAATATTATTATTATTATATTATTATTATCATTATTATTATTATTATTAGTATTAAACATAAACTATTAGAAAGATTATTATTATTTGTACTATTATCATTATTGTAGTTATATATACTCTGGCAATGTAATTGTAAAACTAATTCTTCAGTTGATCATACAGTAGAGGTGTGGCGGAGTGGTCTTGCCACTGGACTAGTAATCCAATGGACCCGGGGTCGAATCCCAATATGTCAATGGGAAGATATTATTGGGATTGAATTTGTGCTGTACCTAGTTTCAGTGCATTACCACAAAGCACACCGAAATGCCAAAAAAATACCCTCATTGTTCACTGATTAAATAGCACAGTATGGATGAATTTAATCTTAATGCCGTGCCAATTGTGCAAAGTTTTCTAGGGCTAAAGTAGTTTTAATATAATTTAATGAGCCTGAAAAAGCATTTAAAGTAGGCTAATTATTGTTTTGAGTACTGTACTGATTCAGATGTACAACTTTTCATTCTGGGTAAAACTCCCGTCGCAGCCCTGACCTATCCACTAGTCTCCACATCCTGTCCCACTGGTCAGGCACCTGGGGCGGCCTGAGCAAAGAGCGAACGAAAAAAACCCGACAGCCCCACGGGGCCAAAAGACCGGGGCCTGGAGGACGTAGGACACATGACAAAAACAGGGATAGGCCAGCCCCACTCTAAGCAAGGCAACTACCGACCGCCGAATAAAACCCAAAAATTGGGGGGGGGGGGGGGCTAACTAGATCCGGTTCGAAGGACCAATTATATGGCTAATTTAGATAAGTGGACTGTATATTATTGATATTGAAGAAACATTAACCATATAGAATATAATTACCCTTTGATGAACTCAGCTGGTGATTGGAGGATGGCGGAAAATAGGCTAGATGACTCGAAGTGGTTAGTATAGTAAACAAAGTATGAAAAGAGGCTACAATAGGCTAGGATAGGCTAGATATTTACGTTAAGTTTGTGCTAACTAACAAAGATGATGATGTAATGACTATATGGAATATGAGATGAAAGTGAAGCGAAAACACCTGATTATGAAACTATAGGAAGAAGGCTTAGCGTGTGTAGCTGGGACGGAGGTTGGTTGGAGAGTCAGCGAGTGCGTTATGTTTGTCTCTGTCGTGACATACCGCGCACGCGCATAACATATGGAAAATGTATCCCATCTTCTTTACAATGAGATACTTATAAACAATCTTAAATAATACAAATATATATATATATATATATATGGGAATTATTATCCTACAATACTTTCCCATATACTACTATAGAATAATATATTCTACCCAATCATGGAACGTTCGACCAAGGTTATGGAAGCGTTCAACTTAAGACTACGGAATGATACGTAACGCTACATCAACCCAGATTACGTAACATCGAGAGGCGGGTGCCCAACCCCGAAAGGAGTTGAAATAGGGGAGCTATCCCCCCGCCAAAGGCGGCTTTCTAGGGCCTTTCCTAGCTGATGCTGAGAGGATTGGGTTCTAGTCATGTGGTGATGGGCTGGTCTATCCGAGTGAGAACTGAGCTATCTCTGCCATACCCATAGCTTACTCTGACTGTTCCTTTTACTTATATATCTTCTAGATCTCAAGTGGCGGCGTCTTTTCCGTGGATTGACCTCCCTACTGCCAACCTAGAAGTTGGCAGATTGGGAGCCAAAGCGTCACATTTTTCCTTTGCCCCTCAACTTTCCCTTCATAATTGCTGAGGGGCACGGGGCCTTGGGTGGGGCTTTGGTTTCCAAGGCGTTTCCGCACCCTCCTCAGCTCCCTGCCTTGGAGTGGCTTCGGTCACCCGGGCTTTGTTAGTGGTAGGCAGGAGGGATTTTGTGGGGGCGCTCGTTTGTGGCCTTGGCCTTGCTCGAGACCTTGGGGCTGTTCGGCCAGACAGCCTGGGGAACAACAACAACAATAACGTAACATCGAGACTGTTCATACTAGTTTGAGTACACTAAGTATGGACACCCATCTTCAAAATATGCTACAGGGGGGCAATGCCTAGTGAGTTAATTGCACAATAGGTGGCGTTCTGAGAGTGAGGATCCGAGTCTGGGGGATGAGACGATGAAGCACTGAGGCGAAGCAGCTTCAGAGATGAGACTGCTTCGAGCCGTGAATGGGTGCTTCGCATGTCTCACTCACTAGACTGGAACAAGACCTCACGGGCCTCGCCGTGTTCAGCGGTGGAGTGTGCAGGCTCTCAGCATATGCCCGAGAGGGAGTAGTTGGAATATAGAAAAAAATAAATATTGATTTAATAAACCTTTTCTATCAGGTACATCTATCGCTTGGTATCATCAAAATTAATTCCCCATATACATTTTGTATAATATATAAATATTTTCATTACTATCATGCGAACAATATTCATGGTAATATTCAGTTAACTTTGCGCGCATTTAACCTACCTGGTAAACTATGCAACTATGAAAATTTAATATACTTCCCGATTTATGTCAATGAATAAGGAAGCACAGCAAAACAAGAACAAAGTCAATATCATAAAAACTTAATTTTATACAAATATTATCGTATCTGTATGTACCAGTGACAGTTTGATCAGGCTATACGAGAGCTTGCCTTAGAAAGTCTCTGGGACAATAATTCCTTAACCATATAATATGGTGAAGATATCTGAGCACTTCTGTGTCATTTTCAATGTTAAATTAAATCATTTCAATCACATACAGATACAAATTGTACATACAAACAGAGATTCCAACAAATTAAATCATTTCAATCACATACAGATACAAATTGTACATACAAACAGAGATTCCAACAAATTAAGGTCCGAGCAAAGCGACCTTCCCGGTCTGAGGCAAACAAATTACTGATGAAATATTTTATTTGAAACCTATGCGGTAACGCTGCTTTATGGCTTACAGCTTTTCAAGTGATATCACATAGTTCCTTGTTTCGTCAACTTATCACAGCCGGAGTATGGTACCATTGGCATGCTTGGGTGCTTTATGCCAATGATTTTAGTTTTTGGAAGGTGGGAATTTCACCTAGGTGCATTTACAGGATGGAGTGCGTCTTCTGGTGAGCAAAAGTGTTAAATGACTTTGTACACCAAACCTAATGTAACTGTTCTAGTCGAAGTCTCCCAGCTCATTTAAGGACTCTTTGGGATAAATTTATACATTCTTGGGGATTTCTGTGCCTGGTCGGTATCTTACTGATGGTATGCGTTGGTCTGAGTTGGTCTTTTGAGATAATGTAACATTTTTATCAAGCAATGAAAAAACTCACATCTCTCTCTATTCATGGTAACACACACGAATCAATGGATATCAGAACTTACCTACAGATGGTAGAGTCTGCAACAAAAATAGATTACCCAACCAATAAAGATAGAATCGCTCCTTATTGTCAAACCTTGGTATCAAGACTATCGCACTGATAGCCGGTCAAGTGAACAATAATCTAAATTGAGAGGATTTCAAAATATACTCCTCATCGATGTCGTACAGCTACCTCTTGGCTCAGTCGTATCTCTCATACACATCAGTTCAGTCACATATCAAAGTAATCTCGACGAAACAATCTCGTTGCTACGCAAACACGCCAGAAGCGCCTATTCATCCGCAACAACCGAAATGATACGCCGTAAGATCAGTGAACACTTACTGAGAATATTACTAGAGCATGTACTGTTGCCCACACAAGTTATGTTCCTCGTCATGATCTTTTGTATGAAAGTAAAATAGTATAAAAAAATGTTGGGTGTGATTTCTCTTTATTATTAGTTGACTAGTTCGATGAATTAACCACTGCACTTGTATTTATAAATAAGACTGGAAGACTGGCATAATAGTCCCCCTATATAAGGGCAAAGGGGAAAGAGGAGTGTGTGTGGTAACCACCGAGGAATATGTCTTCTAAGCGTAGTAGGGAAGGTATACAGTAGGGTAGTGATTGAGAGAGTGAGAGTGAGAACAGAGAAATGGATAGGCGACGAGCAGGGAGGTTTTAGGAAGGGAAGAGGATGTGTAAATCAGATTTTTACCCTGAATTGTGTTGTGGAAAAGTATCTGGAGAAGAAACAAAAGTGTATGTTGCCTTTATGGACTTGGAGAAGGCCTATGACAGAGTGGATAGAGAAGGTTTGTGGAAAGTACTTAGAATATACGGAGTAGAGGGCAAGTTGCTGAAAGCAGTGAAGAGCATGTATGAGGGTGCAAAGGCGGCAGTACGTGTGGAGAGTGAGCAGAGCGCGTTCTTTGACCTGAATGTTGGTTTGAAACAGGGGTGTGTGATGTCCCCGTGGTTGTTTATTGTATATGTGGATGGAGTTACGAAAGAAATACTATCAAGAGCAGTGGATGTTGGTGTATCGCTGAAAAGGGAGGGAATTGAGTGGAAGCTACCTATACTGCTGTTTGCGGATGATACTGTTCTGATGAGTGATAATGAATGGGAGTTGCAGGGTCTGGTAAATGAGTTTGGAACAGTGTGCGAAAAACGGAATTTGAAGGTAAATGCGGGGAAGAGCAAGGTTATGGTCTTCGAAAGGGGTGAAGTCACAGAGTGTGAGGTGAAGCTGAACGGTCAGGCTATGGAGATCGTCAACTCTTTTAAGTATCTGGGCAGTGTGTTGAGTAAAGATGGGACTATGGATGAAGAAGTGCGGGAGAGGGTACAACAGGGGAAGAGGGTTGTAGAAACACAAAAAGCAGTAACAAGAAATAGGGTGGTCAGTATGAAAGTGAAGAAGTCCTTGCATGACAGTGTGGTAATCCCGACACTGACTTACGGAAGCGAAGCATGGACGTTGGTTGAGAGACTCAGACCAAGAGTGAGAGCAGTGGAATATTAATTACTTAAGGAGTGCATGCAGAGTTACATGGAGGGATAGACAGACTAATGAGGAAGTAAGAAGGAGGTGTGGTGTGGAGGTAGATGTGCTGGAAAGTGTGAAAAGGAACAACTTGAGATGGTTCGGCCATATGGAACGTATGGAAAGTGAGAGAATGACTAAGAGGGTGTACGAGAGCGAGGTGGAGGGACAGAGAGGGAGAAGTAGACCGAATGAGAGGTGGAAGGATGGAGTGCGGAAGTACATGAACGAAGGCGGTGCTGGATGGGGGGAGGGACGTCGACTGACTGGGGACAGAGGTGCATGGGGGCGGTTCGTTCGTGACCACCCCTTCGGGGATCACGGCGTCAGGCAATAGATAGATAGATAGATAGACTTGTATTTAAATCCTGCACATAAATGTTTATGTATAAGATCGTTGAGATGAACACAACTCATGTGGGCAACTGTACAAGAACACTTCATCATACATGACCCCTCAGACACAGATAAGGACATCATCCTGATCCACAAACTCCTGTCAATCCATTATACTAAAGCCCAGATCTGCATTATCAACCGGGTTCATACACTCGTTGACAATGGTAGTGCTTTAATTAGTCACCCCATCCCTCACCATCTATATAATATTTTCGATTGTCTGTCTGTGTGTGTGCGTGTTCTTAATAGGCGGCCGCAGTTTTGGACCTGGGGAGCTGAAACTTTGCATGTGGGTGCCAATTGACCTGGGTCAGGTCATAGAGGGGGCGAGGCCACGATCGGAGGTCGTTTCGAGGCCGAAATTGAAAAAAACATGACAAAAATTGAAAAAAATTGCCGTTTGGGGCAGAAGGAGGCCTCCGATCGAAAAGGTGTATGGAACGAAAGTTGTTCGCAGCCTCCCAAAATGGGGGTATGGATGAAGTCAGATCCAAAATCGGAGGTCATTTAGCGGCCGAAATTGAGGTCGCCCAGTTTAATGAGGAACAGGGAGGTCGAGGCCGGTGATTATGGTAGTAGTAGTATTGTGATGATTGTGGTAGTAGTGATTGATGATGGTGATTATGGTAGTAGTAGTGGTGGTAGTAGTGATGGTGATTATGGTGATTACCCGGGCAACGCCGGGTACCCCTGCTAGTCCTTTATATTCCCAATCCAGTACCTTCAGCCCTTGTCACCACTCTACCCACCATCATCCAATTCCCACACAAACCACCGCCTCGTTTCCATTCCCCTCACCCTCAGTCATATCAACCCTTACCCCACACACACACTCACTACCCCCCCCCCCCCCCCCCCCCCCCCACACACACACACACAAATCACACGAATATTGATCACTTTGAAATACCTGCTTGTCACTCTGGTTGCGCAGTACATGTTTGGAGCAGTTGATAATGAATGACCTCCCAACCACGATCCCCCCTCCCCCCTCCCTTCAGAGCCAGCAAACCTCCTTGATTGCCCTTCCCCATTTCACAAATAGCCAACAACAACCACATCTCCCATGCTATCAACCTGAAACGGAAATCACCTCAATTTTTTTTTTTTTTTTTTTTTTTAAGAGACAATGAACGGAGGAAGGAAAAACATAGATACAACAAAAAGGTCCATGTGCCTAAAGGCATCCTCCATTCATAAAAGGTCCATGTGCCTAAAGGCATCCTCCATTCATAAAAGGTCCATGTGCCTAAAGGCATCCTCCATTCATAAAAGGTCCATGTGCCTAAAGGCATCCTCCATTCATAAAATGTTTGTAACAACTGGATTTAAACTGTTGTAGATTGTAAGTATGTGGAAAGCAACTCGAGGGAAGTGAATTCCAAAGAGTAGTAGTTCTGGGGATAAATTAATTTTGATAAACAGAAGTTCTGCATTGTGGAGGAGAAAGTGTAAATTCATGGGCACTCTCAGAGGGTTTTCCTGATACCCCTGATGTGTGAGGCAGAAAGATATGTATCCAGCTACCAAGGCCTGGGAGAGAAAATGGAATTCAGGCTATTCCCCGAGTCTCCCGAAACCTTGGCGGTAGTACTTCCCTGGGCGGGGCTGCCTACCCCTACTACTACATCCAAGATCCTCCCCATCTCCCCCAACCAGGCTAAATCCCTGACATATCAATTGATATATTTAATATCGTATGTTCAAGTCCCTTCTTGTAACTCGTTAATTTTCAACTTGGGAGTGCAATACACACAATTGCTGTCTTTGCATATATTATCAAATTTCAAGTGCTATTCTCGGTTCTTCTGTGATCGTGATAATATCAATAATTTAATATTGGAAAATATTGTCCACATCCACAACTTCCAGACGTAATTCAGACTTGTTGGGATTTTAATATAATCTGTCATAATAACCCGTGTTTAGGTTACATAGAAAACGAGCACTCCCCATTCTGTGTTGTCTGAACTCTTTTGCGTAACCTATATGTTCATTCTGTGTTGTCTGAACTCTTTTGCGTAAACTATATGTTCATTCTGTGTTGTCTGAACTCTTTTGCGTAACCTATATGTTCATTCTGTGTTGTCTGAACTCTTTTGCGTAACCTATATGTTCATTCTGTGTTGTCTGAACTCTTTTGCGTAACCTATATGTTCATTCTTGAAAGCAAATAATACCAAATGTTCTGAAGACTATTTCGATATTATGCATTGTTCTAATATGCATAAGAATTCCTCACTGAATCTGTAATACATTTCAATTCAAATAGTTTTAAAATATTTAAGTAATGTGTAAGCCACGGATTCAATTATGGCCATACATTAGTCTACTTCTTGTGTAATTATAATTGTCTCCCCTTTAGGTTAGGCATATATACTATTTCTAAAAACTCCACTCTTTATGCTTGTGTACACATAAATGTAATAATAGACGTAAACACACAGGCATAAAATACCATACATAAATTCAGAATGTCATTGTTTATAATCAGCCAAAATGAAATGAAAAAGACGGCATCTTATTGAATGAGTTGAAGGTGTTTTTAAATAACTTCTTAGTAGCTTATAATATAGTCCATTCATTCTGAAATTCATTAATTGAGACACCGTGGCTGTAAATTTCACACATACTCCCTGACTGACCCTTCCTAAATGTTAGACATATTAGCTTGATTACTCTAGAGGTTTTGAGTTTCAGAAGTTAGTGGTCAAGGTTTGTTTACCTACCTATAATGACTATACTTACTAAGTGACACTTGAAATCACCCTGGGATAATGACCACCACAATATACTCTGTGTATTATAGGTAGGCCAGAAATATACCTATAATGACTATACTTACTAAGTGACACTTGAAATCACCCTGGGATAATGACCACCACAATATACTCTGTGTATTATAGGTAGGCCAGAAATATACCTATAATGACTATACTTACTAAGTGACACTTGAAATCACCCTGGGATAATGACCACCACAATATACTCTGTGTATTATAGGTAGGCCAGAAATATACCTATAATGACTATACTTACTAAGTGACACTTGAAATCACCCTGGGATAATGACCACCACAATATACTCTGTGTATTATAGGTAGGCCAGAAATATACCTATAATGACTATACTTACTAAGTGACACTTGAAATCACCCTGGGATAATGACCACCACAATATACTCTGTGTAATATAGGTAGGCCAGAAATATACCTATAATGACTATACTTACTAAGTGACACTTGAAATCACCCGGGGATAATGACCACCACAATATACTCTGTGTATTATAGGTAGGCCAGAAATATACCTATAATGACTATACTTACTAAGTGACACTTGAAATCACCCTGGGATAATGACCACCACAATATACTCTGTGTATTATAGGTAGGCCAGAAATATACCTATAATGACTATACTTACTAAGCCACCCTGGGATAATGGTCACCACAATATACCCTGTGTATTATAGGTTGGCCAGAAATATACCTATAATGACTATACTTACTAAGCCACCCTGGGATAATGGTCACCACAATATACCCTGTGTATTATAGGTTGGCCAGAAATCCGAACCTCAACCTCTCATAGCTCAACAGGACTTCAGTAATGGAGCTGTTATTTATACCATTATCAAAGAGTCAGCCAGGGAATAGGTATGGAGTTTTACAGCCCATTTGCTCTGGCCCTTTTAGAGTTACAGATGTTACTGGTCACGATTTATGCCCTACCTATAATGAATGGACTATGGTAGACATTACTCGTAAATATGTTTTAGAAACACACCTGAAGGGAGATTTGTATTAATATAATTGTACGGTATATTTTGGATTATTTAAGTATTTCTAAGTGTTCTCCCTAGACCTCCACCAATCTTAGAAACATCACCCAAAGACAACCCCATGTTGATATAAGTTTGCGAATTATTCGGTAGAAAATGCCCTGGCCGAAGAGCGGATCCACCTAAATGGCATGAAACGTTTTAAAATCACCAACCTAATGAGGCCAATGTCCTGAAAATATAAACACTAATTGTGCTAATCATGAGGGAGGAGGGGGTCCAGAAAGTTTCCCCTTAACACTCCCAATAACTTGCCGATATTTGTATTTAAATTTGGCTAACAATACACAATGTTATGTTGTGTGTTATTATGTGCTGGCCTATTTACTTGTGTTTAAGCAAATATATAGATATAAAGGAATATAAAACTTTGGGAAGAGACAAAAACAAATTAATGGAAATTTTGACAAAGACAATAGAGGAGGGAGAGAGTACAAAGGAGTACAAAGGAAAACAAGCAACAACAGGTCTAGTGACCCTTCTAGGCTGCTTGTCCTCCTAAACACTGAGGATCAAGTGTCCAAACAGTGGTTTAGAGTGGGTAAGGGAACATTGGAAAGGGAACTACTGCCCTGGAACTAATATCCGTGGCAGGATTAGGAAGTTAGTAGGGGACAGATGGGTTAGTAACTGAGGGGAGGATAAAATAAAGTAATTAATTTACAAACGCATTTAGTCGCAGGTTTCTATCTATCTATCTATTGCCTGACGCCGTGATCCCCGAAGGGGTGGCCACGAACGAACCGCCCCCATGCACCTCTGTCCCCAGTCAGTCGACGCCCCTCCCCCCAACCAGCACCGCCTTCGTTCATGTACTTCCTCACTCCATCCTTCCACCTCATATTCGGTCTACCTCTCCCCCTCTGTCCCTCCACCTCGCTCTCGTACACCCTCTTAGTCATTCTCTCGCTTTCCATACGTTCCATATGGCCGAACCATCTCAAGTTGTTCCTTTTCACACTTTCCAGCACATCTACCTCCACACCACACCTCCTTCTTACTTCCTCATTAGTCTGTCTATTCCTCCACGTAACTCCGCACGCACTCCTTAAGTAATTCATTTCCACTGCTCTCACTCTTGGTCTGAGTCTCTCAACCAACGTCCATGCTTCGCTTCCGTAAGTCAGTGTCGGGATTACCACACTGTCATGCAAGGACTTCTTCACTTCCATACTGACCACCCTATTTCTTGTTACTGCTTTTAGCGTTCCTACAACCCTCTTCCCCTGTTGTACCCTCTCCCGCACCTCTTCATCCATAGTCCCATCTTTACTCAACACACTGCCCAGATACTTAAAAGAGTTGACGATCTCCATAGCCTGACCGTTCAGCTTCACCTCACACTCTGTGACTTCACCCCTTTCGAAGACCATAACCTTGCTCTTCCCCGTATTTACCTTCAAATTCCGTTTTTCGCACACTGTTCCAAACTCATTTACCAGACCCTGCAACTCCCATTCATTATCACTCATCAGAACTGTATCATCCGCAAACAGCAGTATAGGTAGCTTCCACTCAATTCCCTCCCTTTTCAGCGATACACCAACATCCACTGCTCTTGATAGTATTTCTTTCATGACTCCATCCATATATACAGTTAACAACCACGGGGACATCACACACCCCTGTTTCAAACCAACATTCAGGTCAAAGAACTCGCTCTGCTCACTCTCCACACGTACTGCCGCCTTTGCACCCTCATACATGCTCTTCACTGCTTTCAGCAACTTGCCCTCTACTCCGTATATTCTAAGTACTTTCCACAAACCTTCTCTATCCACTCTGTCATAGGCCTTCTCCAAGTCCATAAAGGCAACATACACCTTTTGTTTCTTCTCCAGATACTTCTCCACAACACAATTCAGGGTAAAAATCTGATCTACACATCCTCTTCCCTTCCTAAAACCTCCCTGCTCGTCGCCTATCCATTTCTCCGTTCTCACTCTCACTCTCTCAATCACTACCCTAATGTATACCTTCCCTACTACGCTTAGAAGACATATTCCTCGGTGGTTACCACACACTCCTCTTTCCCCTTTGCCCTTATATAGGGGGACTATTATGCCAGTCTTCCAGTCATCGGATGCACTCCCCTTCTCCCATGCTAGTTTGCACATTTTCCATACCCATTCTATCACTATCTCACCACCATACCTCAACATTTCCCCACACACTTCATCTGTTCCTGGTGCTTTCCCCAACTTCACTCTTTTCATGGCTTCCCACACTTCTGACCTCCTGATCCCCACCTCCTCCTCCACTACTTCTCTTCTTCTCCCTCCCATACCATATCCAGCTATGTTTGCTGGCTCTTCATTCCTTTCATTTAGCAACTCACTGAAGTACTCCGTCCATCTTTCGACTCTCTCTTGCTTCTCGGCTAGCATTCTCCCATTCTTATCTTTCACACCCTTACTGTTTCCCTTGCTACCTTCCCTAACTTTCTTGACTTCTTTCCAGAACAGTTTCTTACTCTCCCTCCATTTTACACTCAGATTCCTTCCAAATTCCTCATCTACTCTTCTCTTACTTTCCTTCACTACTCTCTTCACCACCCTCTTACTCTCCACGTACCTCGCTCGTTTCTGTCTCTCGGAATCTTCATTCCCTCTACTACCCAACCACACTCTATATGCTTTCTTCTTTTCTTCCACAGCTATTCTTACCTCTTCTGTCCACCATGCTGTACCTTTCACTCCCCTCCCTCTTCTACTCACTCCACACACCTCCTCACATGCTGCACAGATCTCATCCTTAAACACGTTGCTCATCTCCTCCACTTCCTCCATAACTTCCAGGTCGAACCCACCTAGTCGTCTTTCCACTGCTCTCCTGTACTCCTCCCTGACTTCCTCCTCCTGCAACCTCTCCACCCTCCTCACCATTCCACCCTCCTCTCGCCTCCCTCCCGCTCTCCTCACCCACTTCTTTTGTATCCTAACCTTCGCTACCACTACATAATGATCAGACAGACCCCCTCCAATACCCCTATACACCCTAGCATCCATCACAGATTTCTTCATTCGTTCATGCGATGCGAGATATTTGTCTAGGCGAAGTTTAAATGAATCAACGGTGCTGCAGTCTATAACATCTCGGGGGGATAGAGAGAGAGAGGGAGAAATATTAAAGTAGGGAAGTGGGGATATAATGTTACAGTGTTGTGATCATGATAACAGAGTTGGCATGAAACCTCATTTGCCGAGTTGTGGTATAGGACCTTCTGGTAGTTATGGCTGTGGTGGTTGGTGGAGGTGTTTGTGATTGCAGGGATGGTGGTTGATGGTGGTGGTAGTAGTAGTTCAGTTCAGTTCACTTCACTTTATTTCATAATATACATTACACAATAACATATATTGCATAGACATATCTCCCAACGAATATAAGCGCGAGAGAAAGAAAAACAAGATAAAATATATGCATACATGTTCAGTATATGAACACATATATTGAGACCTGTTATAAATATCCTAATAATACTGATTATAAATAGTAATTCATGTTCTGGGCAAGAGGTGCACGGGCGCCCTACGTTCCTCATGACCTTGCACCCACTGAATCCTGGATTTAACTGTATTAAAATCATAAAAATGTAGCACAATATTGTATTATCTGCAACACAGTTTATATATATAAGAGTAAAAACATATTTCCTGTAAATATGGAAGATTTAGAGAAATATTTGAGCATCGAAAGTGTTTAATTCTAAAATAGTATCGAACTTGTGTAAGTGCAAGGTGATGGGGAAGCAGTAATTACCACAATCCTCTGCCACACCATGACTACTGCCATAGTGCAAGGTGATGGGGAAGCAGTAATAGACCACACTCCTCTGCCACACCATGACTACTGCCATACTGCAAGGTGATGGGGAAGCAGTAATAGACCACACTCCTCTGCCGCACCATGACTACTGCCATAGTGCTTGGTGATGGGGAAGCAGTAATAGACCACACTCCTCTGCCACACCATGACTACTGCCATAGTGCAAGGTGATGGGGAAGCAGTAATAGACCACACTCCTCTGCCGCACCATGACTACTGCCATAGTGCAAGGTGATGGGGAAGCAGTAATAGACCATACTCCTCTGCCGCACCATGACTACTGCCATAGTGCAAGGTGATGGGGAAGCAGTAATAGACCACACTCCTCTGCCGCACCATGATTACTGCCAATGTGCAAGGTGATGGGGAAGCAGTAATAGACCACACTCCTCTGCCACACCATGACTACTGCCATAGTGCAAGGTGATGGGGAAGCAGTAATAGACCACACTCCTCTGCCGCACCATGACTACTGCCATAGTGCAAGGTGATGGGGAAGCAGTAATAGACCACACTCCTCTGCCGCACCATGACTACTGCCATAGTGCAAGGTGATGGGGAAGCAGTAATAGACCACACTCCTCTGCCGCACCATGACTACTGCCATAGTGCAAGGTGATGGGGAAGCAGTAATAGACCACACTCCTCTGCCGCACCATGACTACTGCCATAGTGCAAGGTGATGGGGAAGCAGTAATAGACCACACTCCTCTGCCACACCATGACTACTGCCATAGTGCAAGGTGATGGGGAAGCAGTAATAGACCACACTCCTCTGCCACACCATGACTACTGCCATAGTGCTAGGTGATGGGGAAGCAGTAATAGACCACACTCCTCTGCCACACCATGACTACTGCCATAGTGCAAGGTGATGGGGAAGCAGTAATAGACCACACTCCTCTGCCACACCATGACTACTGCCATAGTGCAAGGTGATGGGGAAGCAGTAATAGACCACAATCCTCTGCCGCACCATGACTACTGCCATAGTGCAAGGTGATGGGGAAGCAGTAATAGACCACACTCCTCTGCCGCACCATGACTACTGCCATAGTGCAAGGTGATGGGGAAGCAGTAATAGACCACACTCCTCTGCCACACCATGACTAATGCCATAGTGCAAGGTGATGGGGAAGCAGTAATAGACCACACTCCTCTGCCGCACCATGACTACTGCCATAGTGCAATGTGATGGGGAAGCAGTAATAGACCACAATCCTCTGCCACACCATGACTACTGCCATAGTGCAAGGTGATGGGGAAGCAGTAATAGACCACACTCCTCTGCCACACCATGACTAATGCCATAGTGCAAGGTGATGGGGAAGCAGTAATAGACCACACTCCTCTGCCGCACCATGACTACTGCCATAGTGCAAGGTGATGGGGAAGCAGTAATTACCACAATCCTCTGCCACACCATGACTACTGCCATAGTGCAAGGTGATGGGGAAGCAGTAATTACCACACTCCTCTGCCACACCATGACTACTGCCATAGTGCAAGGTGATGGGGAAGCAGTAATAGACCACACTCCTCTGCCGCAACATGCCTACTGCCATAGTGCAAGGTGATGGGGAAGCAGTAATAGACCACACTCCTCTGCCGCACCATGACTACTGCCATAGTGCTAGGTGATGGGGAAGCAGTAATAGACCACACTCCTCTGCCACACCATGACTACTGCCATAGTGCAAGGTGATGGGGAAGCAGTAATAGACCACACTCCTCTGCCGCACCATGACTACTGCCATAGTGCAATGTGATGGGGAAGCAGTAATAGACCACAATCCTCTGCCACACCATGACTACTGCCATAGTGCAAGGTGATGGGGAAGCAGTAATAGACCACACTCCTCTGCCGCACCATGACTACTGCCATAGTGCAAGGTGATGGGGAAGCAGTAATAGACCACACTCCTCTGCCACACCATGACTACTGCCATAGTGCTAGGTGATGGGGAAGCAGTAATAGACCACACTCCTCTGCCACACCATGACTACTGCCATAGTGCAAGGTGATGGGGAAGCAGTAATAGACCACACTCCTCTGCCACACCATGACTACTGCCATAGTGCAAGGTGATGGGGAAGCAGTAATAGACCACAATCCTCTGCCGCACCATGACTACTGCCATAGTGCAAGGTGATGGGGAAGCAGTAATAGACCACACTCCTCTGCCGCACCATGACTACTGCCATAGTGCAAGGTGATGGGGAAGCAGTAATAGACCACACTCCTCTGCCGCACCATGACTACTGTCATAGTGCAAGGTGATGGGGAAGCAGTAATAGACCACACTCCTCTGCCACACCATGACTAATGCCATAGTGCAAGGTGATGGGGAAGCAGTAATAGACCACACTCCTCTGCCGCACCATGACTACTGCCATAGTGCAAGGTGATGGGGAAGCAGTAATTACCACAATCCTCTGCCACACCATGACTACTGCCATAGTGCAAGGTGATGGGGAAGCAGTAATTACCACAATCCTCTGCCACACCATGACTACTGCCATAGTGCAAGGTGATGGGGAAGCAGTAATAGACCACACTCCTCTGCCACACCATGACTACTGCCATAGTGCAAGGTGATGGGGAAGCAGTAATAGACCACACTCCTCTGCCACACCATTACTACTGCCATAGTACAAGGTGATGGGGAAGCAGTAATTACCACACTCCTCTGCCACACCATGACTACTGCCATAGTGCAAGGTGATGGGGAAGCAGTAATAGACCACACTCCTCTGCCGCAACATGACTACTGCCATAGTGCAAGGTGATGGGGAAGCAGTAATAGACCACACTCCTCTGCCGCACCATGACTACTGCCATAGTGCAAGGTGATGGGGAAGCAGTAATAGACCACACTCCTCTGCCGCACCATGACTACTGCCATAGTGCAAGGTGATGGGGAAGCAGTAATAGACCACACTCCTCTGCCGCACCATGACTACTGCCATAGTGCAAGGTGATGGGGAAGCAGTAATAGACCACACTCCTCTGCCACACCATGACTACTGCCATAGTGCTAGGTGATGGGGAAGCAGTAATAGACCACACTCCTCTGCCACACCATGACTACTGCCATAGTGCAAGGTAATGGGGAAGCAGTAATAGACCACACTCCTCTGCCACACCATGACTACTGCCATAGTGCAAGGTGATGGGGAAGCAGTAATAGACCACAATCCTCTGCCGCACCATGACTACTGCCATAGTGCAAGGTGATGGGGAAGCAGTAATAGACCACACTCCTCTGCCGCACCATGACTACTGCCATAGTGCTAGGTGATGGGGAAGCAGTAATAGACCACACTCCTCTGCCGCACCATGACTACTGCCATAGTGCAAGGTGATGGGGAAGCAGTAATAGACCACACTCCTCTGCCACACCATGACTACTGCCATAGTGCAAGGTGATGGGGAAGCAGTAATAGACCACACTCCTCTGCCGCACCATGACTACTGCCATAGTGGTAGGTGATGGGGAAGCAGTAATAGACCACACTCCTCTGCCACACCATGACTACTGCCATAGGAAGGTGCCCCGCTCATACGCCGAAAATAATTAGAAAAGGCAACCCGAAATACTTTTACAATTTTGGATCTAAATGTTGTTTCATTATTCCACAAAGAAAGTCCATACTCTGGCATACAATAAGACTTAAATAGAAACACAAAACTATCAGTGTTTACATGTTTAAAATTCCTTTATATTGTGTTAAAACTTGAGTAAAAAGTATTAAGTCTGAATTCAATGTCGCCTTTATCCTGCAAATCATTGTGTATGATATGATCCAGGTACAGTCGTCAGGATTAATTCGTTTCATTTTCCCTGTTAGTAGCACTGCACGGTAGAGAGGTATCCCCTCTACCCCCTTTCCTTGTTGGTCCCATACCCTCACCTAAACCCTCCCATTTTATCTCCGACCCCAGAACTACACCCACCCTCCCTTCTCTCGCTCTTACCCAGCTAGGAGCTACTTCTGGCACCTCACCGTTTACATTTATTCTGAACACCTGATGAAGGAATGAAGTATTTCACACACATCTCTCGACCACCATCTCCTGCACATTCAAAATATGAAATAAACGAAACGTAACCTGAAGCTGCTAATTACTAGCGTTACTAGTAGGGTTAACGTTACTGTATAGTGTTTATGGATATACCAGGTATGACGGGTAGATATACACACATATTTAATTATATATAAGGTATAATGAGATGATTTGGTTATACACGAAACTGTTATACAGAGTGGTATTGTAGTAGAATAATTATAGGTCAGTTCAATATTATAACTCTGGTAGTTTGTCTGGGATATAATAAATGAGCGTTATATAGTTATTAAGTAATTATTCTTAACAGATGTGAATTCCAATTATCTTGAAAGTTATCTCAAGAGAATAAGCGTGCATAGGCCTGAAGCTTTCAATAGTATTATATTGAGTAGATACTCTACGTCTTGCCATTACTCAGAGAATATTTAACACAATTTGCTATGTTTCAACCAATATTGCTACATAGCCATAGCGGTAACTTGGTTAGAACACAAGATTCCTGATAAAATAGAGTAACCTTATGGCAAGGTTTTAAGGGTAAGGTGACAATATGAATAAGTCCTACTCTAGTGTATGGGTGAACGTAAATGTTGAGGGAAAGGGAACTTTAAAATAAGACCCACCCTGATGGATAGATGAGCGTAAGAGTGCCCTAGGGGTAGTTAGTAATTATAGGGCATATATATTGGTTATCAACCCTTCAGGGTTATTAAGCCTGTTTAAATCAAGTAATATTTTCAAAGCTGGAGCATCTTTTCAAAAACTACAGTATCTTGCCCACAGGTAGTTCGTGTCCCGTTTATGTAGAGTAGTTTTACATTATGGTCAATTAGGAAAGCAATATGGCCTAATAATTGAGTAGATAGCTATGTTAAGAGTGTTGAATTCACGTAATGCAGTCACATGGCCGACTTACGGGGCACATTCTCGGCAATAATTCATAGCATGTATTGGCAAATTGGCTGTTTACCCTTAATGAGTCCTGAATTGTCTGGCAGCAGTGAGATTTGTGGAGAAAATTATTGAGCAATTGTTTAGTTCTTGTATACGGTGTTAACCCGTACAGCCCCAGCGACGCGCCTGACGCATCACCCTAATTGCGCCGACCGTAACCTCAGGTGTAGCCACTCAAGAGGGCTCAGATTTGTGTGGGAACTGTGTACGTATCCCACGCAACCGTGCCGATGGTTGAAAACTCTCAAAGTCCAAGTGCGTGCGCGTGAGCGCGCAATAACCTGTTTTTTTGGGGTAATTGCCTTCAATTTTTTACTCTTGTAAAATACGTTTTCGGGGGCTCTGTAGGACCATTTTTTAAGCTTTTTGAGCGGTTTTTCGTGGTTTTTCCTTCATTCCTAACCCATTCGCTATTGTTTCTGGAATAAAACCATTTTTTGAAAACCGGCCGGGTTCTGGTGAACAAACATTACAAAACTAGCCGGGGCTCCACGGGTTAATAAGTAGTTATATTAGTATTAAATAATGTTTAACAAAGAAAAAATTCAAAATAATTGAATGGTTTATTTTGTGTGTTTATTGATGGGAGAGACTCGTGGTGTAATTGACACAGACGGCCCTCGTTGTCTCAAGTTTGTTACGTAGCGAGCCTGAGCCATTACAACGATGAAAAGGAAATACAACTTCGCGTGGGTTAGTTTGGCAGTTTTATTAGAGTATGGTAGTTCAACAGTATTAAACCATCAGTGAATCGGTATGAAACTTTCAGGTTTCAATGGTAGGCCTAAATGTATAAGTAGGAACACTCGAATCATATGTAAGGTTTTCGTCGAACATTCTCCCCCCCCCCCCCCCCCTCTCCATCTCCCTCTCTCTCTCTCTCTCTCTCTCTCTCTCTCTCTTGCTTTCAAATTTAGTAAAGCTCATACTTAACTCTACCTATGATACATTGCATTCCTTCATTAGTTGTTCAGAATACATGCAATTGGTGAGGTCCAGAAGTAGCTGGGTGAGAGCGAGAGAAGGGAGGGTGGGTGTAGTTCTGGGGTCGGAGAGAAAATGGGAGAGTTTTGGTGGGGGTATGGAACCAACAAGGAAAGGAGGTAGGGGGATACCCCTCCACCGTGCAGTGCTACTAACGCCTAGTTCAGGGGAAATGAAACGAATTAATCCTAACGACTGTACCTATAATGGCTCACGACCTAAAGATTATCATTGCCCAACTTTAATGTGTTATAATTAAGTTTCGACACGTTTCTTTGAAAAATCATACATTTAGTTTGTTTTTTATTAATTTTCAAGCCGTGTTTTTCTAAATCATGAGACAGCTTAATGTATAAATTTTCCATAACAGCTGTATTACTCGATATGAGAGCAATATCATCGGCGTAGGCCATTATATTAACCCTGTTCAATCGAAGTGTACATCCATGATCTATTTTAGATATTTCTTTGATAATTTCGTCTAAATACAAATTAAATAAGAATGGTGATAAAATACCACCCCGTTGCCCCATCCATATGACATTAGCATACTGATTACCCAGATAATTCATTATCAAATACACTAAATCAATAGGGATACCTCTATCTAACAGTTTGTTACCTAATATATAATGGTCAATTGTATCGAACGCCTTTGAGAGATCTACGAAAGTTATAATACCACTGCCTTTGTTTTTATAGTAATTATACATTATTTCCTTTTGTGAAAAACAAGCATCAGTTGTAGATATATTTTTCCTAAACCCAAATTGGCTTGCAGCTAAAGCAACTCTGGGTAGGATGGATTCTAGAATATGTATTTCAAATATTTGTATTAGACAAGACAACTGCATTACAGGCCTATAATTTGCAGAGTCTGTTATAATAATATTTCCCTTGGTATCTTTAATAATAGGAAAAATATTACCTTTCAGCAGTTGACATTGTAAGAAGCAATGAGTAAAGCAGCATTATAAAAACGAGTCAAGATATTAATAAAGCTATCAGAAGCCCTCTTTAGAAATAATGAATGGATATTTTCATGTCCAACCCCATTATTTAACTTTGAAATGGCTTTGCGTAATGACACGTCTGAAATTTTCAAATGCATAAAGTTATTATCACTCCAGCTTGCCTTCAATCTTTGTGTGAACTCGTTCTCATTATGCGAATCATTTGTCTCTTGCGAGCCAAGGAAATTTTCTGAAAATACATTAGCTATTTCTTTATCATTTGACTTACCATCAATTATTTTTGAAACTTTATCACTACTTTTAACATTACGTACTTCTTTCCAAAATTGTGTTTTATCTTTAATTCAAATTTCTCAACAATCGATTTGCATATTTCTATATGTTTATTTTGTTTACATATTTTCAGACTATCTTTAACACCTTACGAGCGGCTAGGTCGGTAACTTCTACTACCTGCCAAGCGGGGGGTTTTACCCTAAACGAGCTTATTTCCGTGCTCTTTTTCATGCATAAACAAGAGCCAGAGCATAATACAATTATGTATCCCTGAAAGGGCGATAATTGAGCTTTCCAATGACACCAGAACCATCCTTCTACGACCACGCATTCTCAGGCAACGATCGTGCAAGACGAAGGAAAAATCCCTAAAATATGGTAATTTCCTTACATTATTCCCTGTGTAGTGAGGTAGTGAGTATGGATGAGTGTGGAGGGGGCCTCAGTTGTCGCGCGGTAGTGGTGGGCGATACCAAGGATTTTCTTTTGATACAATACGATACCAAGTATTTTTTCATCCAGTATCGGTAGTATCGAGTACCGATACCAAGTACTTTTGTAGTCAGTATCAGTTAATATGAGTACTATACAGTATTATATTTAAAGGAGAGTAATGTGCACTTAGCCTACTGCATATGTATTTTACAGATCCTTTATTATATGTATTTCAAAACGCAAACGTAAACAAAGAGCGAATGTAAAAGAATAAGAAAATAAATTGCATCTCAAGTAAAATTACTGATACCGGTAACTATACACTGGTAACAAAATATTAACTATAATAAAGGTAATCCGAAAACACTGCGTGTCACCGAGATAACTGATGAATTAAAGTGAAGAACACGGTACAAATCGCAAAACGTTTTTTAATTACGCTAGATTTAGCACGTTAGCAACAACAGAGGAATCTCGTCCAAAGCTACTCATTCTTACAGAGGTGCCATCTGCTGATATTTTTCTTCTCAGTTAGCTAACTTTGCTGCAATGTACAGGATTGCCAGACGCTCGATAAAAGTATTTAGACATTACTAAATTATGGATAACTTTTGTTATTACGAAATGTTCCATTACACTCAATTCTCAAGTACTCATAATACTTGATACTTTGCCTAAAGTATCGATACTTTTGATACCAGCCTGGTATCGAAAGTATCGATATTTTGGTATCGATACGCCCACCACTATCGCGCGGGACCCGTGCCGACCGGTCAGAGCCGACCTACGCTCCTCCCACCGCTCGGCTCTCTCTCAGAGCACATTATGTGCTCAAAATTGCATGCGACTATAGCCGGGCCCCGCTCTTTAGGTTGGGGTTCTCTTGTCCGACTATAGCCAGGTGCCGCCAAAGAGGGGTTAAAAGTTTTCCTTGGATGAAGCATGTCATTGTGTTCGTTTGTGCCTCGGTTTCTACCATTTCGAACCCATGTTCAAAGAGCATTTCTTGCAATATGATGTAAGTTTGTTATTCTTCGATTCCACCCAGGAACAATCTTAAATATATTTAATTTAAAACACCTGATCTTTAACTTTTGCGAAGCAAAAGATAAATGTGAACATATTTGATGATAATGAAACTCAATTTCTTTCAAATGACTAGAGTTGTGACATCCAATATCATTACACTATATTGCAGGTAGATCTTTCATTTCAGTTAAGCCACAACACATTAATTCATCAATCTCTCCAAATTCTCTTGGATTTAGTGAAGGCCATTTAACCCGTTCTTGATACAATGTCTTATTTTCCACGTCCTTCCATCTAACAAATGTATCTGATATTATATTACAGTTAACATGTATATTGGTAACCAAGGGAAAATGGTCTGAACCAGTAATTGTTGGTAGTATATTAACATCATTAACTATAATGTTTTCGTTACACCTGCCTATTATAATTATGATCTAGCCATTTGCTTAGGGAATTTCCGTAGCCTACAAAGGAAAATTAATCACTTGAAAGTGCATTAACATCATAGCATTTAAGAGAGTTATTATTCATAAACCGTGATACATTTTTCCAGACACGTCCCGAGAAGGGATCTGCATTAAAATACCCCCAAAAGAACAAAGCATCAAAATCGTAATCTTGAATGATGCTTTCCATCTTTGAAAGTAAATCTAAGTATTTATTCAATGTAGTGATTTCCCACACATCGCTGTTAAGATACACATTTACTAAAACAATATCAACATTAGCAAGTTTAACAGAAATTATAATGAATCCATCTTGTGAAAAAACTTTGTTAATAGTAAAGAGTGCGTCCCTCTTCCATAACAGAACCCTGCCCCCCTGGGGTCGGCCTGCCATAGCAGCCAGAGCTCGATCAGAGTAGGTTGCCGCTATACTAACACTCTCATAACATTCATCTACATAATCAACAAGTCCTAATTTATCTTGTGTTAAAAACGTTTCCTGTAAAACAATAATGTCATATTTCCTTTTTGTTAGTTCACGAATTGGGTCAATGTTTTTCAGCAAGGAGCAAGAGTTATATGTAAATGATGTTCTCTCCATATGATGATAATGAAAAAGGAAAAACAAAAATAGCAAGATATTGTAAGAAATAGACACAATTATTTATCAATGTTAACTCTCTCCTCAGTTTTTCTTCTATTATAAAACTTATCAATAAGCATTTCTTCAGGCCATAAATTTGCGTCTAATAATTTATCTCTATCATTTACATTGACTGTGACTTTAAAGGCCTGAAAAGCATCAGAGTGTATATCTAACTTAGAAATGTTGTTAATACTAACATCACAGTTTGAAGCAATATATTGTTTTAGATCATCTATGCGAACATCATTTTCAACTCTTCCTACAAATACGTCTGCATACCTTGTTGCAGCTCTAAGTGTTGTTTGAGCTCGTTTTCTGCTACCTTTAATAGCCTTAAAAACAGATCCATTACTCGTAATTTCCCTCCTCTTTATATTCTTTGACTGCACCTTGGTCCAGTCTTTATCCTTGTCAGCAGCCACTGTCGCACTGTTGTGATGCTGTGAAGAGCTTCCATCTCCAGTGTGAGAATTCCTTCTGTGCTGGGCCAGCGAACGATGTGTAGTGGAAGACGCGGCCGCCCCCTCATCCCCCTCACCGCCTCCGCTCGCCTCAGCCTCCCTCCTTACTCCATCACTGGCGCTGGCTGGCAACCTCATTGTTGTATTGTTGTCATTAGTATGGATGTTATTCATTGTTGAGTTACGTTTGATACCATTTTTTGATGTGACTCGTGCGTAGCTGTTATTCCTTTGTTCAATGTTCTCCATATGTTCAGGTGCCAGTAGATAATCTCGTGTAACCGCGATGTTTGAAGCAGTGAATCTCTTGGGCCTCACTGATGGTTGATGAGACAATTGGGAAGGTGTTCGAGAAATGTGTGTTGCTGCATCGCTTCTCCTGAGAGCCACTGTCTCACTCCTGGGAACCGTTGGGAGTGAAGTGGGTGAGTAAGCGCCAGAAGACCGAGTCACTAGCAGTGTAGAGTTTGCCGTAGTTGAAGCCTGCACATGGTTGGAGTGTGTGACAGGTGAGTCAGAGACCTGCGGTGGTATGCACTTCCGATCACCGTCCAGGCCCTCCCGCACACTGCTTCGAACCCCAGTTGTGTCATTCAAAAATTCCTCGTACGTTGTGCCAAAATTGTCTGCATTTTCCAAATTAGTAGTAAGAATATCTTGTCTGAGGGTTTCTAAATCAGCTACCGTATATGATTCACGCCTTGATACATCTCGTGAAGCCTCATGAAGTCCAGCTACAGCAGATGAAAACTTTTGCTTAACCTCTCCCAGGTCAATCCTCACCTGCCTAATAGTATCTGCCGTATTAAGCACTTCTGTTTTGATTTCCAGTATCTGAGGAACAAATGTATTAAGTTTATTGACCTCGTAACTGAGTTTGGTTAACAGAGGTGCAAAAATCTCCATCCCAATAGGTGGCATTTTCTTGTAAGAATTACTCACGAATTTCACCTTAAGTTTAGCTTCCAATACTTGTTCATGTAGATCCAGAACATCACAAAGATCCTTCCTTTTTTTTCTCCGGGTCCCGCCTCCATGGAATATTATTCTCGAGCACATTATTTAACAGTTCCTTAGCACTTTTTATTTCCACGTGAGCGTAAAACGAGTGAGTCACATCTTCAGGGGTTTGTTTTGAGTAATCCAGTCTTGCCGAATTTATGAAGCACAGCATACAGTTAATCACAATATCCGGTTCTTCCATGTTTTTGAATGAACAAAAGTAGTTAAATTACAAAGTTATTCAAACAAAATGTTATTGTCACTTAAAAGTGTTTATATACGTCTCTTGTAATTACCACAAATGTTATGGCACTTTTAGTTCACAACTTTAAAACACAGTGCTGTCCCAGGCTCAAGTAATGTTGATTACCTTCCACTTGGCCCCCCATGTTTGAGTTATGTCACAGGAATCTGATTAAATATATCCTATTAATCTTCCACTATTGCATTCACAGTCACAGTGTTGTTCATAATATATGTGGTGCATTACACATTATTACACACATTCTTGGGTAACACATCAACAGGGTGGGCCGTATATACCGGGAAGTTTAGCGGAGCTCTCACAGACAACCTCTTGCTGCGGCGGCGGCGGTAGTAGTAGTGGTTGTTAGTGGTGGTAGTTGTAGTTATTAGTATTGGTAGCTCTGGTTGTTAGTGGTGGTAGTTGTGGTTTGTGGTTTCAGCAAGTGTGGTTGGTACTTGTGGTCATTGGTGTTCTTGGTGGTGGTAATTGTGGTTAGTGGTGGTGGTGGTGGTGGTGGTGGTTGGATGTTGTGGTAGTTGGAGGTAGTGGTAGGTGTAGTTGGTGGTGGTAGTGGTGGTGATAGTGTAAATGCAGCAGCAGGTCAATTAACGTTTCGGACATTGAAATGGCCGATTCTTTAAATATATATTAATTATTCTTCAATATTTGTAAGAAAATATACCTGCGACATTCCAGGTCCAGGATTAGAGGATGCCATTCTTGACAGAGTTAGATGTATTCCAGAAGAGGTGGCAAAACAAATAGACTAATTTAATAAGTTTAAGTCATCTAGCCCAGAAGGCATACTACAGAAAGTCATGGGAGAAGTACGCAATCAAGTGTCACCCAATTTCGTTAGAATATTCAACGAATCGTTAGAAATTTGGGGAAATACCCGAGGACTAGAAGTTGGCTTACGTGACCCTAATGTTAAGATAATGGATCAAGACTCTTCCAAGAAATATCGATCAATTAGCTTGACATCTATTATTGTAAAACCTTAATATTGGATACTAGTAGATAAGATATTCACTACCTGGAAACCCACAGCTTAATTCTTGATTCCCATCCTTGCTTCAAGCGATGCTGGTTTTCTCTCACCAACTTGCTGGAATTTTCCATGAAATGTTGATTGAGAATGACAAACTTTGCACAATAGACATCCTTTATTTATATTTTCAAAATATTTTAGACAACGTGTCTCACTACAGGCTAATGCCAGAAGTTAATACACTAGGCATCAGTCTAGATGTAGCAACTTGGATATGAAGTTAACTAACTGTTAGACATCAGAGAATTATCATCAATGTTATTTCTTCTGAGTGAACTACTGTCCCTTCTTAAGATCCACATTCATCTGGCCTTGGCCGACGGTTAAATATCATACATGTAAATTAACCCGGGAACTGCCGGGAGACTCTTAAGAGTTTCCCCGGCGGACTGCGGGAAGACTCTTAAGAGTCAGAGAATAAAATAATCAACTTTTGACATCGATTTTTGTTTTTGTTTTGTTTTTTTGGCCCCTGGGCCATGCAAAATCTCAATCCTCTACCTCCCCTCCTTCCCCACTTTCCTCCTCTCCTTCAGTGATCACCTATTTTCCCTGTTATTCCCTTATTCTGAGGTATATTTTCGTGCTAACATTGGCGAGTTGCAAGCAGGGCGTTGTCATCACTGATAGCAAACGAGTGAAAGAGAGAGAGAGAGAGTATCGATCGACTGTGTCTCAGTGGCCTTGGGGGAAATTGGCGGGAAAGCAGCTTGCCTCACCCATACATTATACAACTCGCGGGCTATATCTCCGATTTTGACCATCCAAACGATGTTTTCACTCGTTTTATTTTTATTTCAGGTTAATACCTTTATAATCAACCCATAATAGGCATGTATGGATAAGTATTAATGCTATTTATGGTAAAATGAATATTTTAGTGACGGAAACACCTCAAATACATGCGCACAGGGAGAGGTGTCTAATTACCCCCATGCGCACTTGTTAGGTTAAGGACGGGTTGTCCAAGTCTTGTGTGTGACTGAGGCCTTCGATACGTGAGCGAACTAGAATATTAGATGACTGGCAGAGGGCCGCATTAGTGCACAGTACTGTTGAGTTTAGAACTACAATGGATTATAATATAAGATAATTAACACCTTATTAGCGGGCTAGCGGTCTATTTATATGTACCGCTCAGCGGGGTGTTTTTAGCCAAAATAGGGCTGTTTACGTGATCATTTTCATGCCTAAATAAGACCCAGAGCGTAAAACAAGTATCTATCCCTGAAAGGGCATAAACAGAGCTTTTCAATGACACCATAACGATCCTTTTATGACGGCTAGTTTTCTTGCAACAACCGCGCAACACGAGTGCAAAAAGCATGTTATTCGGTACTTTCCCCATACAATTCAGTATGTAGCGAGTGAGAGAGGGAGGGAGGAGGTGGGATTCATGTCAGTAGGTTCGCCGCGGTGGTCTGGAGCAGTCATATGCTCGCTACTCTCCTGCCACCACTTGTCTCTCTCTCTCAGCAACATTACGTGCTGAAATTGCCACACGACCTATGTCGCGCGCCGCCAGATAGTCCAGATTTATTATACTCGACTTATGTTGAGCGCCGCTAGTTAAGGGTTAAACTAACCTATTAAGGCTCCTTTTAATAACATTCAGGGAAATTAATACAAATAAAGCTACCTATGCGCATATTGCATAAATTACGACAATATCTTTATATTTCTTGGAAGTTTGTGTTTCTTCTATCAATGAATTTCGGCCTCCTGTCAGGTTCCCCTGCCCTGGGATGATGGTAGGGTTTGGTGAGGGGGAGGGGAATAAGGGAGATTAACTGTAATCAAATTATAAATATGATTGGCTCGAACAGATTACGTAAAGATAACAAAAGGAATAAATATATTTAGAATTTTGGAATGTGTGGTTGACATCCAAGATACAACAATCTGTACAACAAAGAGAGAGAGAGAGGTATTATTTGTTGTGTTATGCCATGTTATTTTTAAACGTGATATACTCTGATTGCGGTTTCCACCTTAGGAAATAGCGTCAATCAACAACTTGGGTTCCACTCCACTGGGAAACAACTAACTTTGTTTTGTTTTATAATCTCACTTCAATAATAAGCAATGGACAAATTACACAGAAAAGGTATCGTGATAATAACAATAGTCAAAAACAGATGACTGATTGAGAAAACACTCTGTGAACAACTTATTCATGATTTACGTACCCAAATACTGATATAGCATAAAACAAGATCTGAATAAGCGTTCACTGGTTTTGACGTGTAAGTGTGTGTATTTATTCCCGGATAAACATATTTTTCCATAAAGGATACAGGAGCCTATATCCGAAGAAGTATATATATATTTATCCCACAAAAGAAGTGTAAAATGTTCTCTCTAAATCGAGCGACGGATAACTAGGAATAGTGAAGAATGGACAATCTTCGATAATTACGTTAACTAGGAACCTTATCATATCAAGTAAACCCATACTAGAATCATCGTTACCATTACGAAACAAAAGAACACTTAAAGGTTTATAGGAATGATAGAAGCCTGGTAGAGTCTGTCGAACACGTTGTCACTTGGATAGTTGTCCCCCGGTTGATCACAGGGCCTCGAAGAGTTTCACACACTCTTGATAGGTCCAGATCTTTCTCTCTTCTTTCTCTAGTCACTCTCTGCACTAGTTTGTTAGCTAAACTGTGGTGGTTACAATATAATTATTTACAGTGGCACTATTATTATCAAGGTTACTCCTACTGATATGAGTTCTTCCTATTAGAAGTGCTGCACTCTAGATGTCTTGCCCTGATTCCCTTTTTAACTAGGGATCCTAGTGTTGCTTGGCTTTCCTTTGGTTTGGGCAGGTGGTAACCCTTTTTGGGTCGGCGTCAAGGGGCTTATCTCTCGGGGTAGTAGGGGCATGTGGGAGAGTGATTATTGATTAATAGAGGAGTGGGAGGTTGTCTTAAAATTATTTGGAGTGTGACTCTTAACAGAGGAGGACATTCTACGATTTCTGGAAAGAGGGCTATCCTCAGGCATGACATGTTAAGAAATGAATAGGGAATTATTGTGTTGGGGACTGAGTAGGGAATTTGGATGTTTTATGGTGGTAGACAGAGAGGAAGGTTGGTAAGGGAAAATGGCTTTGTTGCCTAGCATGGCTAATTTGGCTTGAAGGATTATTATAAGACTCGATGGGGGGGGGGGGGGTATTGAGGGGGTTGATGGGGAATTTGCATATAGAGCTCCACACTGTATTCAAGCACTAGGGTGGTCAGGTTTTCTCCGAGATTTAGGGGCGCGTTTTCTGGCTTGCTTCTCACTCGTTGTTGAGGTTGGTCCTGGGTCCTGGAGGGATTGGGTTGCAGCGGTTGAGGGGTTGTGGGAGTTGCTGCTTGAAGACGGGAACAGGTGGGTAGATGGTATTGGCTTTTGATGGCCAGACCCCGTCATGCTATTGTTCATTACTTTACATGTTCATTTATTGCTGAACTGTTTGGACAAAGTTTCCTGTAATATATATTTCGTTAATTGTATGTGTGTGTTGGCGGGAGGGGGGTGGGGGTGTGGGGTCATAATGTTGTTCGTGTTGGTCACACAAACAAACTTTCTTTTTTCCTTCTACCTTATTTTAAAGATTATATATTTGTTGTTTTTTTGTTTATGTGCATGAAGGAGACAAAAGAAATGTTGCCTGTAACGAGCATCTCCCCCAAAACCAAAAGAGTGACAGCCAAATTCAAGGGACGTTGGAGTCAAAATGCCTGGACACACGAAGTTTGAAGTAGTTTAAATTTGCATACAATATTAAACTAATAACTACTTCTTGATATACAGTATAGTAATGCTATCAATATGTATTGGTGGGATCTGAGTGTTTATTACCAATATACTGCAGAGTTCTTTCATTATATTTAAGCCAAATATATTGACCATAACCTCTATAACGCAGGATTAGAGTATTAAAGTACGAGATTATATTCTACCATTTAGGGAGAGTCAGTCAGGAAATAGGTTTGAGAATTTACAACCCCTTTGCTCTAGCCCTTTTTTGAGTTACAGAGGTTTGGGGTCTTGATTCCTGGCCTACCTATAGTGAATGGACCTATCATGAACTGAATTCATCACTCGTTCACAAGCAGAGATACAATCAAACATGAAGTTTTTATAGTTGCCTACTCTGGAAAACAAATGAAGATGTTTGATCAATTACTCACATATATATATATATATATATATATATATATATATATATATATATATATATATATATATACTGTATATATATATATACTGTATATATATATATATACATATATATATATATATATATATATATATATATATATATATATATATATATATATATATATATATATACAGTATCTATATATATATATATACCGGTATATATATATATATATATATATATATATATATATATATATATATATATATATATATATATATATATATATATATATATACTGTATATATATATATACTGTATATATATATATACATATATATATATATATATATATATATATATATATATATATACATATATATATATATAATGTATATATATATATATATATATATATATATATATAGATATATATATATATATATATATATATATATATATATATATATATATATATATATATATATATATATATATATATATATATATATATATATATATATATATATATACTATATATATATATATATATATATATATAAATATATATATATATATACTATATATATACAGTATATATAATAATAGTAATCATAATCATAATAATATTCGGTATATTTCAAGCAGGCAGCAAATGAGGCTGAAGGTACACAGACTTAAAACTTTGATCTTATCCTAAGGGATCAACAGACTGATCCTGGCTGCTAACGAGAGCGCCGACATATACCTCAGAGAGAGTAGGGTGTGGGCAGGTGACTTTGTGGGTCCCCCGAGACTGGTTCGTCCAGACTTAGCCTTCACGGCAAGGTAAAGGTTTTGAGAGAAATTTCCCCTGCCGGCGCGTGGAATCATCCCTTACCGCACTTCTCGAAAGGGTAGTCAAAAGCATGCTGTCTCCTTAACTCACCTCCTCTTACTAATCATCTACAATCACTCTCTACTTGACGCAATGTTGCATCTCTCTCTCTCTTCTATTGCTATTAAAATCATCAGTGTTCTTCACAAAAATACTCAGTATTTACCTCCTCCCTCATAGAGAATGGTGGGCACCCACCTTTCAACACGCTCCCATCATTCTTTTGCCCAACTCTCTAACCAATGATTTATTCGATTTTCATAGTCTTTCTTCTAGTCAATAAGCAACCTTTGGAACTCTCTCTATCATCCTATGATTTGAACTGCTTCAAGCTCCGTGTGTCCAGACATCTTAAATCTAACGTACCTTGAATTTGGCTCTGTCACTCATTAATAATTTAGAATTAGAAAATTCAGACTGTGAGAAAGATCTAGGTGTGTTTGTTAGCAATGATTTGAAGCCTAGAAAACAGTGTATAAGCGTTCGTAATAAGGCAAACAGGATTCTCGGGTTCATCTCTAGGAGTGTGAGTAACAGAACTGCTGATGTTATCTTAAAACTTTACTTGTCATTAGTGAGACCCCATATGGATTATGCTGTCCAATTTTGGTGTCCTTATTACAGAATGGACATAGATTCATTGGAGAGAGTACAGCATAGAATGACAAAAATGATCCATAATATTAGAAATCTTTCGTATGAAGAAAGGTTGAAGAAATTAGGTTTACATTCGTTAGAGAGACGCAGAGTTAGAGGGGATATGATAGAGGTGTTCAAGTGGGTTAGTGGGATTAACAAAGGGGACATGACAAATGTACTAAAGCTCAGTGATAGTGAAAGAACTCGTACCAATGGTTTCAAATTAGATAAATTTCGTTTCAGAAAAGATATAGGCAAATATTGGTTTGGTAACAGAGTTGTAGATGGGTGGAATAGACTACCAAGTGCTATAGTGGGGTCTAAAACGGTAGGGAGCTTTAAGATAAAATTGGATAAGCATATGGACGAGAAGGGTTGGGTGTGAAGGGGGATCAGCCGGGTTGGGCCAATCAGCACTCTGCATACCCCCATAATCCTGCGTTAATCTCTAACCGTTTTGGTAAGATGATCCTCAGGGTATTAGAGTGTTGAGCCTATAATTGGGCTTTGTAATTGAACTGGGGTTGTGTGGGACAGGGATCTGCCTTGCTTAGGCCAATCGGCTTTCTGCAGACTCCCATTTTCTTATGTTCTTATGTTCTTATGTAATATTTGGGGAAGATACCTGTTACAGGCAGCTTTGCCTTTTGTCTCCTTCATTCACGTAGAAAAACAAATATAATAATAACAGAGGTTGATCGTCCAGTACAGTGACTAAGCGCGTTCTGCCCCATGACCATAACACATATACAGTGTACGTGTGTCTGTGTTTGTGTGTACTGAGAGAGAAGAAGAGAGATAGAGATCGGGAATATCAGCTTCAATTTTTCCCGTCCCGTCGTCCCGTCCCACTCTTCGTGGAAGTCGACAAAAAATTAATATTGACATAGTCTTCTATATTTCCATAGTGCATTTTCACAGTGTATTTGTACAAGTATTTTTCACCTCCCATCTAATTGGCTTCCCGTGTTTTTTTTTTTTTTTTTTTTTTAACTATTGTCCAATATTCAGTCAACATACGATCATCAATGTTTATAGTTTGCAATTAGTCTGCCACTAGATTTTATATTCTTCCGTTACGTATATTGTAAGGACTTATTCATTAATATACAGTATATCACTATCAAACTTTTTGTATATAAATATATATATATAATTAATAATAATATATATATATATATATATATATATATATATATATATATATATATATATATATAACATATAACATATAACTCTACCAACTTTCTTATATTCTTTGACTATTTAAACTCTACAGTGGAACACATTCTATCCATTTCTCCTTTCTCAGAAATCTCCATCTTAGAAGATTTCAACGTTCACCACCACCAATGGCTCTCCTCTCACACTACTGACCCAGCTGGTGAACAAGCCTACATCTTTTCTATCATAAATGACCTAGAGCAATTAGTTCAGCAACCCACACGTATCCCGGATCGCATCGGAAATCGGCCCAACATTCTTGACTTGTTTCTAACTTCTAACCCTTCTTCTTATACTGTTGATCTTTTCTCTCCTTTGGGCTCCTCCGACCATAAACTTATCTCTGTCACCTGTCCTATCTCTCCAGTATAGCCACCCGATCCTCCTAGCCGGCGGCGCTTGTGACACTTCGGCGCTGCCGACTGGGAGGCTCTCCGGCAGTACTACTTTGATTTTCCATGGAATGATTTCTGCTTCCGTGGCCGGGGACCCTCGGAGAGTGCTGAACGCAATAGCGAGGTAATCCTATCGGGCATGGAAGCATACATTCCATTCTCTTTCTCTCAGACTAATGCTAAAAATTGTTTTGGTTTACTCACGCCTGTTCTACTGCTGTCCGCAATAAGGAGGAAGTATTCAAACGGTACCGACGCCTTAAAACTCAAGACTCTCATTCTTCCTATGTTACGCTAGGCTACAAGCCGCTTGCTCAGCCATTGTTTCCTAACCTACGACATCCCAGCTAGACTTTATTCGCCTAGCAGACACCCGATTAGGATTATAAACTCTTATGTTATGTATGCAGCATTTGTATTCACGTTGAGTGTAAGCCTTGGTTGTTGTTGAGTTGCACAACCCGAGCAGGCTTTTGCATTGCCTGAGGAAGTACTTCTTTTGTTGTTGGGGATAATACAATTGCACATGTATCGTTATTCCCGTGCCAGTTAACACTGTATGTCCCTACACTTGTCATATCTTGTTCCTGCTTTATATAACAGTTCAAAATCCGATTCGATCATCTTAAGCAGCATCAGACTTTCTTCAGAAGATTCCTGTTCGATGCTTTAGGACTTTCATTCACTTTCTTTAATATAGGAGTGACAGTTTATTATTGTTTAGAGTAACTTTAATTATACCTTCTTCTTGTTTGCATTAAATAATTCCAGTGATTTAATTAAGCTCTCTATCTTTTTCCTTGTATACATTATTAACGTAATTGTATGTTGATGTGATCAGGCTGTATCAGAGATCATCAGCCTGTAGTAGTAGTGCATTAATACCGAGTTAGAGGATACCCCGCTATCGCAGATTTAACTCTGGAGGGTATAAGTGTTTTTGTGCGCCGGCATTATAAGTTCGAGGGTTGGATCTAGTGTTACCGTTGTGGCTGTGTGCCTTTCTAGTCCAATGATTAAGAGCCCTTCTTGTATACGAGTCCCAGTCGTAATAAATGGCTACCTTGCTTAGGATTTTGTGAACTTAGAGAAATATTGCAGGAGTGTAGTGGTCATTTTTTTTTTTTTTTTTTTGAAGGAGTATAGTGGACACGGATTTTTTTTTGGCAAGTTGTATAACACTTAAGAGTCTTCAAGCATTTTGGAGTGAATAGTGCTGCATAAGAGTTTAGGTACTTCTTTTTTTTTATAAACGTTGAGTATTTTCGGTGGACACTACGTCGAACGACGGATCAATGTACAGTGAGGATACAGTACAGGAAGCAGACTCTGAGATGCAGCAGCGGGGTTTGTTAGAAGACATTAGAGTAATAACTAGTGAGGAGGATGCAAAGAAGTTTCTGGAGATGCCTATTACTGTTGACCGGGTGTCGGGGATTGATCGGTATGGTCTCCAGTGTTTGGCCACGGTCATGGGTCATGTGGGCACTAGCAGCATGACGAGAGGTGACCTGGTGGCCTGGGTTCTCGGCGGGGTGCGTGGGGCTTCGGGTGGAGCGTGAGCTGGGGCACCTTCGGCCCAGCCCCCATTCCACTCGACTCCTACCATGGCACCCCCTCGGGCTCCGGAGCCGGGTACGGTCCCGCAAGCCGATAGTCACTGGCAGCGTGGTTTGCAGCTGGGTGGATCACTGGGTGGGTCTCCAATTGTTGCATCTCCTCCTCCTCAAGGTTTAACTCCAGATATGATCTTCCAGCTTGAGATGGCTAAGATGGCTAAGCAGCAGGAATACCAGCTTGAGATGGCTAGGATTCAGGCTGAGGAGAGAAAGGCCGTACGGGAGGCTGAGCTTCAGGTTGAGGCTACGAAGTACTGTTCAGACAGAGATCTTGAGAAGTCTCGGGTGGAGTCGACAGGGCAGCGTCTCTGTTCTGGGAATCGAGGTCTTGATCAGTCTTTATCGCACCTGCTCAAGTTGGTCCCTGTATTTGATGAGTCGGGTGTCACCGAATTTTTCATGCGTTTTGAGAAGAAGTGCCGGGAACACCAATGGCCCGAGGTTAAGTGGGCAGCCCTTGTTTCCTCTAGGTTGGTTGGCAAAGGACTCAAGGCATATGATGCGTTGCCCTTGGAGTCTTGCGTCGATTATGAGGTATTGAAGGAAGCTGTTCTGCGGGCGTACGAGTTACAACCAGAGACGTACAGATTGAAGTTCCGGGGTGTAACGAAGGGTCGTGAGTGCACCTTCCTTGAGCATGCCCGGGATCTGTCCGATGCATTTAGAAACTGGATGCGTTCTGAGAAGGCATCGACGTTTGAGGAGTTGAAACAGCTGATGCTTCTAGAACAATTTTTCAAGTGTACGGGCGGCGATCTGACGTTGAATCTTAAAGAAAAAACCCCGAAAACTCTTCAGGCGGCAGCTGAGATGGCTGACCTTCGGTTATCTTTGATTCGTGGGTGCGGTTCTGCACAGAGAAGTGATGCAGACAATAAGGAGCATAACCTTCCCCCTCCCCGAAACACTGATACACATAATTACACTATGAACAAGAGCAACGACATCAAAACTGACCATAAACCTAGTACCGTCCCGTTTAGAAAGGGTCCGGGTCCTTCCTCACCTCAAGGGAAGCCCAAGGGAAAGCTAGAGTGCTTCCATTGTCATAAGGAGGGACATTTTGCAAGAGCCTGTCCAAGCAAGCTACCTAATGCAGTTGTGTCTTTGGCTCGCAACATTGGGGTGTCCCCGAAGTCGTCTGAGTTTGCCCGGGGTATAACGTCAGAGGCTGGGACGCAGCCAGTGGAGAAGAATCCGGAAGGCTCGAACCCTGTCCGCGATGTCTTTTGCTACCATCGAGGGCGTGGCTGCGTGAAGTGGGCTGGTAAGAAGCATGGAGTTGAGCTGTTGCGAGACATGGGTGCCTCTCAGACTTTGATGAAGAACTTTACTGTTAGACCAATAAACGTGACACGGGTGGTTGTGGTGCAAGGTATCAATGCTATCAGGTCATACCCGTTGGTCAGGATGGAACTGGAGGTAGATGGTGTGACACGAGAGTTGGATGTTGGAATTGTGGAGAACTTGCCTGTTGGGGGCATCGACCTCCTTCTCGGCAACGACTTTGCGGTGCCTACTTCTGAGGTTTCACCTTTAGTCGTTGCCGAGAAGCCGGCCGACATGAGTAGGGAGTAACAGGAGTGGGTAGAGAAGTGTCAAGTACAGCCTAGGCGTGCGTTGTTACAAGATCTCTTGCATCCAAAGTGTCACAGCCTATTCCTCAGTCTTCTGATCAATGGAGGAACGGTTGGAAGAAGACGGCTAATGTTGGTAAAAGTTTGGAGAGTTTAGTACCAGCAGCTCTTCTTGGCGACTCAGTATTGGCACCATTGTTGGAGTCTGGAGAAGTCCCAGGACCTGTCACAGCTAGTGAGGAGGTAGGGCAGGAAGAGACTCCGAGGCAGCAACGTTACACACAGAGAGAACAAAGGGTTGCTCAGTTTGATATTGGGGGAGGACATGGGTTGCTTCAGAAGCATTTAGACAGGTTGGCTCCCTTGGATATTAGTAAACTGCAGTTGGAGGATCCGGAAGTTCAGAAGTGTGGTAATGGTGCTGTTGAGCTTGAAGAGGACGGGGATGCAAAGCCAGGAGATTTTTTTTTATATTGAGGGAATATTGTATCGGCGATTTCAAGACCCGAGGAGAAGTTGGGAGGGTGGGTCAGGAGTGGTAGACCAGCTGGTTGTGCCGAGGGCGTGCAGGGATAGCCAATAAGGTTGGCCCATGATGTGCCGTTGGCAGGACACTTGGGAGTACGCAAGACGGTAGCGGCTTTGTTTAAGTTGTTTTGGTGGCCAGGTTTAAAAGCACAGGTTGTGTCATGGGTGGCAATGTGCAGGACCTGCCAGAAAGTGGGGAAACCGAACCAATGCATCCCAAAGGCTCCGTTACAACCGATTCCTGTCATGGGGCCTCCCTTCAGTAAGGTACTTATAGACATGGTTGGTCCCCTCCCTCCTACTAGTGCCGGTAATAAATTTCTCCTGACGATAATGGATGTAGCGACCCGTTATCCTGATGCATACCCCATGAGGAATGGCATGGCAAAGACGGTGGTTAGGAACTTGCTTTTGTACTTTTCCCGGTATGGTTATCCGCAGGAAATACAATCTGACCAGGGGTCTAACTTTACCTCGAACATATTTACACAGACAATGCAGCAACACGGGATTAATACTGTAGTGTCGTCGGCTTATCACCCTGAGAGCCAAGGGGTGTTAGAGAGGTGGCATTCGACCTTAAAGAGTATGGTCCGTTGTTATTGTCTGGAGAATGGTAAAGACTGGGACCTTGGTTTGCCCTACGTATTGTTCGCTGCGAGAGAGGTACCTGGTGAAAGCCTCGGGTTTAGTCCAAATGAGCTTGTGTTTGGTCATCGCATCAGAGGCACTCTCAACATGGTTAAGGAGATCTGGGAGGGTACTAGTAAGCCGTGTTCGCTATTGAAAAATGTCCTCGAGAGCAGAGAACGGATGTTGAAGAGCTTGGAGTTGGCTGGTCGGAACCTGGTGGGACCTCAGGCCCTGATGAAGGACACAAGCAGGCAAATAAACTTCTAAATAATCCAAATGATAACAAAATATTTTGGTCTACTCTTAACTCATTTAAATCCAACTTCACTACTGCTTCATCCATTCCACCATTAAAATCTCCGACTGGCAATCTTGTAAGTGACCCACGAGGTAAAGCTAACCTTCTTGCGGATATTTTCTCCACCAACTCAACCTTAGATGAAATAAATCAAGATGTCCCTGTACTTAATTTTAATTCGCCTGAAATTCCCTCACTTAAGATCCACACCAGACATGTCAAAACTATTTTGCAGAATCTCTCGGTAGATAAGGCTCCTGGTCCAGATGAAATTCCTCCAATAGTACTTAAGAATTGCTCCTTGGTGCTCGCTCCTGTATTGGCAAAAATTTCCGTCTGTGTACTCATACCTCATGCTTCCCAGTACCCTGGAAAGAAGCAAACATCCATCCAGTTCCTAAAAAAGGTGCCTCTTCAGATCCATCAACTACAGACCAATAGCTATAACTTCCACTCTTGGTAAAGTCTTTGAAATTATATTAAATAATCACATAATTAAGCATCTTGAGAATAATAAATTAATCAGTGATAGGCAATATGGTTTTAGACGATGTCGATCAACTGCAGACATGCTTTGCCTTCTTACGCATCAAATCAACCAAGCTACAGACCAACATGGTGAAACACATACAATAGCACTGGATATATCAAAGGCATTTGATAGAGTCTGGCATCAATCCTTATTGTCGAAGATGTCACACTACGGCCTTGCATCATTAGTTCCACTAATTTCTTCTTATCTTCATAACAGAAAAATATGTGTAATGGTATATGGCCTTTATTCTCAATTTCACTCAATAAATGCTGGTGTTCCCCATCGATCAGTTTTGGCCCCAATTCTGTTCCTCATTCATATCAATGATCTCATATCTACCACTCATAATCCAATACATTCCTACGCAGATGACTCAACACTCCACAGTTCCTTCACATTTACCAATTCTTTCACCCAACCCGATCTTATAAATTCAAAAATAAACACTGCAATTTCTCTGAACCAGGTGTAACATTAACTACTAACTTGAGCTGGACACATTATGTTAGAAGCATTGCTAAGAATGCCTCTAAAAAACTGGGACTCCTGTACAGAGTTCGAGAATTCTTCACTGACGAGCAGTTGGCCGTGATATATAAAAGTCATGTGCGTTCTCAGATGGATTACTGTGGGGTGGAAGTGGAGTGGTTGCATTGAGGCAGTTGGACAAAACTCAAAATAAAGCTATTAGATTAATCAATAACCATGCAATCACACAGGACCTTCCTACATTATCCATACGAAGAAACGTTGCATCCCTTGCATTATTCTACAGATATTTTCACAGCAATTGTTCCGAGGAACTTGCTTCAATTGTGCCGCCTCTCCACATCTTTCCGCGTAGAACTAGGGCAGCTGAGAGCGCCCATGAATTTACACTTTCTCCTCCACAATGCAGAACTTCTGCTTATCAGAATTAATTTATCCCCAGAGCTACTACTCTTTGGAATTCACTTCCCTCGAATTGCTTTCCACAAACTTACAATCTAAAAATGTTTAAATCCAGTTGTTACAAACATTTTATGAATGGAGGATGCCTTTAGGCACATGGACCTTTTTGTTTTATCTGTGTTTTTCCTTCCTCCGTTCATTGTCTCTTAAAAAAAAAAATGATGAGAAGGTGAAACTCCGGGAGTTTCAGGTGGGTCAGGAGGTGTTGATCTTGCTACCTTTGGTGGGTCATCCCTTATCCGCTAAGTATGCTGGTCCTTATAGGGTGGTGGAGAAGATCTCAGATCTTGACTACCTGGTGGCCACTCCAGACAGGAGGAAGAGAAATCAGTTGTGCCACGTAAATCTGATTAAGGAGTATGTGAGGCGCCCCCCTGAGCCTCTCACTGTCCCGGTGATGACTTGCAGCGATCAAGGTGGAGAAGGAGGAAGGGACAGTCATGCTCAGGTGGAGGATAACTGGGATTGTCATGTCTCCGCAGACCAGTGGGCGGGGAACTCGAGACAGGTGGCTCACGAGGCTCTAGAGCACCTGCCTGAGCAACAGCGTGTAGCCGTGCAGCCGTGTTCGATTTATACCCTGCTGTGTTTGCGGAGTACCCAGGCCTCATAACTCATGCGGTGCATGATGTGGATGTAGGACATCACCCACCCTTTAAATCAGTGCCATACCGAGTCCCTCCTATCAAACTCCCAGCACTCAGGGACGAGTTAGCGTATATGTTGGATCGGGGCCTGATAGAAAAGGGTGCAGTTAGGTGGACATCTCCTGTCACTCTGCAGCCCTAGCCTGATGGGAAAGTTTGTTTTTGTATTGATTTCCGGCGGTTAAACGGTTTAACCCCCACCAATGCTTACCCACTTCCTCGTGTGGATGACAGTGTCGACAAGATCGGAAAGGCACAGTATTTGACCAAGGTAGACCTAGTGAAAAGTTACTGGCAAGTGCCGCTGTCGGAGCGAGCAAAGGAGGTTTGCGTGTTTGAGGTGGATGGTAACACCTACCGTTGTAACGTCATGCCCTATGGACTCAAGAATACACAAGCGACTTTCCAGAATCTGATGAATGACTTAGTAGCAGAAATCCCTAACTGTACTGTGTATTTAGACGACGTGATCATTTATGACGATGACTTTGAAAGTCACTGTGCACACATTGAAGCCTTGTTTAACAAGCTTAGTGAAGCGGGCTTGGTGGTGAATCTGGGAAAGTGTGACTTTGTAAGGGCAACTGTGCAGTATCTAGGATTTGTGGTCGGGAGAGGCCAGGTTTGCCCTCCTCAGAATAAGATGCAGGCTATCAATCAGTTCCCTAGACCGACCACCAAGCGGCAGATTATGAGGTTTTTGGGCATGATCAGGTACTATCGCCGCTTCATTAAAGGATATTCAACTGTGTTGGCACCTCTGACTGACTTATTAGCGAAGGATAAGAAGTTTCTGTGGGCGCCGGAGTGTGAAAAGGCATTTTCCCTTGTTAAACACCTTTTATGCACACATCCAATACTCAGGGCCCAAGACTTCGACAGGCCGTTTCAGTTGGTAACTGATGCCAGCGGGGTTGGGGCTGGTGCCGTCTTGATGCAGACAGACGAAGAGGGCCTGGAACACCCAGTAAGTTTTTTCTCCAAAAAGTTTAATTCGGCCCAGAAGAATTACTCAGTGGTGGAGAAAGAATTACTGGCGATAGTGCTGGCACTCAGGCACTTCGAGGTGTATGTTCCGGCCTATGGACCAGTCGTGGTAATGTATATTGATCACCACCCTCTTAAATTTCTCAATCAGTTTCACAATCGGAATATGAGACTGACACGGTGGTCGTTGATGTTACAGGAGTACAATTTAGACATTCGCCATATTGCCGGTAGTGATAACGTGATTGCTGACTGTTTATCGAGGGTGGAGGATCCGAGTTAGGCTACCACAGGTGTGCGGGTTTGTGTGGAGTAAAATTGGCTTGCCCCTGTAGTGCAGCCGCCATAAACATATTAAAATTAAACAATTCTATAAAAACTCTATCTTTAATAGTTAAATTTTTAAGTATGTTATAGCTGAAGTTCTGAGTCGAACCTGTACTTCTCTCAAAAGGCTGGGCTAGTAGAAGCTCGCTCTAGGAGCATAGCAGTATGAATTAAGCTATTGTGTTGGGAGGGGTTGTAATTTTCTTGATGAGAACTGAGCTTTGCCTTTCTTTGTTGCGAAGTGGTTAGGGGTGGCGAGTCTTATCGGCGCTCTGCTTGTCATATATGGAGCTCATTGTTGAGCGTCTAATATCTTGGGTGGGGTGTCACGCCTGCAGCTTAGCAGAACGCCATGTGGGCTCAGCCACTCGCTTGGCCACTCGCTGACACTCGCCAGGGCAATGAATTTGGCTACAGTCTATCTACAATGTTATACTTTCTTTCTTGTGAATCGTCATGTCACGGGCAGTATAGAAGTGGTCTTTATTTTCGTCTGTGACAATGCATTATATTTTATATCATCAGTTATAAGTTTAATGTATAAGACTGAATGATACAGCTAGAGAGTGTGAGTGAGTAAGTGCAGGAGGCAGAGGGTTGTGCGCGTAGTGTTACGCGTTGTCTCGGTGACGTCATGCCACGGCCGGGCCCTCTGAGTGGCTGGCCGCTTTGCCGCCCTTCTGCCGCAGCAGAAGGTAGACCCCCCGCACTCCTTGCTGCCTTTGTGCCTTCGTCGCTCAGAGCTTGCTTGACCAGCATAACCTTCACACCTCCCTTGCCATCTGTCCCCGACTTCCACCTATAGAACACTTTCTCTCTCTCTCAACTTCTTACCTCTTATTCTTCTAATCTATTTAACATCATAACTCCCCTTTGGTTCTGCACGATTTCATATATCGGCCATCGTATTATATGCTGAAGCTCTCAGATATTTCATGTTTAGTTAGACATTTTGGAGGGGTTAACATTTTGTCTGTAGAGGTTCGACACACTCGCGGTGTCTCCCTACCTATTTCTTGGTTGTCTGCTGGGCTATTTAATGCTAGACTGGGGTGAGGCTATTGATGTTGTGATTTCCGATGTGTACCAGGTTTTGTTGAACTTGTACAATCGCAACGGATGCGTGGGAAGCCTAGGTTGTCTTTCTGACTGTGTACCTTGTGAGTTTAGCACTGTGTTGCGAGTGAGGGCTTTTGCCTCTGCCACCCAACACTGTGCTAACTCGTTGTGCTTTGACTTGAAGAGGGTCGCCAGGAGAGAACCAGATACTAGCGATCTGGATCTCTCAAGAGAGCACCCCGTCATTTATCGTAATTTGGCCGTACAGTCTTAAGGACCTCGCTAGGCTACGAGCCGCTTGCTCAACCAATGTTTCCTAGCCTACGACATCCCAGCAAGAATTTATTCGCCTAGCAGACACCCGATTAGGATTATAAACTCTTATGTTATGTATGCAGCATTTTTATTCACGTTGAGTGTAAGCCTTGGTTGTTGTTGAGTTGCACAACCCGAGCAGGCTTTTGCGTTGCCTGAGGAAGTACTTCTTTTGTTGTTGGGGATAATACTATTGCACATTTATCGTTATTCCCCTGCCAGTTAACACTGTATGAACCTACACTTGCCATATCTTGTTCCTGCTTTATATAACAGTTCAAAATCCGATTCGATCATCTTAAGCATCATCAGACTTTCTTCAGAAGTTTCCTTTTCGATGCTTTAGGACTTTCATTCACTTTCTTTAATATAGGAGTGACAGTTTATTATTGTTTAGAGTAACTTTAATTATACCTTCTTCTTGTTTGCATTAAATAATTCCAGTGATTTAATTAAGCTCTCTATCTTTTTCCTTGTATACATTATTAACGTAATTGTATGTTGTTGTGATCAGGCTGTATCAGAGATCATCAGCCTGTAGTAGTAGTGCATTTATACCGAGTTAGAGGATACCCCGCTATCGCAGATTTAACTCTGGAGGGCATAGGTGTTTTTGTGCGCCGGCATTATAAGTTCGAGGGTTGGATCTAGTGTTACCATTGTGGCTGTGTGCCTTTCTAGTCCAATGATTAAGAGCCCTTGTTTTATACGAGTCCCGGTCATAACACCAACTCTAGCTCTTCCCAAGATTTCTGGCATCTAGCCAAAAACCTCTCCAACCATTTCTATTCCTCGTCTTTCCCTCCCCTTTTCCACTCTGATGGCACAACCATCACTTACTTCTTCCTCTGACAAAGCTAAACTCTTCACTCAAACTTTTGCTAGAAACTCCACCTTGGATGATTCCGGTGCTATTCATCCCTCTCCACCCTCCTCTCTCCTACTTATGCCTAATATCCTAATCTCTTCTAAAGATGTACTTTCTACCCCCTCTGGGCTTAATACTAGTAAAGCGTACGGTCTGGACGGTGTACCTCCTCTTGTTCTCAAAAACTGTGCTTCCGTGCAGACTCCCTGCCTAGGCAAACTCTTTCGTCTCTGTCTATCCTCTAACGTCTTCCCTTCATGCTGGAAATTTGCTCACATTCAACCTGTCCCAAAGAAGGGTGTCCGTTTTCAACCCTCCAACTATCGTCCAATTGCTCTCATCTCTTGTCTTTCTAAAGTTTTTGAAACTATTCTTGCTTCCAAATTTCTTAAGCATTTCTCTTCTCATAATCTGCTCTCAGATCGCCAGTATGGCTTACTTAAGGGTCGCTCTACTGGTGATCTTCTTTCATATCTTACTAACTCTTGCTCATCCTCCTTTCTGGAATTCGGTGAGACTTTTTCTATTGCAGTAGACATATCGAAAGCCTTCGATAGAGTCTGGCACAAATCTTTAATTTCTAAACTACCCTCCTTCGGTTTCTATCCCTCCATCTGTGCCTTTGTCTCTAATTTCCTTTCCGGCCGTTCCATAGCCGCAGTTGTGGACGGCCATTGTTCACTTCCTCACCCTATAAACTCCGGTGTTCCTCAGGGCTCTGTCCTATCTCCTATTATCTTTCTAATTTTTATAAATGATCTCCTCAACTGTACCTCAATTCCCATGCATTCATACACACACGACTTAACCTTACACTACTCCATTACTTTTTCAGAACGCCCCAGCCAACAATTCCTCAACGACAAACGTAATGAAGCCATAGAGCTCTTAAATTCTGATCTAAATACTATCTCCAATTGGGGCAGAGAAAACCTTGTTACCTTTAATGCTTCCAAAACACAATTTCTCCATCTATCTACCCGTAAGGAACTCCCAGCGGACTATCCCTTATTCTTCAACAATACAAAAATCAATCCTTCATCTTCTCTCAATATTCTTGGTGTCTCTTTTCTTCTGCTCTCAGTTGGAAGGACCATATTACCAGTCTTGCTAAGGCAGCCTCCCAGAAGCTAGGTGTGCTCAACTGCCTTAGGTTTTGTTTTTCCCCTGCACAGCTTCTTGCTGTGCATAGTACGAGGGGGGGGGGGGGTGCATAGTGCTTCTTGCTGTGCACAGGGGCATAGTGCATCCTTGTATTGAGTATTTTTTACATGTGTGGGGAGGTTCCTCTCACACCGCTCTCCTAGACAAAGTTGAAAGGAAGGCCTTTCGTATCATTAACTCCCGTCCACTCACCAACTCTCTGCAATCTCTCTCTCTCCGCCGCAATGTTGCATCTCTCTCGCTATTCTATCGCTACTATAATAATCAGCGTTCCTCAGAGCTTTCCCAGTGTATACCACCTCCTTTACGTAGGGCACGTGGTACCCGTCTTGCAACTCAATCCCACCCCTACTCTGTGCAACTCTCCAACCCAAGAGTGAAACGTTACTCTCAAACTTTCTTCTACTCAACACCTGAGCTCTGGAACTCTCTCCCAGAATCAGTCTTTCCGTCTTCCTATGACATAAATTGCTTCAAACTCTGTGTGTCCAGGCATTTTGCCTCGAACGTCCCTTGATTTTGGCCCTGTCACTCTTTCAACTATGGGGGAGGCACTCGCTATAGGCAGTTCTGCCTTTTGCCTCCCTCAATCACATAGAAAAAAAAAAAAAGAAAAAAAAAATATATATATATAAGAACATAAGAACATAAGAAAATGGGAGTCTGCAGAAAGCCGATTGGCCCAAGCAAGGCAGATCCCTGTCCCACACAACCCCAATTACAAAGCCCAATCACAGGCTCAACACTCTAATACCCTGAGGATCATCTTACCAAAACGGTTAGAGATTAACGCAGGATTACGGGGGTCTGCAGAGTGCTGATTGGCCCAACCCTGCTGATCCCCCTTCACACCCAACCCTTCTCGTCCATATGCTTATCCAATTTTATCTTAAAGCTCCCTATCGTTTTTAATCCCACTATAGCACTTGGTAGTCCATTCCACCCATCTACAACTCTGTTACCAAACCAATATTTGCCTATATCTTTTCTGAAACGAAATTTATCTAATTTGAAACCATTGGTACGAGTTCTTTCGCTATCACTGAGCTTTAGTACATTTGTCATGTCCCCTTTGTTAATCCCACTAACCCACTTGAACACCTCTATCATATCCCATCTAACTCTGCATCTCTCTAACGAATGTAAGCCTAATTTCTTCAACCTTTCTTTATACGGAAGATTTCTAATATTATGGATCATTTTTGTCATTCTACGTTGTACTCTCTCCAATGAATCTATGTCCATTCTGTAATAAGGACACCAAAATTGAACAGCATAATCCATATGGGGTCTCACTAATGACAAGTAAAGTTTTAAGATAACATCAGCAGTTCTGTTACTCACACTCCTTGAGATGAACCCGAGAATCCTGTTTGCCTTGTTTCGAACGCTTATACACTGTTGTCTAGGCTTCAAATCATTGCTAACAAACACACCTAGATCTTTCTCACAATTCGAGTTTTCTAATTCCACATTAGCTAGTTTATATTTAACATTTGTATGCATCTTCCCTATCTTTAATACCTTGCATTTGTCAATGTTAAACTTCATCTGCCAATTTACTGACCATTCGTGTAAGGTATCTAGATCCCTTTGGAGGCACTCTATATCTCTATCTGAATCAATTGTTCTCCCCATTTTGGTATCGTCTGCAAATTTACTTATCCTACTAGTTATACCTAAATCAAGGTCATTTATGTATATAACAAACAACAGAGGACCTAATACAGATCCCTCGGGGACACCACTTTTGACTGCTCCCCATTCTGACTTCGTACCATTTATGCTGACTCTCTGCTTCCTACCAATTAGCCATGACCTAATCCATCCCAACAACGCCCCACCTATTCCATGCGCCTCAACCTTTCTCATCAATCTCTCATGGGGGACTCTGTCGAAAGCTTTACTGAAATCTAAATATATTATATCATATGACTTGTCATTATCTACTGCTTCATATACCTCTGAGAAAAAAACTAAGCAAATTAGTAAGGCAAGAACGTCCCTGAGTGACTCCATGCTGAGAAGAATTTATTAAATTAAATGTATCAGTGTGGTTTCTAATTTTACTAGCAATAATTGACTCTAGTAGCTTTCCTATGATTGATGTAAGACTAATGGGACGGTAATTGGATGCTATTGATTTGTCACCTTTTTTGAAGATCGGAACTACGTTTGCAAGCTTCCAAGCTTCTGGAACTATACCTGTCTCCAATGACTTGTTAAATAAAAATGTTAATGGGTAACCTAACTCATCCCTACATTCTTTTAGTACTCTAGCATATACCTCATCAGGACCAGGCGATTTATGAGGTTTCAGTCTGTCAATTTCCTTAAGCACATAATTTCTACTTATAGTAACCGTACTTAACCTATTTTCTATACTATCGCTATATACCTTACGGACTTCTGGAAACTGTGCCAAATTTTCATTCGTGAAAACGGACAGAAATTGACTATTTAATGTACTGCACATTTCTAAATAATTTTCTGTCATTTCTCCTATCGAAGTTTTAAGGGGACCAATTACATCTCTAACCTTGGATTTATATAGTTGGTAAAAAGCTTTAGGATTATTTTTGAGTCATTGGCAACCTTAATTTCATAATTTCTTTTTTCTTTCCTAATATCCTTTTTTACCTGTCTTGGTAGATTCTGATAGTAAGCAAGTAGGTGAATTTCGCCTTTTCTAATTTTTCTATATATTCCTCTCTTTTGTCCTAGAAGATCTAATAGTCTATTATTCATCCATTTGGGTTGGTTCTGTGTTGATCTAAATTTTCTTTTGGGGATGTATTTATTTTGTGCGTTGAATACTGACTTGATAAAATTATCGTATGTATCTACCAAGGTTGACGTCTCTTCCTGACTTAAGATGACAGGTGCCTGAGAAGGGGTACACTCATTTGGACACCTGGATCGACTTAATTTTTTTGACCATAGGGTCCGCTAATAGGGCTCTTCTTAACCCACCATAATTGGCTTTTCTAAAGTCAGGTATTAATGTTGTATTCTCTCTGGTATTACCTTTCCATTGTATATTAAAATACACAGAATTGTGGTCACTATTTCCTAGGTGGTCCCCTATCTCTACATTATTTACCATATGTTCATTGTTACTGAAAACTAAATCGAGAATATTATTACCTCTAGTCGGCGTATCTATGAATTGAAATAAAAAACTATCTTGTACTACCTCTATAAACTCCTCAGAATCAGAGTCTCCTATTTGATGCTGCCAATCTATATTCGGAAAATTAAAATCCCCCATAATGCACACATTGCTAAACCTTGATGCCATTTTAATTTCCTCCCATAATGACGTTCCGTCATTTCTACTCATATTTGGCGGTCTATACATAACTCCAATAACTATGGTCTCACTACCTTCGTTAACCTCTACCCAAACACTTTCATTATCGTTATTTAGTCTAATACCTGATTTAATACAGCTTTTTGATGTACTCCTGACAAACACTGCTATACCGCCACCCCTCTTACTTGTTCGGTCATATTTAAACAAACTATATCCTGGTATATCAAATTCTGCTAAAAAATGCCTGGTTTCTGTATTAATCCACGTTTCAGTTAGCGCTATTATGTCTATATTTTCTTTGCTAACAAGGGCTCTAAGTTCGTTCATTTTGTTACATAGACTCTTACAGTTTGTGTAATATACTCTCAATTTACTTCTTTTCTTTATACCTAATTTACCTTTGTTTTTAGCGACATTTCCATCTTCCGTTGCACCATCACTACTATCATTTGCATTATAGTCATCATTTTTAGCATGAGACTGAATATCCTTATCGCTTTCGCTGACGCTAAAATTGTTCCATTTAACCTCTCATTTACACTCTCAATATTTCTGTTATATATATATATATATACTGTATATGCATATATATATATAATATATATATATATATATACTGTATATGAAAGCAGTAACGAGAAATAGAGTGGTCAGCATGGAAGTGAAGAAGTCCTTGACGACAGTGTGGTAATCCCGACATAAACGTACGGAAGTGAAGCATAGACGTTGGTGGAAAGTCTCAGACCAAGAGCGAGAAGTGCGTGCAGAGTTACATGGAGGGATAGACAGACGAATGAGGAAGTACGAGGGAGGTACGATGTGGAGGTAGATGTGCTGGATGGTGTGAAAAGGAACACCTTGAGATGGTTCGGCCATATGGAACTTATGGGAAGCGAGAGAATGACTAATAAGTGTGTACGAGAGCGAGGTGGAAGGATGGAGTGAGGCCGTATATGAATTAAGGTGGTGCTGTGGAAGGAGGGGTGTCAACTGACTGGGGACAGAGGTGCGTATGGCCGTTTCTTTCATGGCCACCCCTTCGGGGATCACGATGTCAGGCAATAAATATATATATATATATATATATACAGGGTGTTTTAAAACAACACTGCCAGAGTATGACGACCACATTGATAAAAATATATAATACACCTATTTCTATTCTATTTTCACCAAAAATATATTGTAACAGAGATAAATGGTTATTTAGAAATGTAGCAAAACAGGGTTCTGAGCTCAGCACAAAACATATGATACATAATATGAATGATTACCAAGTAAAAAAGGTAAAGAGGAGATATCTAACCCGGGAGCTGCGGGGAGACTCTTAAGAGTTCCCCCGGCGCACTGCGGGGAGACTCTTAAGAGTCAGAGAAAAAAAAATCAACTTTTGACATCGAAAAAAAAAAAAAACAATTTTTTTTTTTTTTTTTTTTTATTTATTTTTTTTTTTTTTGGCCCCTGGGCCATGCAAAATCTCAGTCCTCTACCTCCCCTCCTTCCCCACTTTCCTCCTCTCCTTCAGTTATCACCTATTTTCCCTGTTATTCCCTTATTCTGAGGTATATTTTCGTGCTAACATTAGAAATCCGATTGGAGGGTGTGGTCATCACTGATAGCAAGCGAGTGCAAGAGAGAGAGAGAGAGAGTATCGATCGACTGTGTCTCAGTGGCCTTGGGGGAAATTGGCGGGAAAGCAGATTGCCTCACCCATACATTATACAACTCGCGGGCTATATCTCCGATTTTGACCATCCAAACGCTGTTTTCACTCGTTTTATTGTTGTTTCAGGTTAATACCTTTATAATCAACCCATAATAGGCGCATATGGATAAGTATTAATGCTATTAATGGCACAATGAATATTTTAGTGACGGAAACACCTCAAATACGTCAGCACAGGGGGACGTTTCCAATTACCCCCATGCGCACTTCAGAGGTTAATGACCTAATCACATATGAATCATTACAAAATCAAAGTAACATAAAATTGGTAATGATATTTTGCAATTAGAAGAAAACTGCTAAGTATTATAATCCAAGTAGCGTAAAAGATATGCACCATTTGTAACGATGACCAAGAGGTAAAATAATGAATCTCAAATCTGGGTCAGGTATCCGAACACTGCTATAGGTAATTTAATCGTTCGTGAAACTGTTTGAATGGGAAAAAATTGTTCCTGCGCAATTTACTGTTTCAATACAAATACCTCATTACGTTACTATTATCACAGAGTACTAACGAAATATGTCTATCAGTTTTATGGTTGAAGTTTGACGATTTTACGTAGCTGTAGACATACAAGTATACGGTGTTCACTAATGAATATTTAATATCATCTAATGGTACCCAAAACAAACAATTTACGTCACTTGGACTTAACGAGTATAAAATAACAAAGGCAGAGACACACCTAAATAACGACAATCCATATTTATGTGATATTATAAGGTAAATAAAATCACAATGACAGAAGAAGATAGCACCATGGCCGAGCAGATGATTAAACACATGAGAAGATTCGTTATGACTCCAAAGCTTCGAAGAAAAACTCGAACTGGGATGGGAGGCAAAAAGGTAGGCTATTTGGGGGAGAGGGGGTACACTAGCCCATGTTCGGATTATAGCTCATACCTGGGTGTCACTAATTATTTTACTCTATGCCGTTTAAATAATTAATGGTATATTATTTTGCATTTTGTCCTTAGATAATCTTCTTCGTTATTGTATTTACTAATTAGCAGATGAGGTCTGGCAGTGTTGTTTTAAAACACCCTGTATATATATAAATATATACTTACGTATTTGCATGAATTACTCAATATATATATACACTCTACTTATATTCTTATTATATGACAGTTAACATTTAATATATAATCGTTATTATATTTCTTGTATTGATATCCCCATTGTATAAAGGGAAAACCAAAGGTTATTTTAACCCTTGTCTATTGGGGCCCGACGTAAGTCTGTATCTAAAAAGCTGGACAATGTGGTGGGGCCCGACTTAAGTCTGTGTGCAATTTTGGCGCAATATTGGCTCTGAGAGAGCCGAGCGGCGGGAGGAGCATAGGTTACCTCATGACCGCTCGCCACGACCGTCGTGTGCCCACTGACATTTACTCCACTCTACTCCACCCTTTCTCACTCACTACACACGCAATTATGTAACAAAATTACCGTATTTTAGCGATTTTGCCCTTCGGTTGCACGATCGTTGCAAGACAACCATTGATCGTAGAAGGATGGTTTGGGTGTCATAGGAAAGCTCAATTTACGCCCTTTCAGGGATACATAATTGTTTTACGCTCTGGCTCTTGTTTTTGCATGAAAAAGAGCACGGAAACAACCCCATTTATGGTAAAAAAAAATACGCTGGGTGGCACGGTCAAATATACTCCACCACCCGCTCTTAAGGTGTTAAACCCGAATTGTGCAGTATCATCTGACCTTTCAGACAGGGGTTATGAGAAATGATATTATCATCATAAAATGTTCTCTCGATCATGTGATCAGAACGTGAAGACAATATGAGTTGGTCGTGTTTGGTGAATTTAAACCACACCTCTTTTGTCTAACAATATCAAGTATTGGAGAACATTTCTGTAAGGTACCTGATGAATGGATTCACGTCACACTCAGGGTGTTACGACCGGCACAACGAAATAAACAAGGGCACTTAATATTGGACTACAAGATACGCTAGATCTGCAACACCGGTACGCTAATTCCAAACCCTCGAACTATTAAGCCGGTGAACAAAACACTTAAACCCTCCAGAGTTAATCTACTGGATAACGGGGTATCAAGTAACTGGGTTAAGTGTACTTCTACAAAGGCTTTCCGGTAACGGCAAAGCCTACTCACAACAAGAGTAATTACGTTTATAAAAAGCTCTCAAGTAATAACAATGCTTAAATAAACTATGACAAGATTTAATAAAAGATTATATGCTTACGTTATCTTTAGTGTGAGTCTGAACTCAACACTAAAACTCTTCAATGCTCTATGAAAACACTTGAAGTCTAGTCCTACAGCAAACAGATATGGAATCTTCTGAAAACGTCTGATGCTCTAAGATGCTCGTCGAATATAGAACAGGAATAATGCAGGGGGGCAGGACACCAAAGCGTGTATCTTAAATACACCAAAAAGTAGGATACATATATATGGAAACAAGAGAGTGCAACAACTCTGTGACAGCACCAACAACAGCAACTCAAAAACAGTACTTCCTTAGCCAAAGTAACAGCCATACTGGGTTGTGCACTATGCATCAACCTAGTCTAAAACAATACGTGAATAATTGCTAAAGCATACGCGGTTAAAGTTAATAAACAAAATGCTGTCTTTCTTACTAATAAAGTCTAGCAGCAGCATAAAGGTACAGGGAGCCTAGGCAGAGCTCAAGCATGCTCGCAGCCTACTGTCTCCCATGAACAGATTTCCCTTATCTTACGTTAAGTGACTAGGAGGCTCTCTTGGTAAGTCCAGATCTCAAGTATCTGGTCTTACCCTGGCGCTCCTCAAAGGTCAACAAAATGAGTTAGCAAGAATACAAGCAAGAGTAGGCAAAAGCCCTTCGCTTGTATACTGCTAAGCTCGCAAAGGAAAATATGCACAAGGGTGTACTACAGGCTACCTAGCTCCGTCGAAGTCGTACAGGCTCTGACTTGCCATATACATAACACAGACAACGACCAAAGATACCCTCCACTGTCTAGCATTAAATAGTAATAAAGAACAACCAAATAATTAGAAGCACCCAACAATATGAATCCATGTGACTATGATTCTAATAACCTCTAAAGCTAGTGCAAAACATATATGTGAGAACAGGCGCTGGTAATACGACTGGCCGACTATGGAAGTCGTATGCGAGAACCAGTAGGGATGGGTAATTGAATAAAGATAAGAAGTATTGGAAAGAAGGAGTTTAGAGAGAGACACAGCAGTAAAGGTGGTTAGATGTGAGACAGAATGCGAGGGACTTGTAGGGCCGAGCGCGCGATGCCATGTTCTGACGAGAGAGAAGGAGAGAAGTACTGAGTCTGGCCACCAGATGGCTCTGCGACCAATCACAGGCCGCTACGTCACATGACAAGCAGACGTCATATGCCATGCCAGGCCCGCCGTCCAATAGCGAGCGGGCGGGCCCACCTAGCGAGGAATGCACACGTACATACGCACACACACTGCCTCTTCGCTCTCCCCTCCGACTCTCTCTCTCTCTCCCACGCACTGCATGTTATAATCACTACCAGGGATATAAAATACTTCTAAGTGTCACAGACAAGAATAAAGGCAAACACTGATCTGTCTGTGACAACATGAATACTAAGAAAGAAAGAATATCGTTCTACGATTATTATAGCCCATTTCACTGCCGTGGCGAGTGCTAGCGAGTCACGAGTACATTCTGGCAAGCTGGCCAGCGTAACACCCCGCCCAAGATGTGGGACGTTTTAACCTCAGGTAAACGCCACATCTGACCAGACAGAATGCCCACAAACCCTGCATCACCCAGCTACTCCCCAAGTTGTGAAAAACAAGGCACAATCACAAACGTGAAAACACTTCATTATATACAAAAAATCTACACAACACTTCCCCAAAATAATAGTATCACTTAACAATGTTACGCTCAACGAGCAAGCTTCACCAAGCCTAGCCTACTAAGAACAAAAACTCAGAATGTCTTAGATTCTTGCTGTAACATACTGCACTTATATACTATCAAAAGAAAGAGTTTTTATGTGAGGATTTTGTATTATTTTAATAGTGTTTTTGGCGGCTTTGCACTACAGGGGCAAACCTAATTTTTCTCCACTCAAACCAACACACCTGTGGTGATCTACCCTGGGTCCTGCACCCTAGACAAACAGTCCGCTATCACGTTGTCACAACCGGCAATATGGCGAATGTCTAGGTTGTACTCCTGCAACATTAAGGACCATCTGGTTAGCCTCATATTCCGGTTGTGGAACTGATTTAAAAACTTCAAAGGGTAGTGGTCAGTGTAGATCACCACGACTGGGCCAAAAGCGGGAACATACACCTCAAAGTGCCTGCGCGCCAGCACAATGGCCAGAAGCTCCTTCTCTACCACTGAATAGTTCTTTTGTGCTGAGTTGAACTTCTTAGAGAAGAAACTTACTGGGTGTTCCACACCTTCGGTGTCTGTTTGCATCAAGACGGCACTAGCCCCTACACTGCTAGCATCTGTCGCTAGCTGAAAAGGTCTCGAGAAGTCTGGGGCCCTGAGTATGGGGTGAGTGCACAAAAGATGCTTCACCAGGGAGAATGCTTTCTCACACTCAGGTGCCCACACAAACTTTTTCGTCTTTGCAAGTAGGTCAGTCAGAGGAGCCAGCACCGAGGAGTATCCGCGGATAAATCTCCGATAATACCCTATCATGCCCAAGAACCTCATGATTTGTCGCTTGGTGGTCGGCCTGGGGAACTGGTTAATGACCTGTATCTTAGTTTGGGGGGGGCACACCTGGCCTAACCCTACCACAAACCCTAAGTACTGCACAGTTGCCCGAACAAAATCGCATTTGCCCAGATTGACCACCAAATGAGCCCCACTCAGCCTCCTGAACAATACCCCGATGTGCTCGCAACGGCTTTCAAAGTCATCATCGTAGATTATTACATCATCTAGATAAACGGTGCAGTTAGGGATCTCCGCCACTAACTCATTCATCAGGCATTGGAAGGTTGCAGGTGCATTCTTCAACCCATACGGCATTACGTTGCAACAGTAAGTGTTCCCATCCACCACAAACCCGCACACCTGCTTCGCCCGCTCCGACAACGGCACCTGCCAGTAGCCTTTGCCAAGATCCACCTTGGTCAGGTAACGTGCACACCCGATCTTGTCAACACTGTCATCTACGCGAGGAAGAGGGTAGGCATTGGTTGGGGTTAAGCCGTTCAACCGCATGAAGTCAATGCAAAACCTGACCTTGCCGTCTGGTTTAGGCTGCAGAGTGACGGGAGATGTCCACCTAACCGCCCCTTTCTCTATCAGCCCCCTCTCCAACATGTAGCCTAATTCCGCTCGGAGAGCCGGAAGTTTAATGAGAGGTACACGATAGGGCACTGATTTAAAGGGGGGGTGGTCTCCAACGTTGACATCGTGCACAGCATGAGTTGTGAGGCCTGGGTGCTCGGCAAAAACAGAGGGGTATAAACCGAACAGGTGCTGGATTGCTGCACGCTGTTGCTCAGGCAAGTGCTCAAGCGCTTCCACAGCCACCTGACTCGTGTTCCCCGCCCACTGATCCGCCGAGACATGACAATCCCAACTTTCCTCCACCTGTGCCTCACTGCCCCCCTCTCCTTCTCCACCTTGGCCGCTGCAGACCAGCACGGGGACAGTAGGTTGCTCAGGTGGGCGCCTCACGAACTCTTTCAACAGGCTATCATGGCACTTTTCAGGTATTACCAACAGGTCGACCACTCCGACCTCACCATCCCAATTGCGTTTGGGATCAACAAAACGCTGATACAGAATGTCATTAACACGAAAGAAGTCTCCCGGCTTTGCATCCCTGTCCTCATCTAGTTCAATAGCCCCGTTCCCACAACTCTCAAGACTAGGATCTTCTAGTTGCATCCGTCGTATATCAGAGGGTGCCAACCTGTCCAAGTGCTCCTGGAGCAACTTGTGGCCACCCCCGATACTGGGTTGCTCAAGCCTAGTCTGTTTCACCTGGGAACGTTTCTGCCGCGGAATGCTATCACGCGCTACCATGTCACTAGGGGGGACAGGTTCTGGGGCCACTCAGGACCTCAAAAGTGGTGCAAGTACCGAGTCACCAAGGAGTGTCGCTGGGTCCAAACTCTTAACCCGACCACCAACCTTGACTTTCTCCTTCCGACCCTTCCTCCGCTGGTCTGAAACCTGGGTACTAGGCTGTGACACCTGAGCGGACTGAGATCTGGTGACAGCACACGCCATCTGCGGCATCTGGCACCTCTCGAGCCACTCTTTCCCCTCCCTACTCGTGTCGGCCGCCCTCTCGGCAACGACTAAGGGTGTAACCTCGGAAGTAGGCACCGCAAAGTCGTTACCGAGAAGGAAGTCGACCCCCTCAACTGGCAATTTCTCTACAATCCCCTCATCCAACTCCCTTTTGTCACACCATCCACCACAAGCTCCACTCTCACCAGCGGGTATGACCGCGTAGCATTGATGCCTTGAACCACTACAACCCGAGCTGCGTTAATATGCTTATTGTGAAGTTCTTAAATAACGTCTGAGAGGCGCCCGTATCACGCAACAACTCAAGCCTATGTTCCACACCAGCCCACCTCACAGTGCCATGTCCCCTATGACCACAAAAAGCATCTTGGACGGGTAGCGAGCCCTCTTTATGCTTCTTCACCGACTGTGACTTCGCAACCGACGATTTACCCCGGGCAAACGCGGAAGACCTCAAAGACACTCCGATGTTGCTCACTAGAGACACCACCGCTGTAGACTGTGTGTTCGGACAAGAGCGCACAATATGCCCCTTCTTATGGCACTTAAAACACTCCACCTCACTCCTTGACTTCCCCTGGGGTGGGGAAGGGCCCTGGCCTTTCTTTAACGAGAAGGATTTCGACTTGGGTTCAAAATTGGCAACAGTGCTCTTAGTAGGATAATTTGTTGTATCATTAGTTCGGGGGGGTGGGGTGGTACGCCCCTTGTTACCTGCCTCAGCTCTCTGGGCAGACCCGCACCCACAAATTAACGACAACCTGAGGTCAGCCAACTCAGCTGCCTCCTGCAGAGTTTTAGGTTGCTTTTCTTTCAGGTTAAGAGTTAAGTCCCCACCAGTGCATTTAAAGAATTGTTCTAACAACACTAATTGCTTCACCGCATCAAAAGTAGTTGCTTTCTCCGACCTCAACCAATTCTCAAACGCATCTGATAGTTCTCTAGCGTGTTCCTGGAAAGTACTCTCCTTTTGCTTAGGAACAGCCCTAAACTTCAGCCTATAGGTCTCTGGCTGCAATTCATACGCCCTCAGGACAGCCTCTTTCAATGCCTCATTATTCACACAGGAATCTAGGGGCAAAGCATCGTACGCCTTGAGTGCTTTCCCCGTCAATCGTGAAGAAACAAGTGCTGCCCACTTCTCCTCGGGCCATTGGTGCTCCTGGCACTCTTTCTCAAAACGGAGAAAGAATTCTGTAACTCCTGACTCATCAAACACTGGAACCAACTTTAGTAGATGCGACAGGGACTGGTCGTGGGGTCGACCCCCCTGGACGAAACGGTTCCCCGTCACCTCTACACGAGTTTTCTCTAGGTCAACATCGGCACAATACCTTGCAGACTCATACTTGAGCTCAGCGTCTCGCTGCTTGAGCTAAGACTCATGCTGCTGCTGCTGCTGCCTGAGCACAGCCTCATGCTTTCGCTGCTCGAGCTCAGCCTAATGCTTTCGCTGCTCGAGCTCAGCCTGTCGCTCCTGCTGCTTAAGTTTGGCGAGCTCGAGCTGAAACAACATCTCGGGAGACAAACCTTGAGGAGGGGGTGCTACTACCGGGGACCCACCCAGTCAGTCACCTAGAGGCATACCTGACCGCCAGCGGACATCGGCCTGCGGGAACGTACTCGGCTCCGGAACTCGAGGGGGCGCCATGATAGGAGTTGAGTGGAATGGGGGCTGGGACGAAGGTACCCCAGCACCCGCTCCACCCGAAGCCTCAGCACACAGGTAACCAGGTCACTTCTTGACCAACCGCTAGTGCAAGAAAACCCTATGACCGTGGCTATACACTGCAGTCCGTACCGGTCCAGCCCCGACACCCGGTCCACCGACACAGGCTCCTCCAAAAACCTCCGAGCATCCTCCTGACCGTTTACCACCCGAACGCCGTCTAACAACTCCACCTTCTCCACCTCCTCGCCTGTCTCTCGCACTGTGCCCTCACTATGCTCAAACCCGTCCAGTGACGACATAATGGAGTAAAAAAAAAAAAATCCCAAGTCAAGACAAAAGTAGCCAAACTCTCGCATAGCTTTATTCACAAAAAATATTCGAAGATGTTTTTAAGTGCAATACTAGGTCACCAATAAACTCCAACAAGTTCCATATATCCTCAAAAACAATGTCCACTGCCAACACTGCGAGAAATAAAATCGAACTCAAAAATGGCGAATAAGATTTCTCCCAAAACAAATCCTGCAAAACTCAGTTCACTATATCCTGGACTAAGGTCGCCATTTGTTACGACCGGCACAACGAAATAAACAAGGGCACTTAATATTGGACTACAAGATAGGCTAGATCTGCAACAACGGTACGCTAATTCGAAACCCTCAAACTATTAAGCCGGTGAACAAAACACTTAAACCCTCCAGAGTTAATCTACTGGATAATGGGGTATCAATTAACTGAGTTAAGAGATTAGTGTACTTCTAAAAAGGCTTTCCGGTGACGGCAAAGCCTACTCACAACAAGAGTAATTACGTTAATGAAAAGCTCTCAAGTAATAACAATGCTTAAATAAACTATGACAAGATTTAATAAAAGATTATATGCTTACGTTATCTTTAGTGTGAGTCTGAACTCAACACTAAAACTCTTCAATGCTCTATGAAAACACTTGAAGTCTAGTCCTACAGCAAACAGATATGGAATCTTCTGAAAACGTCTGATGCTCTAAGATGCTCGTCGAATATAGAACAGGAATAATGCAGGGGGGCAGGACACCAAAGCGTGTATCTTAAATACACACAAAAGTAGGATACATATATATGGAAACAAGAGAGTGCAACAACTCTGTGACAGCACCAACAACAGCAACTCAAAAACAGTACTTCCTTAGCCAAAGTAACAGCCATACTGGGTTGTGCACTATGCATCAACCTAGGCTAAAACAACACGTGAATAATTGGTTAAGCATACGCGGTTAAAGTTAATAAACAAAATGCTGTCTTTCTTACTAATAAAGTCTAGCAGCAGCGTAAAGGTACAGGGAGCCTAGGCAGAGCTCAAACATGCTCGCAGCCTACTGTCTCCCCTGAACAGATTTCCCTTATCTTACGTTAAGTGACTAGGAGGCTCTCTTGGTAAGTCCAGATCTCAAGTATCTGGTCATACCCTGGCGCTCCTCAAAGGTCAACAAAATGAGTTAGCAAGTATACAAGCAAGAGTAGGCAAAAGCCCTTCGCTTGTATACTGCTAAGCTCGCAAAGGAAAATATGCACAAGGGTGTACTACAGGCTACCTAGCTCCGTCGAAGTCATACAGGCTCTGACTTGCCATATACATAACACAGACAACGACCAAAGACACCCTCCACTGTCTAGCATTAAATAGTAATAAAGAACAACCAAATAATTAGAAGCACCCAACAATATGAATCCATGTGACTATGATTCTAATAACCTCTAAAGCTAGTGCAAAACATATATGTGAGAACAGGCGCTCGTAATACGACTGGCCGACTATGGAAGTCATATGCAAGAACCAGAAGGGATGGGTAATTGAATAAAGATAAGAAGTATTGGAAAGAAGGAGTTCAGAGAGAGGCACAGCAGTAAAGGGGGTTAGATGTGAGACAGAATGAGAGTGACATGTAGGGCCGAGCGCGCGATGCCATGTTCTGACGAGAGAGAAGGAGAGAAGTACTGACTCTGGCCACCAGATGGCTCTGCGACCAATCACAGGCCGCTACGTCACATGACAAGCAGACGTCATATGCCATGCCAGGCCCGCCGTCCAATAGCGAGCGGGCGGGCCCACCTAGCGAGGAATGCAAACGTACATACGCACACACACTGCCTCTTCGCTCTCCCCTCCGACTCTCTCTCTCTCTCCCACGCGCTGCATGTTATAATCACTACCATGGATATAAAATACTTCCAAGTGTCACAGACAAGAATAAAGGCAAACACTGATCTGTCTGTGACAACATGAATACTAAGAAAGAAAGAATATCGTTCTACGATTATTATAGCCCATTTCACTGCCGTGGCGAGTGCTAGCGAGTCACGAGTACATTCTGGCAAGCTGGCCAGCGTAACAAGGGTGTAACCAGAGTTTATATAGTTCCTGGATAACGGTATATGGCAGTTAGTTTTTGTTTTGTTAAGGGGCTCTATCTGTTGTATCAATTACGTTACCCCGTTGCCGGCCGAAGCATACCGTTGAACACTAATACTTGACTTGAATTATCTTATAGTATTACTTATAAAGTTCTAAGTTTCCATTTAATAAAGTCAATGTGAAGTTTATTTTCAGTTTCAGTTTCCTTTGTGTTATAATCTTCAAGGACTGATATACTGTATATTATATTCATGGACTGATATACTGTATATTATATTCATGGACTGATATACTGTATATTATATTCATGGACTGATATACTGTATATTATATTCATGGACTGATATACTGTATATTATATTCAAGGACTGATATACTGTATATTATATTCATGGACTGATATACTGTATATTATATTCATGGACTGATATACTGTATATTATATTCATGGACTGATATACTGTATATTATATTCATGGACTGATATACTGTATATTATATTCATGGACTGATATACTGTATATTATATTCATGGACTGATATACTGTATATTATATTCATGGACTGATATACTGTATATTATATTCAAGGACTGATATACTGTATATTATATTCATGGACTGATATACTGTATATTATATTCATGGACTGATATACTGTATATTATATTCATGGACTGATATACTGTATATTATATTCAAGGACTGATATACTGTATATTATATTCATGGACTGATATACTGTATATTATATTCATGGACTGATATACTGTATATATACTGTATATTATATTCATGGACTGATATACTGTATATTATATTCATGGACTGATATACTGTATATTATATTCATGGACTGATATACTGTATATTATATTCATGGACTGATATACTGTATATTATATTCATGGACTGATATACTGTATATTATATTCATTTGTATAATCATATTCTCTCAAATGATGAGAGTGGTGGCAGCCTAGATAGTTATTCTACATCAATTAAAACTCCATTAATGATTCCCATCTTGAAGGTCTCGCGTTCAATCCCCGCTCAGATTGAAAAGTTTTCTGGGATATAGCCGGCGGTTACCATCTCCCCATGAGCAAGGGGGATGGGTAATGGTCTCTGGTAGACTAAAGAAAGCCAAGCGCTTATGAATCCTCGAAGTAGGAGATACAGGCGCTATAGAAGGGACCAGAAGATTATTATTATTATTATTATATACCGGTATACAGTATATATATACAGTATATATATAAAGTATATATATATATATATATATATATATATATATATATATATATATATATATATATATATATATAGGCAAAAAAGAAGCAGTAGGAAAACTGCATAAACCAATGGAAAATAACTATACAATAATCAAGACTAGTGGGATGGAAAAACTCACAAGGTTTAGTTTAAAATGCAATAAGAAAGCAATATAAAACTAGTTATAATATTGTGTTCACCACAGTGGTTGTCAAAGGTCATGCAAAGATAAACATACCATGACTGGAGCGGTTTGCATCGACTCCAGTTCTATGGCAAAGAATGGGGGAATGAAGAAGGTGGAATTATTTTGATTCAAATAGTTTAAGATACAATATTTTAGCTGTTTATATATTGCTTTCTTATTGCATTTTAAACTAAACTTTGTGAGTTTGTCCATTCTGCTAGTCTTGCTTATTATATATAAATATATATAATTATCTATCTATCTAATTATCTATCTTACTATATATATATATATATATAGATAGAAGTAAGATATATAGATGTTATATATATTTATATATGTGTATATATATCTATATATAAGGTATATATATATATATATATATATATATATATATATATATATATATATATATATATATTAAGTATATATATATATATATATATATATATATATATATATACGGTATATATATTTATATACAAAGGAGATCAAAGGAAATCAAGCAACAACATACCTGGTGACCCTTCTAGGTTGCTTGTCCTCCAAAACACTGAGGATCAATTGTCCAAACAGTGGTTTAGAGTAGGTAAGGGAACATTGGAAAGGGAACTACTGCCCTGGAACTAATGTCCGTGACAGGATTAGGAAGTTAGTAGGGGACAGATGAGTTAGTAACTGAGGGGGGGCGGATAAAATAAAGTTATTCATTTACAAACGCAGTCAGTCGCGGGTTTGATGCAAGATATTTGTCTAGGCGAAGTTTAAATGAATCAACGGTGCTGCAGTCTATAACGTCTTGCGTAAGCCCATTCCACAAATTGACAACTCGATTGAAGAAGAAATTCTTAGATTCGTGCGAGTTAAAAGATTTACCGATAATTTTGCAACCGTTTCCCCGCGTGTAATTAGATTGGTCGATAGTGAAGTACTTACTACAGTTCATATTGTTGATGCCTTTGATTATTTTGAACACTTGAATTAAGTCGCCTCTTAATCTGCGCTGGGTTAAAGGAAATAGATTTAATTCTCTAAGACGCTCCTTGTATGGTTTGTTCTTTAGGCTAGGTATAATTTTGGTAACTCTACGTTGAACTCGTTCTAGCTTGTCTATATCTTTTTGGTAATAAGGGCACCAGGATTGAACACAGTATTCCAGAAGAAGGCGGACTAAGGAATTGTAAAGGGTTAGGATACCTTCTTTGGATTTATGCTCAAATGACCTGCCTATAAAACCAATTATTTTGTTTGCTTTCTTAACAACTTCTGAACATTGTTGACTCGGTTTTAGGTTACTCGATACTGTTACTCCCAGATCAGTTTCTCTGTTTACATTCTTAAGCTGAGTGCCATTCATCGAAAAGTTTGCTTTCTCATTTTGGTATCCTATATGAAGTACTTTACATTTATCTGCATTGAAACTCATTTGCCAAATTTGGGCCCATTTTATATATATATATATATATATATATATATATATATATATATATATATATATATATATATATATATATATACATAAATATGTAAATAGCTGACAGGGCTAGGATTCGAACCATACAGGCAGGAGGTCCAGTCACCTACACCATCACAAGAGGTAAAAGAAGGAATTTGATACTTCTACCAGTATTCCTTCCCAACTCGACTCTGATGGGGGGACAGACAGTCATTTAATCGAAAGCCGGCTGCATGACAAGTTGTTTATTGGATGACAAATATAGCTGACAGGGCTAGGATTCGAACCATACAGGCAGGAGGTCCAGTCACCTACTCCATCACGAGAGTTAATTATATATATATATATATATATATATATATATATATATATATATATATATATATATATAATATTATTATATATATATATTATATTTTAGCACTCTTAATGGCATTGCAAACTTATCTTAACTATATTATTGGTTCGAGAACGGTCTTTTTGGACCTTCCCTGATTCGCTGTAATAGATTTAACACCTTACGAGCGGCCTATGCGGTTTATTTATGTGTACCGCACAGCGGGGTGTTTTTAGCCAAAATAGGGCTGTTTACGTGATCATTTTCATGCCTAAATAAGACCCAGAACGTAAAACAAGTACCTATCCCTGAAAGGGCATAAACAGAGCTTTCGAATGACACCTTAACGATCCTTGTATGATGGATAGTTTTCTTGCAATAACCGTGCAACGCGAGTGCAAAAAGCAGGTAATTCGGTACTTTCAGTACATAATTGAGTATGTAGCGAGTGAGAGAGGGAGGAGGGAGCTGAGATTTGTGTCAGTAGGTTCGCCGCGGTGGTCTGGAGCAGTCATACGCTCGCTAGTCTCCTGCCACCACTTGTCTCTCTCTCTCAGCCACATTACGTGCTGAAATTGCCACTCGAGTTATGTCGAGCGCCGCCACATAGTCCAGCTTTATTTAACTCGACTTATGTTGCTCGCCGCTAAATAAGGGTTAAAGACGTTTCACCTCAATAATTGTGTGGTAATACGACGCTGCACCTCATTCAAGAGTCATTATTGTTGAGGTCGAGAGATAGAGAGCCTCTAACTTTGAAGACGTCGCCTCTATATTTTCCGTCTCTATATGTACACATTTAGGTTGAAGGAGGTCTGGGTGGGCATTTGTTTAGTTTGAAGGATATCTAGGAAGGTGTTTTTGTTAGCCTTTGGACAAAGTAAATAACAATGCTCGAAAATAGCAAAAGCAAGCAAATTACTCAAAAAAGCAATTAAACACAATTTCATATCCCATAAAATCTCCTAAATGTCTGCAGATTTTAGGTTAGGCTAAGCAACGCCATGGTAATTCATAGACTAGATACCGGCCACAGAATGAAATATAATGAAGCTAGACTGATAACATGTGAAACAAATACTGTTAAACGTAAATGGTTTGAATCAGCTGATATCGTAATGAATGATACCGTGAACTTATATCAAGATTACTTTTCACTTGCCAAACCACTTGCATATTTATTAACGAGTCGAGAACCAGACTAAACTATTTGAACATTCCATGTTGTTGTTTTTGTTGTGTTGTTTCCTTGTAGTAAGATATAAGTTTTGTTGACTGTACTCCCGTATGTTATTCCTGAAGAAGCTACACGGTGAAACGTTGAATTAACTGGGTACCTGTTCTGCAATTGTGTCTTAATTCCCACATCTGTCGCAGTCAATGCTGTTTCTTCACCAAATCACCTCGGGTTATGACACTCCACATACAATGTCCACGGTATTTATCACCTCGGGTTACATCCCGATAATGACGTGAATCCAATTAGAAGATTCCTTACAGAAATCCTATCCAATACCTGCTATGGTTTGATAAAAGGGATGTGGTTTAAATTCACCAGATACACCCTTGTAACAGTCTCCATCAGGAACCTAACACATGACCAAGAAGTCACATTACGCTGACAATACTATCACATGTACAGTCTGACTGAAAGGTTTCGATCAGTTAAGCCTAGTTCACACATTCGCGAGTGAGAGCCCGAGTTACCATGAGTCCGTACTTTTGGAACTCGCGTAATGACCCGCGGTCAAAATCAGTGACTTGTAGTGACTCGGGCAACTCATGTGTGACTCGCGGACACTCGTAGTGGCTCGGGCTGGTCCGGCAAAATTTCATACCTGCACGAAATTTCGACCGCGAGTCAACAACTCTCAGTGACTTTCAATGACTCTTTGCGACTCTTAGTAACTTGTAACTACTCTTAGCTAGTCAGAAACGATTCGTGAACACTCGTGGCAACTCGCAATTACATAAACTTAAAATTAAAATGTCAAAGATCATACCTAACGAAACTATAACTTGAGAAATGATACATGAATCATAGACAAATATAAATAAGACAATAATAACATATGAATAAATATAAAAATATATATAATGCAATAATAAATCATAAAATTCAATATACAGGTATATATACAAATATACAAATATAAATAATGTATACAGTCAGGTCTCTATATGTTATTTATGCATCAAATGTCTGTCTGTTTGTCTATCTATCTAAGGGATCTACCTTATACATAAATATAATTATGTCTTACTTGGTCTTTTTGTAATCTATGCATCATTTCTAATGGGATGGAATTGAAAAATATAATATCCTTCCAGCGCACACATACATATGAGAAAGAGAGTCAATACAAATGTCTTTTTTGTCTTTTCAGAAACTTAACCCGAGAACGGAGAGAGAACACTCTTAAGAGGTTTTTCTGGGCAACGGCGGGAAAGCTCTTAAGAAGGAAGGCCTAAACAAAACATTTTAAAAGGCCCCAGTAGCACTTGAAACAATTTTTGTTTTGTTTTGTTTTTTCCTCCATACCTCATATCACTCCTCCACATCCCCTCCTTCCCCCCTGTCTCCCCCCCCCCCCTTCAATTATCACCTATTTTCCATTATTCCATAATTCATTGGTATATTTTTGTGCTAACATTAGCAAGCTGGTTGCAGGCTGTGGTTATGTGCCTAGCGAGTGTGTTGGCAGAGGTAGACTGTGGGGTGGGATTCTCAGTCATGCTCCAGAGCTCATGAGGGGAGGGGTTGCCTCACTGTGCTCCACATTTCATGAATGGGCCGCTCCATGTTTATTCGCGATTTTGACCAGAAAAATTATATTCCCACTTGTTTTATTATTGTTACAGGTTACTATCTTCATAGTAAAGGTAAACTAGGCACATATGAATAATTAGTAACGATATTTATCGTAAAATGACGATTATACGCAGGAATGGAGCCTAATATTGCCGCCCAGAAGTGTGGTGTTCACTACACATAGCTCGCGCTTACCGGGTTAAGCCCGTCTCATATATGTTTGCATTTTATTGATCGCTTGGACCTAACAACTCTCTGTCTATCTATCTATCTAATGCATCTTTCTATCTCCCTTATTCATTAAACGTAACTATGTCATAATTTTGTCTTTTTGTAATCTATGAATCATTTCTAATGCAATGGAATTGAAAAATATAATATCCTTGCAGCACATAGATAAAAATGAAATAACAGTCAACTAAAGATTATCCCTTATCTTCTCCAGATCGTCGCTCAGCTGATTGGTGTGACAATCCGACCAATGGAAGATTGACTTTTTTGTTATTTTTGTTTTTTTGTGCATGGTATATTTTTGCCATGAAAGTGTATCTAAACAAAATGATGGGGAAAATATTTTAACATGTTTTTAATTGACATTTGTGTCATTTTTGCTGATTTAAGCTGTTGGAAAATTATTTTGTTAATTCCATCATATCAGAAATGATTCACAGATTCGATAGAGACCAAATAACATGACTGTAGGTGTGGAATGGGGGGGGGGGGGGACACCACATATATATCCGGGTGGATGGGACTCGTTAACCCTTGTCGGCAACCCATCTAGGGGAGTTAAACTGATATAAATCGGTACTGCTTACATAAGAGCGAAGCAGGTTAGTGGATGGACTAGCCGAACACCACTGTAGAAAATTAGTGCTAAAAAGATACATATAATTAGTGGGCCTCGGTGATGGACGGGGCCTAAATTGAGTGGCAATCCTGTAAGTCCTTCATTAAACTGGCATGAGTTGTCCCTCTTACAGGTGATAGGTCCACTTGTGAGCCTTCTTTGTATGGCCACCTTCATTAAGGGGAGTAAGGCGTCCGGCAATCGATAGATAGATAGGAGGCATTCCTGGCATACTCTCAATGCAATCGTTCCAACTCTCAGTGACTCTCATTGACTCATGTCGTACTTTCAGTAACTCATGTCGTACTCGTAGTGACTCTTGTCTTACTCGTGGTGACTCGTATAAACTCCTAATCCGAAAATGACCGTTACAATTAAAATTTGTAACCACTCGCACGTCACACGCGGCCCACTCGTGGTGACTCGTTGTGACTCTTAATGGACTCTATTGCACTCGTGGTGCCTTGTCTTGACTCGTGAAAATGTGCTCACTCGGGCTAACTTTTGCCCAAGTTACCACGAGTTAACACTCATGGTAACTCGGCCTGGCACTTGTGAATGTGTGAACCATGCTTTAGGGAAGACTATATTATATTTTACACAGTCTGCAATAAGAGTTTTTATATATAATCTTGTTGAAGAACCAAGAACATCTCCTCGGAATGTTGCTCAAGGTTTGTGAAATAATATTTCATACTACTCTATTCACCTCATCGCAACGTGTGACTATGCCTCAAGCTCAAAATATGACACAAAATATATAATACTCTTAGTTTCTTTCCACACCACTAAAAACACGGAACACTTTCCAACAAGAGCGGAGGAGGCTTTGAGTTGTGATGAAAATATTTTAAGCCGAGAGAGAGAGAGAGAGAGAGAGAGAGAGAGAGAGAGCGACTGAGTGAAGTGATCCAATAACTGTTTGTAAACAACAAACATTATGCAGACAGTATTAGGGGAGGTGTGGCGGAGTGGTCTTGCCACTGGACTGGTAATCCAATGGACCTGGGTTCGAATCCCAATATGTCAATGGGAAGATATTATTGGGATGGGATTTGTGCTGTACCTAGTATCAGTGCATTACCACAGCACACCGAAATGCCAAACAAATACCCTCATTGTTCCCTGATTAAATAGCATTGCATGAATATTCCCATATTCAAAAATATGCTAGAGGGGGGCAATGCCTAGTGAGTTAATTGTTCAATAGGTGGCGTTCTGAGAGTGAGGGTCCGAGATTGGGGAATGAGACTGTGAAGCGCAGAGGCGAGGCGGCTTCAGAGATGCAGTTGCTTCGAGCCGTGAAGCTTCGCATGTCTCGCATGACTGGAGCAAGACCTCACGGGCCTCACCGTGTTCAGCGGTAGAGTGTAAAGGCTATCAGCCTATGCCCGAGAGGGAGTAGTTGGAATATAAAAAAAAAAAAAAAAAAAAAAATGCAATCAGGAAAGATATAGGACATTTTAACGTATGTAGTTTACACCTTAGACCTCTATCAAGTTAAGCAAAAATACCCACACAACCCCTCTTAGAGATAAATATGTGGATTTTTCGTAGAACATTCCCATCCCTCTTAAATTGCATCTATCTATCTATCTATATATCTATCTATCTATATCTATCTATCTATCTATTTAATTGTTCCTGTTTACGATAATGACAGACTATTAGGAATGTTAATAAGGAATGAAGCTGTACAGATTTTACTAGTTAATGTGTATATGCCGTGTGATAAGCAGAATGCACATTCATTAAATGAATATAGAAATTCGCTCGCAATTCTTGATAATTTAATATCTGAGCACAAACATAATAAAGTATTGATTGCAGGTGACTATAATGCTAACGCAACTAAGGGTAGGTTTTGGACAGATATGTCTCGTTTACTCAATGACAAAAGTTTGATTCTTGCTGATCGAAGTCATTATTTGACATATTAATATCCTGCCAAAACACTACTAGTTGGCTTGACCATGTCGCAGTGAGTGAAAGTTTAAAAGATAATGTAGAAAATAGTGTTATAAGATATGCCCTTGCTCTCTACGATCACTTTCCTTTGGCATTTACACTAACCAACAATATATATCATAGTTACCATATATCAGTTGAAAAGAATGAACCATTAGATTTTGTAAACTGACATTATTTATTAAGCTTAGACAATGTACTGAAATATAAGTTGGATGTAAATAATTGCCTGGGCAAATTAGATATATCAGGATTTAGCAGTCTTTATTGTTGTACTTACAGGTGTAATAATGCTCAACATATCAATATATCAATAGCATTTATAATAGTTAAGTAAATGTATTATTGGTGTCATCATCTCAGTTTACGAATGAACCAGTAAAAAGATATAAGATTATACCTGGGTGGAATGATAATGTTAAGGGTTTCTATAAAACAGCATGAGTAACATTTTTAACATGGAAGTGCATGGGATGTCCAAAGTCTGGTATAGAGTTAGAAGAAATGAAAAAGGCTAGGAAGGAATTTAAGAACGAGGCACATATCAGGAAAGATAAATGAGCAAACTCGTTATGCAACAAGAATTACAAATTATTTTGAAAAGACCTTAGAAAAGTAAAAAATATTAAAGTTCTACATAGTATGCCATTTGAGGGAGATAGTGATGCTAACCGTATTGCGGAAAAGTTCTCGAGTAAGTTTTAAAATATATTTGATGACAGTAAGTGCCAGAGTGGTTGTGATTTTAGACATGAATATTTAGAGACCATTGTAAGCAAAGGTGGAATATATGGCAAAATCAATGCTGCAGATGTGTTGGCAGCTATATCAAACCTGAAATGTGGCATTGACCCTGACAATGTTCATTCAAATCATCTAAAATATTGTTCAAATGAAATGATACGTGTAATTGCAAAACTGTTCTCATCTTGTATCGTGCATGGCTATGTTCCTTATAAAATGAGCTCAGGTGTAATAGTGCCCTTGGGTAAGGGTAGATATAAGGATATTTCATCAATTGATAATTACAGGTCCATTATATTATCTCCAGTATTGCTTAAATTGTTTGAATATTGTCTACTATTCAAAAAAAATAAAATATGTACATTCAAATTATAATCAGCATGGTTTCAGCAAAAAAGTATTCTATTATAAGGTAATAAAATAATAGATAATAATCTGCGCGAGACTAATGTGTTCAACCCATTGACTGCAGAGACGTTCCGGGAACGCCATGGCTATTTACAGCAATTTACAGGCTTTAAAGCCTCTTAAAGCCTGTACAATCGAGTGCGAGGGAGCGGGAGCACTACAGGCCACCCGTCCTTCCTCCAGGCAGCCGGCTGGTGCACTGAGGAGTATGAGCCAAACTCTTGCGAGATATACAGCGCTGCCAAAGGCCAATGTAGCGCGACAAAAGCGTTAATTGTTCATTTTAGCGAATGTATATGGTAGCGCGCTGCGGGTGAAGCCCGTGAGCTATGAAGCTCGTTATGGTGTAATTTTGAAGCTATTTTCTTCAAGTTTTGGGCTGAATACATTTAACTTAATTCAGACACTTGCTTAATCAATAAGGAGTGCCTGAATAAGCCTTAATATGACGGAAATATGCCCGCACCGTAAGTGTTAAGCGGACCAGCCGGTTTTTAGTGTTAAAAAGCTCGAAATTCTTAAAATACTATTAGGTGTTTACTTAACATCCCTTCATAAGCCAGTGAAATGTTATTAGTGAAAACCCATTTTTTTTTTTTTTTTTTTTTATGTTTTCCAAACTGTTCTTGTATTTCTAAAAACGTTGTATAGCGAACTTTGAAATTGACAGGCTCAGTAACTACAGGTCGTACGAGGATCGTACATATATCAATGGAAAGAGCGTATCATACTTTACAACCTCCCAAAAGCTTTATCGTCTACTCTGCCGTGTTCCTGCGTAAAATATTGTAAACAGAAAACGGTTAAACAATTTCACCTAATTACCTTAGACTTGCACATGTTTAAATAATTTGGCAACTATGAGATCTTATAAGGCAGTTGTTATTGGGCCTCTAGGAATGTTTTATATACCATTGGAAAGCGCGTGAAATGTTCTATACATCTCTTAGCTCTTTTTTTTGTATTTGAGACACAGCCTCCTGGCATAGGTAGCTAACCACTGAGCACAAAATAATTACCTAATTTCCGATTCACCTAATTCCGCAATTATATCAAAAATAAAAACAAATAACTAAGAGAGTTGTAAAACCACCTGTCCTGAGTTATCTGATCCCTCTGCAAATATTATACAGTGCTTGGGTTTCGAGCATATCGACGTCAGAATGTGCGTTTCATTTTCGAGCTAATTTCCACCCTAATTCAGGAACTAATTGAACTAGAATAAAACAAAAATCCTTGTTACATCATCCTCTATACGTGTGCGAAATTTCATTGACATCGGACCAAGTTCAGTGTCACCCCCTATAAAAACCGGCCGGTCCTCCTAAATGAACCGTATATACTAGTATGATCACCTTTGTAGGTCCATGCATAATACATGTAAATAAAATAATTTTACCAACAATAATAATAGCAATAATAAAATGCTATCGTCTGTACAATCTCAAAAATATATGTTAATATGATTTAGTCAATATACTTCATCATAAACCATAAATGTCAGGTCATTATGTGTTTATTTTTTTTACTTTTTGTGTGGCACCTTTTCTTTCTGATTTTATTTTTGTTTTGTTTTTTGTATATAATCACATGTACAGTCGCGCTAATAAGTGATGTCTCGGCACCAATTATGTGTTGGTCAATAATTGGTTTCAGTAATATTTACACATGGTTTCTTCTTTTTGAGTGAGATATACAGACAGGTTCCTACACTTACCCACACTATTCAACATCTGACAGACTTGTATACAGCACAGAGCGAGCCCAACGTAATGACAGCTGGGACATGGCTTATTAGCGCGACCGTACCATGCACTTGCACTTTGTTCCAGTGTGAAACTCCTTTATATAATGTAAAGGATTCTATGACGCATATACCATAAGGTATCAAGTCTTCATTGCTGTTATTGTGTATCATCAACAATGTATGTATACTTACCTCTATGTATCAATATAAAAGTATAATATTTAAATTGGAATTGGAAGAAAATGTGTATATATATATACAGTATATGTATATATATATATATATATATATATATATATATATATATATATATATATATATATATATATATATATATATATATATATATAGGTATATATAGATATATATATATATACAGTATATAATATAGATAGATAGATGTATCAGTGTCTGTGTGTATGTGTGGTTGTATATGTGTATTGAACAACAATTTCCTGCAATCCAATTAGTGTGTGGAGAGAGACAAAGAGAGAGAAAGTGAGATCGTAATAGTGTATATACATTATATATAACATATTTGCGGATTATAGAGTGAACTACATAATTAAAACAAATATTTAGATTGCAATAGCTTGAGTGTATATACAAAATGTAACTGAACAATATGCAGTAAATTAAGGGGATTTGTTTTTCAGTTCTTTTCCTTTTTTTTTGGGGGGGGGATCTGCTTCTCTCATGTTTAGCCCATATTAGTTTTGAGAATTAAAGACACTCCATTATAGTTTAGCGATGTTATGACCATTCGCCCAATTTCTTCGTCTATTTTAAGACTATGCATGCCATTTACTGTAGGTGTCTATTTATTCCTGGCGAGCGTCTGCGAACCTGTAATTTAGGACAAATAGGCCTCCGGCCTGTCATTTTCATACTGAATAATTAACCCATTTTTTCGAAGAGGGGTCGTGGAAGTATGTTTTTAAGTTTGATCTACAGTAGGTTAAACTAATTCATAAATAAATAAATATATAAATGAATGAAAACCTCCTATTATATAGCAGGGAACTGGGACAAACAATGGTCTCTATATAGCCACAGAGGTACCTGGTGGCTGAGTGGTTAGAGTGCGCTGTTCATTAAACATCTTGTAGTACGGATGAGTCGCCTTCTTTTTCTTTGAACGCCATTTTGTTGCCTCAATTATCAAACAACGATGATTTATGTTTGTTATTATAATTTAGAACCTATACTCAAGCTTGGCAGTATGGTACGGTACGCTATTGATTTCCGTACTTCGTACCCGGCAAAAAGAGACTTACTGTAATTTTGTACCTTAACTCCAATTTTACTTACGAACCGAACCGTATAATACGGCAAATGTATCGTACTGTAATTCCGTACTTTTTCCATGCTTCTATATAATATGTGTTATTACTAAAACCGAGTCAATAAAATCAGTATCCCTCCTTTGACTATTGTATGTAGATGGACACTAGACACATTATTTATACTTAAAACATATATTGATTATATCAGTGACTCTTTCTGTCTTTGGAACTTCCATGTATGAACAACAAACCTGTAACTGATCTATTAATTTTCCGTCCTATCAAACTCGTAAATTAATTGCAATATGCACCTTGTATTTGATTCATAATTTCTTCACAGTCCCTAAGTATTATAGTATTTATGTGTATGGAGGAGACAAAAGGCAGGTTGCCTGTAAGCCGCCACAAAATCGAAGCAACTTGTTGCAGGGATATTGCTTCGATGAAATAAAAGCAAAAGAAGAGAATAAAGAAGATCAAATTAGGAGCAGCCCGGGCACCTGTCACTCGGGCCAGGCAGCTGGACCAAACAGCGCACGAGCTGGTGTGACTGCGGGGTATGAAAGGAGCAGAGAGAGGAGGAGGGAGGCAAGGCAACGGAAGGCACCAGGCGATTCAGACCCTTTCCTTGGCACTCCTGCAGCTTTACATTTTTGTGTTGGATCTGTTAGTGTATGTCATTCATTGTAGTTAAATCTTACATGTGAATACCTATGGCTTTGTTGTGTACATGTTCAAATGAACTAGTTATAACACTCAATTCACTTAACCCACTGAGCCCCAGCGACAAAGGGTGTGCGTCCACAATGTATGTAACGCTAAACCCCAGCGACGCATGGTTTGCGTCCTGGCTGGTCCGGTCCTAATTACTCCGGTCCTATGGCACCCCGAGGGCTCAGATGTGTATGGGAACTGTGTAAGTATCCCATGCACCCATGCCGATGGTTGAAAACTCTCAAAGTCCAACCGCGTGCGTGTGAGCAAGCAAAAAGGTGTTTTTTTGGGGAACTTGCCTTCAATTTTTTACTCCTATAAAATCCGTTTTCGGGGGCTCTGTAGGACCATTTTTTTGTTTCCTTCATTCCTAACCCATTCGCTATTGTTTCTGGAATAACAACAAAAATCCGAATCAGCCAGTCCTGGGTGGTACATTTATTAATATTTAGCTGGTACTCAGCGGGTTAAAGAGAAATAACCATGTTTTTGTTATATGTGGATGAGGGAGACAAAAGGAAAAACTGCCTGTGATGAGTGCCTCCCCCAGAGTTAAAAGAGTGACAGGGCCAAAATCAAGGAACGTTCAAGCCAAAATATCTGGACACACAGAGTCATAAGATGAGGGAAAGATGGATTCAGGGAGAGAGTTCCAGAGCTCAGCTGTTGAATAGAAGAATGATTGGGATTAACATGTCACTCTTCTTGAGTTGGAGAGTTGTACAGAGTAGGGATGGGATTGTGTTGCAAGACGGGTACTATGTACCTTTTACATAGAGGAGGTGGTATGCAGTGAGAGAGCTCTAAGGAACACTGATTATTGTAGTAGCGATTGAATAGGGAGAGAGATGCAACATTGCGACGAAGATAGAGAGATTGCAGAGAGTCAATGAGTGGAGGGGAGTTATTGATACGAAAGGCTTTCCTTTCTACTTTATATAGAAGTGCTGTGTGAGAGGATCCTCCCCACACATGTGAACAATACTCAATACAAGGATGCACTGTGCCCTGTACAGAGCAAGAAACTGAACTGGGGTAAAGAACCCCTTGAGGCTGTTGAGCACACCCAGCTTCTGGGAGGCCGCCTTAGCAAGACTGGTAATATGGTTCTTCCAAGAGAGAGCAGAAGAAAAAGAGACACCAAGAATACTGAGAGAAGATGAAGGGTTGATTTTTGTATTGTTGAAGAATAAGGGATATTCCACTGGGAGTTCACGGCGGCTAGATGGATGGAGAAATGTGGTTTTGGAGCATTAAAGGTAACAAAGTTTTCTCTGCCCCAATTGGAGATGGTAGTTAGATCAGAAGATAAGTGTTCTATAGCTTCATTACGTTTGCTTTTGAGGGATAGCTGGCTGGGACGTTCTGGGAAGCTAATTGAATAATGTAAGGTAGAGTTGTCTGCATATGAATGGATAGGACTGGAGGTACAGTTGAGATCATTTATTAACATTAGAAATAAAATAGGAGATAGGACAGATCCCTGAGGAACACTAGAGCTGATAGGATGAGGAAGTGAACGATGGCCGGCCATAGCCGCAGCTATGGAACAACCGGAAAGGAAATTAGAGACAAAGGCACAGATGGAGGGATAGTAACTGAAGGAGGGTAGTTAAAAATTTAAAGATTTATGCCAGACTCTATCAAAGGCCTTCAATATGTCTAACGCAATAGAAAAGGTCTCACCGAAGTCACGAAAGGAGGATGACCAAGAGTTAGTAAGATATGAAAGAAGATCAGTATAGCACCCCTTAAGGAAGTTATACTGGCGATCTGAGAATAGAGTATGAGAAGATAAATGGTTAAGAAATTTGGAAGTAAGAATAGTTTCAAAAACTTAAGATATACAAGAGATGAGATCAATTGGACGATAGTTGGAAGGTTGAGAGTGGTCACCCTTCTTTGGGGCAGGTTGAATGAGAGCAAACTTCTAGCATGAAGGGAAGACATTAGAGGAGAAGAGACGAAAGAGTTTGCCTAGGCAGGGAGTCATCATGGAAGCACAGTTTTTTAGTACAACAGGAGGAACACCATCCAGACCATATGCCTTCTTAGTATCAAGCCCAGAGAGGGTAGAAAGTATATCTTTATAAGAGATTAGGATATTAGGCATAATTAGGAGAGAAGGGGGTGGAGAGGGAAGAATAGCACCTGAATCATTCAAGGTTGAGTTTCTAGCGAAAGATTGAGCGAAGAGTTCAGCTTTGTCAGAGGAAGAAGTGATGGTTGTGCCATCAGAATGGAAAAGGGGAGGGAAAGACGTGGAAGATTTTTTTTTTGGAGAGGTTTTTGGCTCTATGCCAGAAAGCTTGGGAAGAGCTAGAGTTGGATAGTTCAGTGCATTTATTATTGATGCAAGAGTGTTTGGCAAATCGAAGAATAGATTTGGCTTGATTCCTGGTAGAAACATAGGAAGAATGAGATTCTTGAGTTTTAATGCGTCAGTACCGTTTGAATGTTTTCTCCTTATTGCGGACAGCAGTAGAACAAGCGCGAGTAAACCAATATTTTTTTGCATTTTTCTTAGAGTAAAAAGATGGAATGTATGCTTCCATTCCCGATGGAATTACCTTGGTAATGCGTTCAGCACTCTCCGAGGGTCCCCGGCCACGGAAGCAGAAATAATTCCATGGGAAATCAAAGAAGTACTGCTGGAGAGCCTCCCAGTTGGCAGCGCCAAAGTGCCACAAGCGCCGCCAGCTGGGAGGATCGGGTAGCCGTACTGGGGAGCTAGGACAGATGGCAGCGATAAGTTTATGGTCGGAGGAGCCCAAAGGAGAGAAAAGGTCGACCGTATAAGAAGAAGGGTTATAAGTTAGAAACAAGTCAAGAATGTTGGGCCAAAGCAATCGGGGGTATGGGTGGGTTGCTGAATCAACTGCTCTAGCTCGTTTAGGATATAAAAGAAGTAGATTTGTTCACCAGGTTGGTCAGTTGTGTGAGAGGAGAGCCATTGGCGGTGGTGAACGTTGAAATCTCCTAAGATGGAGATTTCTGAGATAGGAAAAATGGATAGAATGTGTTCCACATTAGGGTTTAGATAGTCAAAGAATTTGGGAAAGTCGGTAGAGTTAGGGGAAAGATAGACAGCACAGAAATATTTAGTACGAGCATGATAGGATAGTTTGAGCCATAAAGTTGAGAATTCAGAGGAGTCAAAATCGGGAACACGAGATCAAGTGAGTTGGTTGTGCACATATGCACAACATCTGCCATTGGCTTTGAAACTAGGATATAGAAAGTAGGAGGATACAGAGAAGGGGCTGCTCGTAGTTGCTTCAGACACCTGAGTTTCAGTGAGGAAAATAAGATGGAGTTCAACAGAGGGAAAATTAGAGGAAAGATTGTGAATGTTGGAAAAGTTAACAGTAAGAGTGACAGGCTTCACTACCTAACAGGTTATGTCATCTTTCTCCCTCCCAGTCAGCGGAATTGATATTTGTCCTTTCACAGAGTGCAGAAGTGTTTAGAGATTCTCCGGGGAGGACTTCAATGACGGTACATGACGTGGACGTGGGAGACGCCCGGCCCATTAAGCTCTCTCCACAAAGGGTTTCTCCTCAATGCCGCAGCATCATGCAGGTGGAGTTAGACTATATGTTGTCCCATCAGATTAAGTAATGGTCCAGCTTGGTGATATTGGTACCGAAACCTGAGGGAGAGTTTCGGTTCTGTATAGACTATAGGAGGGTGAATTCGGTTACAAAGTGTGACACCTACCCTCTACCGAGAGTTGAGGATCGTATAGATTAGATAGGAACAGCCAGTTTATTGATAAAGATTGATTTGATGAAGGGTTACCTCACGCCTAGGGCTCGGGAGAATTCTTGTTTTGTAACACCAAATCAATTTTTTTTTTGTGAGGTCATGCCATACGGTTTCAAAAATGCCCCAGCCACCTTTCAGAGGATGATGATTTCTCTAATCTCAGACATTCCCAGGTGTGTGGTCTATATAGAGACATAATTCTATTTGCTCATACATGGCAGGAACACCTTCATCAGATCAAGATGTTGTTTGAGACCCTCCAAAATGCTAATCTTGTTGTGAATATGAGGACGTGTAATTTTGTCCACTCTACTGTCCAATATCTAGGCTATGTGGTCGGGCATGGCAGGGTTGTGCCCCCCAATGTGAAGGTTGAAGCCATTAATAATCATCCTGTTCCAAAGTCCAAGAAGGAGGTCCAACGTTTTCTTGGCATGGTGGGTTATTACCGTAAATTTGTTTGTAATTTCTCCCAGGTTACCTCCCCACTAACAAATTTACTGAGAAAGGACGTTAAGTTTAGTTGGACTGTTGAATGTTCCCAAGCCTTTGACAAAGTTAAATCTATATTAACCACTTACCCTGTGTTGATAGCCCCCAACTTTGATAAACCTTTTTCCCTGGCTGTGGATGCCAGTAATGTGGGTGCTGGAGCTGTTCTTCTCCAGGAGGAGGATTCGGAGGTATTACATCCTGTCTGCTATTACAGTAGGAAGTTCACTGGGGCTCAATGTAACTACTCGGTGATTGAGAAGGAGTTGGTAGCCTTGATATTGGCATTACAGCACTTTGAGGTTTATGCTCAATCTTCTACAGCGCCTATCATTGTATATTCAGACCACCATCCTCTCAAGTTCCTAACCAAATTTAGAAATCAAACCAACGCTTGACTAGATGGAGCCTCTTCCTGCAGGAATACATGCTGGATATCAGACACATTCGTTGGGTAAATAATGTCTTGGCCGACTATTTGTCATGTGCATACTGTCACCACTCGCCCCTCGTCTAAACTACCGACCCCCCCCCCCCCCCCCCTTCCCAATCCTTCAGGTGTGAAGCCAGACCCCCGCTCTTGACCCCCCACCCCTTTCCCTGGCTTCCTGGGGCTTACGAAAGCGAGAGAGGGCAGTGTGTTTTGGAGGACGACGAGACGAGGTTCTGAGTGAGGAGTAGAAGTGGCCATAATTCTGTAAGGGGGTTTGGGATGGTGTGCCAAAAGACGATGGGATAGCTGAGTATATATACATAATTAGAGGTGTGAGGTAACACTTCCTTTTGTTAATTAACTAGGTGAGTTTCTTAACTATTGTTATTGATTTATGATATGTGGTAGTGGAGTGCTCATTGGGTATGAGCCTCGTGGGATTATCTTGGTGTATGATATCAGGGGAGTGAAAAGACTCCGTTTCGTTATTCAAAAAAGTGTGTTCATTAAGGATTGTTATTGATTTATGATATGGGGTTGTGAAGGGTTCATTGGGTAAGGGACTAGAGGGATAATAACCAGGAGAGCATTTCAGTTTTAGTATAATAAGTGAGTGATCGGAAGTACTCAATTATATATTGGATTGCGTATATGAACTATATTGGTGTGGGTTTGGAGATGAAAGGATTTGGTGGTGGATTAAGTTTATAATACATACTTTTTGTCTTTTAGGTATATATTTTACTTCTCCCTATTATTATTGACTTACAATAGAGTAACTTAAGATATTGGTCTACTTTAATACCATATTGCCTTCACTGCCTGGTGTTGGACTTTCATTAATATTATGTTTATGTTAAGAGTTTGGCGTTCATAGCGCTGAACGTCTACCGGGGTCTTAGCTGATGGGTGGTTACACTCTGGTGATGTAACAACATATATATATATATATATATATATATATATATATATATATATATATATATATATATATATATATATATATATATATATATATATATATATATATATATATATATATATATATATATATATATATATATATAATATATATATATATATATATATATATATATATATATATATATATATATATATATATATTGTTACGAACTGGCACTCGGGTACACAAGGGCTCTCAATCAGGACTCGAATACGGCTCGCTGCCACAACGGAAACACACGATCCCAACCCCTGAGTACTGCCAGCTGAACAAAAAACACCAATACCCTCCAGAGTTCAATCTGCTATAACGGGGTATACAAGAACTCGGTACTAGTGTTCAACAACAGACTAATAAAGAGACAGGAATTATCTAGTCTGGTCAACAATCAAACAATGAAGTAAGAAACAACAACACAAGAGAATAGTGTTGGCCGAAGCCGAAGTAATCCACCCTTGACTATGAACTTAAGAAGTCCACCACCCTCTACTTCGGATCGGCACTATTACGTTACGTTAATTAATAGTCCTTAAGCATCGAGCAAGGAGAAGAGACTGAGCAGTTACGAATCAAAATCGATGAGAGTTGTGAAGCCAATCGAAGGGAGCAAGAGAAGAGAGAAGAAGCCAATCGAAGGGAGCATGAGGAGAATCGTGAAATCCTTCTGAAGGAAATTGAGAACCAGCGGGAAAGACAGCGGAAAGCAAACGAAAACCTGCTGCAAGAAATTGCAATAATGCTGGGAGCTTCCCCAGGGAAAAAAGCCAAACTGTCAGATTAACTTACTGAATAAAACAATAATGCTGATATCACCCTTTTATTTCCTTTCTCTTTAAATTTTGAGCAGCGTCAAAGGCGCCCGCCGCCGTAGGCGGCATTGCCGGAGGCCAAGCCCGCCGCAAAGCGGCGGAGGGCGAAGCCCGTGCTTGTCAATTACATTGTCGGTGTGTACCACCCCGTTGACAAAACCCTAATCATCTCTCTGGGGACTACAGTCTATGAAGCATCCTGTTTCTCGCAGAAGAGCATGGCAAAATTCGAAAGTACTTGGAGTGATCTAGGAGACAAAATACCTCCTTGCATTACGAGCCTGTGTGATGGGCCGAACAATCCCGACGCAAAGACATACACGGTGGTGCAAACACTGGCGGTCCCATTCTTAAGCACGTTACCCATCGAGGATTTAAAAGCTCAAGACAGTTCAGGTAACTCTTTCGCCGTATTCAAGAATTGTTTGACCGCTCGCTATTCCGGCCTGTACACAGATCCGTCCCATCACTGGCGATCAGCTCTGTACACAGACATAACGCAATCGTGGGCCCTAAGTGCCGTTCGGTACTCGGGTGAAGTTGGGCCTTCTACTACCTCCCAATCACCGGCTACTCTGTCCACGCCCACGTGCATTGGCGGTACCGTGTTGCTGCCAAATGGCGATCATTCAACTGGACTGTACTGGAAGAACTAAGTCGGACTTAGACCTAGAGTGTCGTTACTCGTCAATCAACGAACAGACATGGTTGCTATCCGGCAGCGTCGATGACAATTCTTCATTCCCCCATTCCTGTTCCAATGACGGAATCGCAAAAACGACACAGTGTGACCAAAACAACCTCAAAGGTACGCTGGCTACGCTCAGAGAGAATTTAGAGGACCTGTTCCTCTCCCTGAAGCGACTCTTTGGCGAATATAAAAGCAAGCAGGAGGAAGTGAACGCCGCCATCGAGGCCGACTGTTCAAACCATGAATTGTCTAAATTGCAAGATTCCTTGAAGGTTATCCAGCATCATATCACATTAACAAGTTCTCAGTTGTTCTATTACGAGAAATATATAAATGCTTCAATCCGTGTTCTCGGCCAGATGGACAGATTATTGAAAATACATCTGCCTCTGTATGTATCTGTCAATGTTGGCCCTTATTGTAATAATTTCAACATGTATTAGGGACAAATAAACACTGTATTGAGTTAGAACTATTTTATTAACCTTTTTGCACTGGGCAAACAAGCCAGCGATCTACATCCAAAAAAGCTTATAGATCTTTGCAGTCGGTGGAGAGATAGGATATGCTCTTATTTCATCTGCGGCTATGATACCCAACACAGATCACGAGGGAAACCCACTTCGATGAAACCAACGGACCTCTCCACAATAGCAATCAGTTTCACGGAAGTCTGGTCATGAGAGGGAGCTACCATGTCGCTTGCCACCCATACTGTTATCCGGAAACGGTCCAAGTCCACGATGGAAACCGAATCCAAGTCAATTTCAAATTACACCGACGATGTCAAGGAGGATGCCAGACGTCTTTACGACACCGTTGTCTCGGATGTTCTCGGTCAATACATAGTTCCCATTGACAAGCGCCATATAAAAGCTGAACATTTGGATTATGCCCGCACGGTGTGTTTGTGGACCGCGGCCAACATTCGCAGAGAGAGAGAGAGACAGGCGGCTGTCACACACGAATGTGATGACGCCTTGACCAAACTAATAAATGAAACCAAGACGGAGATGGAACTTCTAGTGGAAACGGAGGCGAAAAAGCAAGCTTCAGTGTTAAACAAACATGAACCTCTTTTAGAAGACATGCTTTGGGCGATCCTGAGTGTCTTGCCTATTGAGTGCTCGTTGGAAATATTGTCCCACTCGGCATCGAAGGCACTTGCCTTTAGTGGGAAGATGATCACACTGAGGTACTCTCAGTTAAAAGAAAACTTGCCCACCGGTGATGAAAATTATAGGAGGAATAGACTTCTTATAGCCCACTACTTTGGTTCTCTGCAAATATTCATACAAAGGATGAGTATGTACGATGCAGGTGCAATGTTTGACATGATGTTTCACATCTCCGACATTCGTGCGGGAGGGGGCGTAAAGTTCAATTTTGAGGTAATTTCATACCTGTTCGCGGGAATCCGCACGTTATCCCTACCCTCTTTCATCACGAATAAGTTACGGAATATTGTGCCTTTAGAACCCATCTCGTGGAAGACAGAGAAGTACTGCATTAAATACTCTCTGCCTGTCTTGTACGAAAGTCTGATCCAACGCTGGGAAATAATTGACTCCGTGTCCCTGACACCAGAGACCTATTTTGAGGAATGGATTTCGAAAGGTGCTGTTTCTATCACCGAAAGCTTTAAGAGGGAGACCTTACTTTACCTTTTCGCGAAGATACTCTGTGACCTTCCAAAACGGAATTTTGTTAGAAAGAAGAATAAGAGGGTAAAAGTGGAAACCGATCCTGGTCAGTCGACATGATGTCTCGACATTGCCTTTGCCGCCTCCTCTATCCCCAATTTTAATTTCCAAACCGTGAACAGAGCAATAAAGGCAGGTCTCTTAGACGTCAAAAGACGCAAATCGACCCGGGACAAATTTACGATTTTGCCCGAAAACTCCGATCCATGGAACAGCCCCAGTCACGCTTGCATCTTCCAGAACTCCGTTTCCCCTATGCGGGAGGGACGGTGCATCGACTACCAGCAGTCCCCCTATCGGCGGGATGGACGGTGCATCGACTATCAGCAGTCCCCCTATCGACGAGAGGGACGGTGCATCGACTACCAGCAGTCCCCCTATCGGCGGGAGGGACGGTGCATCGACTACCAGCAGTCCTCCTATCGGCGGGAGGGACGGTGCATCGACTACCAGCAGTCCCCCTATCGGCGGGTGGCATGGTGCATCGACTACCAACGCTGTTCCTATCGGTGGGAGGGATGGTGCATCGTCTACCAACAATGTTCCTGTCGGTGGGAGGGATGGTGCATCGTCTACCAACAATGTTCCTGTCGGTGGGATGGGTGGTGCATCGTCTACCAACAATGTCCCTGTCGGTGGGAGGGGTGGTGCATCATCTACCAACAATGTTCCTGTCGGTGGGAGGGATGGTGCATCGTCTACCAACAATGTCCCTGTCGGTGGGAGGGGTGGTGCATCGTCTACCAACAATGTCCCTGACGGTGAGAACAATGGCGCGTCGACCACCACCACCAATGCCCTGACCAGTGGGGATGATGGAACAGCGAGGCACAAATGGGTGACAATACAAGCTGCCATGAGGACCGAAGCTAAAAATGTCAATTACACTTTGTTAGATTATTTAGCCGCAAAATTAAATACAGCAAATTTCAAAACGGCTATCACCGAATGGGGAATCTCATGGATGGAACTGAACCGTGCAATAATAAATAGCATGACCTTTTGGGAAATGAAAACCCTCGGGGTAAACCGTAAATTATGCCCGGACTTTGGTAGATGGACTGACAACAAACTGGAATTGTTATTCAGACAATTTTTTATAAAAGTCTCCGCAGAAGTGTCTCTGGGCACGGCCAGCAACGAAAGGATACTCTTCTCTCCATGGAGACTTTTGACACATTGCATGAACACCTGTATCAGAAAAGCGTACACCGTTTTACCCAAAAAAGCGCTCCGTGTCTTATTGAGTAATTTCACCTTCACCAAAGGAGAAATAAAAGCAGCCATTCTCTATTGTCTAGAGAACAATGCCCTTGGCAAGAAGTACCTATATAACGTACTGTACGACATATTACAGTATTACCCCTGTTTAGCAAAATGCTGGTTCACAATGTCGGGCAAGCCGCTCCTACACTTGTGCGTGGAAAATAATGTACATGACTTTACGGACGTGCTAACGATTCCTCCTATTCGTGATAACATGGACGTGGTGGACATGGAAGGGTTGACCGTTCTACTGTACGTGTGTTGCTCGATAACAAAGGGTGCGAGGAACTACATATGATCCCTGGTGCAGGCTGGTGCCAGGGTCAACTTTGTCACGCACAGGCGAGAGACAGTCTTTCACATGTTGGCGTCTTCGGGAAACAGTCATGGGTTGACCACAATTCTACAGATGGGAGTGGCGGATGCGGGCGACGGGAATGAAACCAGTGGGCTGCCCAACATAAAAATAAGACGCACCTGGGACCGTGCGACTGCTTTAATGATCGCTCTGAACAGAGGGTATCGATCTTTCGTAGACACGTTACTGTGTTTCGGCGCGGAGCCGAATTCTTTGTTCGGGATTTCAAGGTCCATAACCACGTTAGATGCCATGTTATTGAGACAATATGTTTTCTTACCTTACCTTGAATCGACTCACGGCTTGTTCGCCAACGTGGATAGGATACTGCGTGCGATATCTGAGGGAGAGATATTAAGAGATGAATCTCAGGATGTCAAGTACACCGGACTCTTCTCGCCCCAGTATGGAAGAAACGATACGCGGGAAGAAAAGAATACCTTCAAATCACATTTTGAAGACTAGATGGCCGAAGCCGTCATATCCCACCACCTGAATATGGGTGGAAGCAGTACTGAGGCAAATGAAGACACTATCCTGAGGACCGGGGAAAATAAAACAGCTAATCGGAAAACTATTTTAAAATTTAACTGTCGGTGCCGTACGGACATTCCTAGCATAGAATTTTTCCAATTCACGGCACCCAATGTGAAATGGTCTCTATTGAATATGTCACCCAATTCCCACATCAAGAAAACCTACCTCATACCTAGGCCTCTAAGCAAGATAAATGTTGAAGAACTGCTTGATAAACGCAGCAGGGCCATCGAAGTCGAATTGGTGAAAACATATCCTTGTGCCATTTGTTTGTCTGAGTTTACAAACTCCGCCGCAAATACGGACTCAATGTGCACTGAAGAACATGATGAAGAAGAGACGAAATTACGCAACCTGATCATTACGGGCTGTTCACACAAATTTCACGAAGAATGCATTAAGATCTTATTGCAAAAAAATCCCACGGCTGAAGGTCCGTACTGTCGTGGGTGCATCCGGCCTTGGCGATATCCCTGTGGTGAGTCGGTGGTTCCCTCAATTGATTATCCGACGCCTACCTGTCAATTTACTATACAATTTGAAGTATCTGGGGTACCTTTTCATAGGAGAGTGCCGGTTTTAACCCTTTAGCGGGCAGATGGCCTTATAGGGATAGTTGAGGGAAGGTTGGAATTTGAATGCAATATAACCCTGTGGCTTGTGGACCAACTGGCAACATTGTATGACCATGTGTCTCCGACCCTATTTCAATTAATTGTTTGTACATTTTGCCATTGCCAAATAAGAATAATAAAATTGTACTACTCGTTCCTTGTTTTTGTAACTTTCCACATAGATGTATCGTACGCTCGGCGACTCCATGAGCGCGCCGTAACATCCATATGCCGATGCCTGGCAGAGACACCGACACAACTAACAATCACGCGGCCATAGCTGCTGATGCGAACACTGCGCCTCCCGAATCCAAAAGGCGATCCTGTGTCCAAACCTGGTATGAGTTCAGGAGTGGTTATGTAAACAAACTACCAAACAATGAGAGGTACTCTCAATGCCTCAAACGGTGGCCGTGCCCCGTTTTCTTTCCCGTGTTCATGACCGACATGCGGCTGAAGGGTGGAACCAATTTAACCCCTCTTCTCCTCAACTGCACTCGCCTCATAATACCATGGACACAAGTTACTTCTACTGCTATCGCATTTGTGATGATGTTCGCGTTTGAGGAGGGTGCCGAAGATGTCTCAAGCCTGATTTAAATCACCCAAGAATGTTACGGTGTGCCTCCTAAGTTTATGCTTCGCTTTTGAGAAGGGGGTTGCGAAGAAAAACGAAGATGCCTCAAGCCTGAATTACATCACCCAAGAATATTTTGGTGTGCCTCGTGAATGTGTGCTTCCGACACCACCAACCACCACCATAATAATCCTAGGGTATAAGTCACAATAAACGAGTATCCCAATAGCTTGTATCACTGACCATAGACAATATTCCGGATCATTACCTAGACTGGTATGTTTGTTGTATGATACAAAATGTACATACCAAACAATGGGGCGAGTATCACATAGGTCCGCTCCTTATCTCGATTCTCAGCAGGGATTCCTAACCTTTTTGTTCCTTTGTACCCCTTCGCCATTCTGACAGTTTCCCATCTACTCCTCGTACGAGGATCGTACATATACTAATGGAAAGAGCGGAAAACACTCTACCCTTTTTTTGGCAGAAATTTCTTGTATTTTGTTTAAATATAATATATATATATATATATATATATATATATATATATATATATATATATATATATATATATAATATATATATATATATATATATATAGGATAAATATAATTATATATGTATACAGTAGGGTAGTGATTGAGAGAGTGAGAGTGAGAACGGAGAAATGGATAGGCGACGAGCAGGGAGGTTTTAGGAAGGGAAGAGGATGTATAGATCAGATTTTTACCCTGAATTGTGTTGTGGAGAAGTATCTGGAGAAGAAACAAAAGGTGTATGTTGCCTTTATGGACTTGGAGAAGGCCTATGACAGAGTGGATAGAGAAGGTTTGTGGAAAGTACTTAGAATATACGGAGTAGAGGGCAAGTTGCTGAAAGCAGTGAAGAGCATGTATGAGGGTGCAAAGGCGGCAGTACGTGTGGAGAGTGAGCAGAGCGAGTTCTTTGACCTGAATGTTGGTTTGAAACAGGGGTGTGTGATGTCCCCGTGGTTGTTTACTGTATATATGGAAGGAGTTATGAAAGAAATACTATCAAGAGCAGTGGATGTTGGTGTATCGCTGAAAAGGGAGGGAATTGAGTGGAAGCTACCTATACTGCTGTTTGCGGATGATACAGTTCTGATGAGTGATAATGAATGGGAGTTGCAGGGTCTAGTAAATGAGTTTGGAACAGTGTGCGAAAAACGGAATTTGAAGGTAAATACGGGGAAGAGCAAGGTTATGGTCTTCGAAATGGGTGAAGTCACAGAGTGTGAGGTGAAGCTGAACGGTCAGGCTATGGAGATCGTCAACTCTTTTAAGTATCTGGGCAGTGTGTTGAGTAAAGATGGGACTATGGATGAAGAGGTGCGGGAGAGGGTACAACAGGGGAAGAGGGTTGTAGGAACGCTAAAAGCAGTAACAAGAAATAGGGTGGTCAGTATGGAAGTGAAGAAGTCCTTGCATGACTGTGTGGTAATCCCGACACTGACTTACGGAAGCGAAGCATGGACGTTGGTTGAGAGACTCAGACCAAGAGTGAGAGCAGTGGAAATGAATTACTTAAGGAGTGCGTGCGGAGTTACATGGAGGGATAGACAGACTAATGAGGAAGTAAGAAGGAGGTGTGGTGTGGAGGTAGATGTGCTGGAAAGTGTGAAAAGGAACAACTTGAGATGGTTCGGCCATATGGAACGTATGGAAAGCGAGAGAATGACTAAGAGGGTGTATGAGAGCGAGGTGGAGGGACAGAGGGGGAGAGGTAGACCGAATATGAGGTGGAAGGATGGAGTGAGGAAGTACATGAACGAAGGTGGTGCTGGTTGGGGGGAGGGGCGTCGACTGACTGGGGACAGAGGTGCATGGGGGCGGTTCGTTCGTGGCCACCCCTTCGGGGATCACGGCATCAGGCAATAGATAGATAGATAGATAAATATAATTTGTTTGTATTACAAAAACAAACAAGATATTTTATTCCGTCTAACTAATATACCTGATGAATTAGACAAGACACATGCAGATAGTATGGCAAAAAATAAAATCAGTTTAATTCTTTGTTTTTAATTTTTATTGGCAAAATATACAAATGATTTATTGAAATAGTGTCAGAGAACATTCACCATCTCTGTAAAGCCATCTGCCCACTAAAGGGTTAATTTCTATGAGCCAGTGTGAAGTAGCCAACGTCATCGAGTCTCTTCAACCTGTTTTCTTCGGGAGAATCCAATTTCATCACCTTGCAAGAAATGTTGTATCGTACGCTCGGCGACTCCATGAGCGCGCGGTAACATCCATATTCCGGCATTCGTCTTGAACACGGTTGCAGGCCCTGCTGTTTCTTGAGCTGCACCTTTGCCCAGGTTTGTGGGGAAACAGAGTCCGTGGGTGCCGACCCAAATAGAATATTGCACTGTTTCAAGTTTGACAAAGGGGACCGATTCAATAAAATGTTCAATGTTTGAGCGACGAGATGTGACCTCCGTTAAGCAAATGGGCAAAAAACTAATAAGGCCATTATAAAAACACAAATTTGGTTCCTAGAGTGTATTTTAACAACTGTAATTAATTGAGAGGGAAGTGTTCCTCGCTCGCCAGTATATCCCAGCAGCCCTCAGTGTCTTTGGACACGAGGCTGTACACTTCACCGGCTCCGTGGGCTGTCACCGCCCCTTCCTTCTGGATTCTCTTGGCTTGGTGCTCAAAGTCTATAATCTCTGAAGTATTTAGTCAAAGCCTATCAAGAATGACCTCCTCCGCTTCGTGGTGATCGTGATAGTTGCGCAGCTTTGGGTTTCTTCTGAGCGAAAGACATTTCGAAAGGAGAAGAAGGTTGACTCTAGGGGAAAGAGGATCCTTCCCCTAGAGTATCGATCATTACAGTTACTAAAGAGATGGGGTTGGGAAAGGGGCGCAACACTAAACTCTTGAGGGCAATCTTGGCCACCGCTGCACCTTTCGTAGTATCGATGCCACGTCCTCCAAATAGGATGGGTTCGTCTAATGCGGCAGGGACGGGAATGGTTAGAAACGGGAAGTTCTTGAGGGCAGACTTGGCAATCGATGCGGCATTGGCGACAGCTGCACCTCTCTTGGCCTCGCGTATGTCAAAGAGGGGGGATACATTCAACACAATCATCGTCGCGCCAATATGGAGGCGATGAATACGGTGGCTGAGCAAAGGAGGAGCGCGCCCGCTTGCGGCTTGTCTGCGTTACCGGGGCACACGTCTCCACAGGCTTCTTGGTCTCCCTCATAGCGTCGGTCCTTCGCCTTGGAAGTTTTGGGAGGGCAGGTCTCGGCCAAATGTTTCACCCCCTCTTCTGACTTGAACGGGTCAAACATAGTTAACATGCAGGAGTGATCAGGCTCTTCAGTGTAAAAGGGCTTCTTCGTTGCACATGTTCAGTGGAGGCAGCTTCAGGAGAGAGAAGGCGTCTTCCTACTTGACCGAAGGTGGCACTGACTCGGCTACGACTGAATGGCAATCATGGGCCAACCTAAATAGTAAGCAAGGAACAGGGTTACCGATAGAAAAAAAAGGGCTCCCAACAGATCCTTTAGCATTAGTGATAACTTTACCGTTCATAGGAAGACTGTGTCAGGCTTCCACTTCTTCTTTATTGATTGAAAGTGAAGGTAGCTTGACGAACTTTTGGGTTCACCTTGTATTTTCTGGCCATCTTTGTTTTAAATCGTTTCGCCTTACTCTTGCTGCTGTTCCTCTTCTTGTCTTTTTTGCGAATACAGGGTTTGTTCGTTCGCTTGATGCTCTGTTTCTTCTTCTTCGTAGACCGAGAAGCCATTTTGGAAGAGAGTGAAAGGTGGCTTGGCGGTATTGGTGGCAGTAGTGATGTCGGTGACAAGAGTAAACGCAACATGAAGTAATGATGAAAATCCCTTTACCCCGAGGGTCGCGAGGCACTGGGTCTCAACCAGCAATTACGGGACAGTATAGTCTGTGGGCGTGAACGACACGATGAAACCAGCACCGCTGGCAAAATCCAGCGGGACTTTCAGAGATCCCGAATTGTACGGAATGTTTGCATGAGGATCAGAACTATCAAATCCCGTCAATGATTCGTATATCTCTTTTCGTCTCCTCTCGTACATCACGGTGGACTCGGAATCCTCTGAATCCGCGCTCTCATCTACATTCGGCGATGCGGCACACATGAAAACCAGAGGGTCCACAAAACATTGAGTTAGGGGACGCTTGTCTTTGGGTAGAGGTGCCGTTAGGATGCAAAGAAACATGGAACCGCCATTGAACGATGTTCGGTTCCAAAAACGGCGAATAATGTAAGAATTTGAATCTAAATCAACCAGATTCTCAACAATGTTCAAAATGTCGCCACTGTTGGTGGGTAGGACGGGAGATAGTGGGGTATCCGAGTACATCCATTTCAAGGGAGAACGGGACACAGATTCCACCACCCCGCTAAGTGCATTATACGTCACCTGAAGAAGAAACTGGGTAGTGCCATTAGCGAAAGCGGTACTGTTGACACTCCCCACGCTGCCTATCTTTGGTTTCAATCTCACCAGCGCTCGGGTATCCCCGGCGTCGGTCTCATAGAAGGCGAGCGGGTCTCCTCCCGACCACACGCTGAGTCGATGGGAGAGGGGTCTGAGATGTACGCTCAGCGTTTGTCTACCCGCACCCTCGCCATGTAGAGCGAGTACCCCTTCGCCATGATGCAATCGACTGTCGGCGGCGACAGCGGGATTGGAAATTGAACCGAAAACTATAAAACCCTATGGGCCGTATATGAAGTGGTCTCCGAGAAGTCTTTCTTTGACGGAACCCATCTTATCCAATAGCCTGGCTCCTTTTTTACGCTCGCCGCTCACATTGATAGTGCTATTTACCAGAGACTTTATATCTGTTGCTTTGACACGATCTCGCAGATATTTTCTGGCGAGCGTTCTAGCGGCCGACCTATATCTTCTACGAGACGCCGCTCGCGCCGTGTCACCACCCTGCGACCCATCATCGTCCTCGGCGTAGACGAGGGTTTCGTTAGTTGTCAGCGTAATTATCAAAGCGTCTTTTAACCACACCTTAAGCCTATCTTCAAAGACTTTAGAGTCTGCCATCAGATTCGCGATTAATTCCGTTTCGGCGGATCTCAGTGGGAGTGAGTATATGTGTCTAGCTTCGCCTCTGACAGGACCATTGAGCACCCACACTGGTACCCCGTTACCATAAACAGTATCCTCTGTGTCGAGACGCCAGCCAGAGGATTGTACGGCTTCGCCTAACAGTACCCCTGATTCAGTCATGGGTGGGTTGGAAGTGCGGGAAACCAAAATGACTTTTTCCAAATCTGCGGGCGCCACTGCGGTCGTGTTCAACTCCACCTCTGTGCCTTCTCGGATGGCTTTCCAAACGTCGGCCGGGGATGCGATTGGCGTCATATGTTTGAATCTGACAAAGATATTAGCTCCCTTTACAGATAACGATATTGGGAGGGTTCTTTTTGAGGACATCACCAATTTGACCATGAGATCGCTCAAACCCTTCCCGATCGGCAGATCATCATGTTCTACGTTTCTCATCAGCGATAAGTTATCACCTACCCCCTTGGCAAAGACAGGTGTAAAGTTCGAACCGCTGGATCTACTCTTCCCCAGTAATCTCCCTTTAAAATCAGACACGCTCACGTTAAGAAAATAGTCTTCATTCTCTAATATAATCTCTCTCACTCTGGCCAGATGGGCACCTCTTCTACCAATGACGATACCGATTGGCGCGTATGCTTCTTGTCCTGGGGGGATGACTCCCCCCAGTGTTGGTAAGGGTGGAAAAATGGCCACCAAAGTTACTGCGGCAGAACCAGCCGAGGAGAAGGGGTCCCGCATAGCAGCATGCTCTGCAGCTTCACTGCCCAGAGGTACTATCCTCTTCAGGGTCTCGTGTGTGTCATCGGCGGGGATGGATCCTTCATATGAGACATTACTTGGTAGCAGACCTGTCGCATTGCCGCTCATTGTCACGGGCGCATACATAATTGCACCTATCCTATTACTACCCCCATCTCGTCTTATGATCACCAGAGGTCTGATATAATCTTTAAAAAAAACAGAACTTGTGGGACCTGGCCATTTTCCGTGACTCTGCTCGTCCCAATCTCTGCGCACGACACGAGCACTATTGTTTCCAAAACACCCCACATTACTTTCGGTATTATGGATCACGATCTCATTTACGTTGTCACTGTTGACGAAATCGGAAAATCTCTTCTCGGTGAGCACCTCTGACCGTGAGGCAGGAAAAACCATGTTGACGCCACCCCCTTTCTCGAAAACAGAAGTCTGGTTTTCAAACCCCATCACCCATCCCAGTAGTTTAACGTCGCTAGTCGAGGGACCGTTTACGTGACAATCGTCTATGGTTGGGGGCCTACTGTCGTCCAAGGCGACTGACACTGAAACATAATACACCCCCGGTCTAGCCGGATCGGCCACAGAGGTTACAGTCGCTTCGGTCAAAAACACCTCTTGGAAAGTACCGTTAAAAGATTTGTGACCTCTGTCGCCCCCGCCACCCCCTTCAATGCTAGCATCTATACCACCATTGATACCACCTGCATCTGATTTGGCGTAATCGGCAGCTCGTTGGTTTATAATGGATTTAATTTGGACGTAGGTCTCTGGGGTTAAATTTTTGGATCGCGCGTTCCCGTAAACGAAAGTAGTGGTGGGTTGGCCTAAGCTGAGCAGATTGTTGCTCGTGCATTTTCGCTCGCTGAGAGGAGCCAAGCTGCTGCTTCTACCCAGAGGGACTTTCACCGTTTCCCCCGTAGACTCATCAATCGGGTGAGTCACTTCAACGAGATAATCGTTTTTCTTGTTGATGGTTTTGGAAAATGAATTGGACACCAGCATGTGTGCAGCCTCATCGACCTCCTGCGCGCGAATGGAGGCACGCGGGAGGTGAGCTGGGAACTCGGCCTCATACGCTTCTCCGAGTGTGCCTCTACTATATTCAACAGAAGGGTAGTAAACGGACACAGACATTGTGATTATCATGAGTGCAAAGTCTTTACATGACCACACCTCCTCCACTGTAGGTAGAGGGGTCTGTACCACTGTGAACCCATCGAAAAGTACCATATTGGGCCGTTGAAGTACACTCCTGATAACAATCCTCACCCTGTTACCGCCATCTAAGACAGAATGCTTAGTGTCTCGATTTGAGTCCAATACAATCCCGTCCCGTAGGGAAGTTATAATCACATTACTAAATAGAACAGGTTCAACGATACCGTCCTCCCCCGCCGACGAGGATGGCAACGACGACCTAGGTGGCCATGTAAATAACATGCCTCCTCCAAATTCCCTTTCGGTTTCTCCCTCTACTCTCTGTATAGGCGTATGGGTAACAGAAATGTTGACGATGAGAGGTAGGTTGAACGTAGGCGGCAAGATACCATCCAGTATGGTCAGGGTGGCCACGGACTTACCCTCACCTCCTCCTATCCGCAATTCGATAGTCCTAAAAGGGGTGTCCTCTTGGACCGACCAACCCTGAGGGCGGTCTATTGTTGTCGATACGGCGAGCGGTGGCAAAGTGCCCCCCGCAATTTGATAGGGTTCCACGGTCCCATTGTTTCTCCTCTTCACCAAATTGTCTATTCTCTCGGCACTGACACGCAACCCCAAATTCGCCACTGATCGTTTTACTATCCGTCGGTGAAGTTTGTTTTTTTCTTCTTCTCCCTCTGCGGAATCCACAATGGTCTCTCTCAAGGTGGCTTGAACGTTAGAGTCTATGATGAGTAACACTTCTTCCTCCACCTCATCGAGAGAGTGGTAATGATTAGTAGGGGCGGTATTAGTAGAGATGTCATCATCGGGGACCGTATTGTCTACAGCCCCTATTACTCTAATGTTGTCATAGGACGTGGGAGAGGGGGAAGGAGAATTCACAACGACCGACAATTTGACCCGGTTATTCTTAATGAAACCGGTAAGCACTTTCGAACCCAGGAAAGATATCAAGAATATAATGACGGCCAGCAGTGTAAATTCTGTGAGGCCCCACCACGTCCCGAATATACTGAAAACGAGTCGCTCCATGCTGAGCCGAATACTTGCGAGAGAGAGCAAATACCCCTGTGCCGGAAAATGAGTGGCAGTAATACCACTAATTTACTTTTATCTTTGGTGAAGGGAATCAAGCGAGACATTAAAGAGGGGATGCGTGAGAGCTGCGCTGCCATCGACGGCGCCCTCCTCAACAGACTCCGAGGGGGTAGCCGGTTTGCCAACACTGGGCCCATTGATGTCGAGCTTGACCCTCTGTTACCAAAAAATATATCACTCTTCAATCAACTCATCGATCCACAGGAAAAGGAAAAGCGTAAATATGCCTCTCTTCTCCTCATGAACATTGAATCACACTTTAATTTTCTTATAATTTTTGCGTCGAATCTATTCGATGACATGAGAGCGGTTTTCGTGGACCACAGTGCCAACCGGTTGAGGAGTGTCGACGACTTAAACCAACCTGTTATCCCAAACAGACCTCATCCGTTAGCGGCGATAAGACCTCCCAAAGTCATCGATGTCGTTAAATGTATCAAAGAGAGGTTGAAGTCGGATAGTTTGGAGTTGGATGCACCTTGCTAAGAGATGCGGCGGAGGGTATATATTGCGAGCGCGATATGTTCGAAGCAGAACATATTATCAACAATGCCTTTTACAGCTCCCTTACGGAAGACAGAGAAGGTAACAGTGAACGAGACGGTTTACTGATCGGGGTCCCCAAAAATTACCAGGGCTGGGAAGATATCGTATTTGATCATGACAACGATTCTGTTGGCGATTTAAGCAAAGTGGTTTTGCCCGTCAGCATGCGACCATCCACCGAAGGAGTGTCTTGGAGACCGAACAAGGACACCTTCCCATTTGAGTTGGCGTGGAACAATGTCTCCGTAGACCCCATAGGATCTTTCATGAAACGTGTAGTTTTGAAGTACGGGTCAATCTCTGAATTGATCTCCTTCGTGTGCACGCATTTGCGAAACCACATAGTATGTGCAGGAATGGTCCTTTTTGGCTTAGGTTCTGATGCCTTCGATCGAGAATCCACCAGCACCCTCGACAACATCGAATTATTGCAATCCAGCTCAATAGAGGATTCCTCTCCTTTCCATTGTTGGAGAGCCTGGATGGACCTGTATCGTAAATTAGAATGGATCAAGCTCACTTGCAGTTTTGTGTTATTTTTAGCCGAGTATCGAAAATCCTTCGTCTCCTTTATTAAGGGAGGGCAAGGAGTAGCTGATGAACTGGAACAGTGTATTTTGCAAGTCATTTCCCTAACTCTGGAAAGCATGCCACCGTGTTGGCTCTCAAAAGATTGGACAGACTACACCCTCCTCAGGTGGCCCGCCTCCTCTGATAACCCAAGGAAAGTTCCGCGCATTGACATGGCCAGCCTACTTTCATACTCGGCAATTGAAATAGGGCCGCACATTGGTGACCGGGCGTTCAACTATATCACAGACAGGAAGATACTGAGAATGAGTATACAATCCGCAAAGTTCATGTGTCACGTCATTTTCGGGAAGGCTGTTTGCGAAGAAGAAGCGGGGTTGAAGTTGCTCGTAGACGGGCAGCGGCAGCCACATGCTTCGAAGGAGAAAGAAGAAAAAGGTAGTCATATGTTGCCACATGCCCTACTTTTTGATAGGCCCTGCCCAACGAATCTAGAAAGTGAGGGCCACACCAAAGACGGAAATGCAATGTCAGCCTATACTCGAAACGCTCTTTACCAGCAACGCTTCTTGTGTGACCACGACACGTCATTGGATATAGTTGTAGCGCTGGAAGACATTATGTTTCCTTTGAAGTCAGGTGCAAACGATTGGGCCACTCTCCGTCTTTTCGACAGTTCCAGTATAAAGACTCATGTGCCGAAATTTTGGTTCGGGGTTCTCACACGAAATAATATTGTGAGTGCCTCTTTTGAAACTCCTCCTAAAGAGCTTTCTTTGAAGAACCGCATGTTCGAAAGCGAGGTGAAATCCTTGAAAAGAGCAATTGAAGCATGTGATAACAAATTTGCCACAGATCTTCCTGATAAAATTCTGAAAATGTCGGATAGTATTAAGGACAACGAAAAACAAATGCAGTCCGTACTAGAGGTCCAACACAATATGGCGGTCAATGCACAAAAGTCTATGATAAAAACTTATATTTGGCAAAGAGATCTCAGCCAACTAATTACAAGCTTGCAGTCTGGGGTCTGATGAGATCCACACTGCTCACACCTCCGTCATTACGCTTTTCCCGTGATTATATATCTTACTTCTGGCGTTCAAAATGGTATATAAGAACTCCTGCTGCAGATATTTGGCACAGTACTAGTCCGACAGTGGAAACAGATGTTTGACTGTGGGGGCAACAAGCAACTTTAATTTGTGCTCGACAGTTTAAAACTAGACGCGCATGTTTCTTTGGAAACACCTTAATTACACCAAGAGTGCAGGATGCCTATTCCTAATCAAAACAGTCGAAATCATCGTTCTCCATTAAGAGAAATAAGGCTGAACACCTCTCGTGAAGGAGAAAGCTTTATTCCCACTGTTCATTCTTGGGACCGACGCACAACCATCCGGGGAGGAAGGGTATCGGGAGTACACCTACCTCGAATCCCGCCGCAACCAATGCAGCGGACCCTGCCGCAACCCCTGCCGCGGACCCTGCGGCAACCCATGCAGCGGCAGCAGTCGCAACGGCCTCAACAGCTTCAACAATGGTCACAGTGGCAGCAGTCGCAAGGGCCTCAAGAATGGTCACAGCAACAGATACTACAGCCTCAACAGTGGTCACAGCAGATTCCGCCCCTTGCACATGATACGTGGTGCCCCGCTATCATTATATATCTGATGTTAGACAACCTTGACACTGATTCGGACGTGTTACATTACATGTTTAGCCAGCTTTATAACGACAAATTCTTCTTGCGTACTTGTGTTTTTGGAAAGACAATCTTTGCCTGGTTATGCCACGCGGAGAGAATCCATGTTATTAGCATCCTGATCAACAGCGACTACAACATTCCGGTGAATATTGCCGACGCACATGGATTGGGTCCCATAATATACGTGGAGAAGCCACTGACCCTATCAATCCTCTTCATGTATGTGAGACGGCTCATTTCACGTACACCAATGCGTCCGAAAAGAAAAATATACTACACTATATGGCGTCATGCGAAAATGCTCTAACCTCAACAGCGTTTCAAGGTCTGACCGAGTCCCTTTCGGAAATGTGCGCGGAGGGTGGCTGTACCAATGTTCCCGATGTTAACGCAGTAGATAACACCAGGCGCACACCTCTGCAGATGGCCTTCCAAAAAGATAATCTCGCTATGATGTTCCTCCTGATAGAAAGTTTTGGGGCCTCTTGGGTTCAAGAATGTGAACTTCCTGACGGACATCGCATATGTTTTGAAGGATGGTGCCAAATTATCAACTCCGAAGAAAGAGACATGAAGTGCTCTAATTATTTAACAGAAGCGAAGAGGAACTACACGATTCCCTCTAACGTGATGGCGGGGGACTTAGAGGATGTTCAGAAATGTCCCATTTGTCTAGTAGACAACCTGGTGCTGATAACGTTACCACCATGAACATCGATGCCGATGACAATGACAATGAAGATGGGGATGACGATGACGATACCTTACCTTTTGCTGAGTGCGATGATGAACATAGAGATATGGAAGGTGACGATGACAATGGAAATGTGGCTGACTATGATGACGATGACAATGGAAATGTGGCTGACTATGATGACGATAATATCGGAAATGTGGCTGAAGATGATGACGATGACAATTGAAATATGGCTGACTATGATAACGATAATATCGGAGTTGAAGACGATATCGAAAATGAAGATGCTGCCAACATCTAGCACGGGACATGTTTCTGATTATCATGATACATCAATGCATTTATTGGAGCCAGCGGACAACGATCGTGGACGGCATGTGAGTAGGAATGAGAGTCACCTTCGGTATGATGGGGAAGGGCATGAACATGGCAATATGAACAGTGATATTGTAGAGTGTGACAGTAATAAAAGTAATTATAATGCTGAATTTGTATTATCTCCCACAGATACACTGTCTCCTCTGCCCTGGTCGCCAAGACTGTTCTCTTCAATGTCAAATACCCTATCGCCAACCCCGTCAAGCGCCCTATCGCCCACCCCGTCATACGCCCTATCGCCAAATCCGTCATACGCCCTATCGCCAACACCACCAAACACCCCACCGCCTACCTGGACTCCCGGACAACCCTCCATCTCACGGCCTACCTGGACTCCCGGACCACCCTCCATCTCACGGCCTACCTGGACTCCCGGACCACCCTCCATCTCTCCGCCGACCTGGACTCCGGAACTACTCTCCATCTCTCCGCCTACCTGGACTCCAGAATTACTCTCCATCTCTCCGCCTACCTGGACTCCAGGACTACTTTCCCACCCCCCACCAACCCGGACTCCAGGACTACTTTCCCACCCCCCACCAACCCGGACTCCAGGACTACTTTCCCACCCCCACCGACCCGGACTCCAGGAATACTTTCCCACCCCCCACCGACCCGGACTCCAGGAATACTCTCTCACCCCCGACCGACCCAGACTCCAGGAATACTCTCCCACCCCCCACCGACCCGGACTCCAGGACTACTCTCCCACCCCCCACCGACCCGGACTCCAGGACTACTCTCCCACCCCCCACCGACCCGGACACCAGGACTACTCTCCCACCCAATACCGACCCGGACACCAGGACTACTCTCCCACCCCCCACCGACCCGGACACCAGGACTACTCTCCCACCCAAAACCGACCCGGGCACCAGGACTACTCTCCCACCCCCCCCCCCCCCCGACCCCAGGACCACACTCCCACCCCACACCCACCCCCACACCAGGACCACACCCCCACCCCCACCGACCCGGACTCCAGGACTACTCTCCCACCCTCGACCGACCCGGACTCTCCCCCAGGACTACTCTCGCACCCACCACCGGCTCGGACACCAGGACTACTCTCCCACCCCCCACCGACCCGGACTCCAGGATTATCGTCCAGCTCGACGTCGCCTCATTTTTTAAGAGCATTGCCGAGACCGCCGTTCCCCCTACCGCACCCACAGACTTTTTTGGGATCAAACCCCCTGTCAGCAGCACAACCCATCCTTCCCGATTATGATGCATTGGAGAGGATTTTACACGATCTTGATGACATTTTTTCATTTACACGGTGAATATCTGATCTATGCCCATGAAAGAGACAGTGAACACTGGCACGCAAGGTCGGTAAGGGTGGAGTGGAAGTGGAGTGGTTGCATTGAGGCAGTTGGACAAAATTCAAAATAAAGCTATTAGATTAATCAATAATCACACAGGACCTTCCTACATTATCCATATGAAGAAACGTTGCATCCCTTGCATTATTCTACAGATATTTTCACAGCAAATGTTCCGAGGAACTTGCTTCAATTGTGCCGCCTCTCCACATCTTTCCCCGTAGAACTAGGGCAGCTGGAAGTACCCATGAATTTACAATTTCTCCTCCACAATGCAGAACTTCTGCTTATCAAAATTTATTTATCCCCTGAACTACTAATCCTTGGAAATTCACTTCCTTCGAGTGGCTTTCCACAAACTTACTTATCTACAACAGTTTTAAATCCAGTTTTGATACAAACATTTTATGAATGGAGGATGCCTTTAGGCACATGGACCTTTTGTTATTGTATCTGTGTTTTTTTTCTTCCTCCGTTCATTTTCTCTTGCAAAAAAAAAAAAAAAAATATTGTTTTGCCACATCAGGGTTGAATATATATGGCCCTATATTCAGAGCCGTACTCACACCTCCATCAAGTGTGCAGTGTGGTATTTTTTAATCTACAACGAACTGTATTTAGACAGAAAACGTGTTTTATTTTCAGTTTGACCCCTCTCGGTAGTGTATTTGAATCGGGGAAGATTTCTGATTAATCTACAATGAACTGTATTTAGCCAGAACACATGTTTTATTTTCAGTTTTACCCCTCTCGGTAGTGTATTCGAATCGGGGAAGAGTTTCTGATTAATCTACAATAAACTGTATTTAGCCAGAAAACGTGTTTTATTTTCAGTTTGACCCCTCTTGGTAGTGTATTCGAATCGGGTAAGAGTTTCTGAGCAAATCTTGGCGGCGGCTCTACTGGTAGGTCGGATGTGGTGGAAGGACCGTGTTGGGCAATTGACCGGCGCTGGAGGCGAGAGACGGGCAGGCTTTGCTTTTCAATGAGGGGGCTCGAGCCTCCGTCATGTAATACAATATTGTCATTTGGTTGACACGTGAAAGGGTTAAAGCATTCCAATTCCAATCCTACTAAGGTCGCCATTTGCCCGCTCAAGGGTTAAAGCATGTTATCCTTACAAATTGCTGGACTTGGGCCAGTAAAAGGCAATCGGTTAACTAATCCCTATGACCCTTCAAATCTTAAAGAGGACTCCTTAGGGTTTGCAGGTATTCCCCACGAAACCGTGGGAGTCAGAGATGCTTCAACTCTAGCGTCTCTGTTACCGGGCGAAATTGGTCTCAACTATCCCTCCTATGATTGTTCGTCCAGGGTAAGGAAGTGTACCCTGGGCATCGATACTGACTGTAATCTGTGTCGTTCTCTGGGCGGGGGCAAATGTGTACCTGTAGACAAGAATCTGAAGTCTCGCCTCGGTATGGGTGACGACAAGGCAACCACCGTGGGAGATTGTGTCCCGCAAGACCGACTCAATGAGGCCTCTCTCGCAGCCGAGATCTCGAACAGGTTCACTACGGTTGAGGAGGCTTCGCTTACCACAGCCTCAGCCGACCCCTCTTCCAATGGGGTTGTGGTCGACGGAGGCACTGCCGAGCCGATGCGTGTATACATGACCAGAAGGAGAGGATGCATCGACAATTCATTGGTTCGTAAAGATCTGAGAATCATTTCCGAGAATCCCACTCTAGAACCTATCCTCGGGTGTACAGACATAGTGATGTGTGGGGGCGAAAGTATCGGCGCTCCGGTTCACCTGAAGACAGGAATAGCGTTAACGTCGGTCGACGAGATCGATTTCGACATTGCTCCATGGCGGCCACCATGGAGTGTGACTGTCGTTCGGGTTACGTGGCCGATAGAGATCCCGTTACGTCCCGTCCGCGATGTAAACCCTTGGTGGAAGGCATAAGTAATACGGGTTCGGGTTTAGGTTGTCCCACTGTCTTTCAAATAGGAACCACCAAGGGGTGTCTCTGCGACGAGAGCACCCAAGTACGTCTGGCGGACATCATGTCCAAGGAAATTCCTCTCACGGGAAAGGGTGAATATACAGTCGAGTACAAGTCCACAGTGTCACGTCTGGCCGCCGCCATAAGAACCCAACAGAAAAATCTTGTGGGTGATGTAACTGACGCCTGCTTGCCCCGCCCTGGGGTGGACCCAAGGGTGTCGTCGTTGGGTTACTCATACGCCCCCCACCTCTTCGGACTCGCTCCCGAATTCACTGCCTTCAACGGGGGCCATATCATGACGGGAGCACCTGTCCGAAGGGGGGCCGTGACCAAAGAGAACGAGTGGTGGTCTCACATCGACACTAACCCTGAAGGAAAGGTTGCATTGTCTGAAACTTTGGGAGGCGTCGCTCCATTCCTGGGCGCGGGCTCCGTCGCGGCGCATGTTTGGGGGGCCAACCTTTTGGGACAAACGGTTTCACAGGCCCCGGGGGTGAGGAGTACACGAAACATCCCAACTCCAGTTTCAGAGTGGTCCCTTTACCCGAATCCGGTATACCGGGATTCGGAAGAGATAGTGTCGACCACGCAGTCGGCATACTCGCTTCGAAGGGGAGAGTGTATCCAGGAGGCGTGTACCAAAGGATCAGAAGCAGAAACCTTTCGACGAGGAGAGATACCAGAGGAGCTGGAATAAGCAAGGACTCATCGTACATGAAGACGGTGACTGCCGATGGTAATTTGGACGCGGATTCTCCATTGGCCCTTCACAGAACAACCCAGGACTCTGGCATCTGTGCCGTCTCATTTCTCGTGCCCACAGTAGAGGAATTGACGAAAGGATACTCCGTGTCGGAGAGAGCTTTCGACGAAGTCATCCCCTGTTACACCCAAGACCCTTCGCTAAGCGCGCCTCACATGTGCCCCTCGAGAGGTTATTTCAACACTACTTCCAAACGTGTCTGCGGTTCGGAGACGTTCAGTTGGGCAATACACCTCAAGAAACCCCCGCTGCCTTCGAGAGCGATTCTCTGAAAAATCTGTCTGTTTTATTTCCTCGACTCCATGGCCTAGAAAACGGGAAACTCGATGACGACGAAGAAATCGTCTCTGCGCTCAGAAGTTTCGGGTCCAAAGGAATTGGTGTATTGTTGGTACAACCCATCACAGTCCAAGGGGAAGGATTGAGTTCACTATTTTGTAGATTCGGAGAAGAGATACTCTCAACTAACTCTCCGAAAGGTATCGACCATTATTCAGTTGGTCCTAAATGTGAGGGCTATCTGGTGGACGAAGAGGAGGCGCCCCTGTTATTCGCCCAGCCTCCCACTTCGTGGCGTATAGTTTCCAACGAGACCAGTACCTTTTCCGGCAGGGGTATGTCTAATGGGGTGCCCGGTGCGGGAATGCCCAACACCGAAAGGGCGGCGGAGGCGACGATTGCAACGGGGCAGGCTGGTACGCCGCGGCCCGAATTCTTTGCGGCCGCCGTCATGTCCTCCGATGGGGGTCCGCTCATGATGGGCGTGTCCTCGCCTACTCTACGACCCTGCCATGTCCCCCTATCCGTACTTCCCGAGTCGTTTTGGTTTCAGAGAAGAGGAGCGTTCAATGCTAGCAGCGATCCGTCCAATGTGGACGCATTAACGTCAATTCGCAACGTATTTTCTAGAGTGACTGAAGGTAAGATAAAAGAGAGATTGAATCCTGATTCTGATCTTCTGAAGGACTTTAACTCCTACAATCCCACGCTACCTTACATGAAGAGAGATATGCGAGACCCACTCGATGGTTGGATCAGCAATGTCTTCTTGTCCGCGTTTTTGCCCGTGAACGTCATTGGAGTTCCTACATCTATAGCTACGCTGGTTAACGCCGTAGATGACGACAGCGAATGGCACTCGACGGGAACCGCTCACCTTCTGGTTCCTCTTAAGTTTCACGCCAAAGACAATGAGTGGCAACAGTGCCGAATATCATATGACGGTCACCCCCATCTTATTCCCGTCCCTCTACCTCTATTAGAGTCTGAATTCCGATTGAGGACATACGCGGCCGAATCTTTCATCAGAAGCGAATTCCTGCCGGCTCGCCGTAAGGCCGATGCGTACTGTTTCACGCACACGGCAGGACACTACCTGGCCGGGAATTATTTGCCTCCCATGCTAAAGGATGAGACCGGTCAGGTGAACTGCTATCCGAGTTCGGGGGCACTGAATCAGTACATGACCATTCTCGCGCCAAAAGTATTGGGTGATAATTCGCATTCCAAATTCACATTGGGTGACATGAAACTCAAGGTTTTCGACTCCTTGAACTCCCTCGATCCCGAGAGCGGGAAACAGAAAGACGTGGAGAACGTTTTCGACAAGCTCGCCCAAAGTTCAAACGCGAGCCTTGTAATTGCGCGACCGACATTATCTGAACCCGCACTAACTCCGGAGGCAGGGGGTCTACTGCTCCCATAGCCGGTGCGCCCAGTCGTGGCAACAGGCACACTCCCTTCCTGCTGTCTAGTTTCACGCCTCTACCGTGATGATGTTGCAAAATGGAGACGGTTCCGTGATAGACCAGATAACTCGAAAAATGAGCAGGTCCCATAATTTCAATCTCGAACAGGTAGCCAAGCGTGCATGGGACCTAGCCACCAAATTGATTATCTCTCCCAACAGATGGAGTGCCATAAGAAGAAACGTGGCTCCCATGCCTTATTCGAACCGGCAGGAGCTACAGATGGCCGCCGACCTCAACGACGATTTGTTGACACGTGTGTTCGACAGGCACAGCGACACGATGGGTCACACCAGATTCTTGGACACGCCAATGTATTCCAAACTGGAGGAAGATGCCACGGATCAAGAGCGAACCCCTCTCACGTCGAAAATATTCGATTATATAAAAAAGGCTGGGATAGACGGTCCCGATGGCAAGGCCTATCGGCATATATTAGATTTCTTGGAAAGTAGTTTAGGAACGGAACCTTCCACTTTCAACGTGGGTATGTTTTCGCCTTGGGAGGAGGGTCCCAGAGACATTGTGGCCTTGTTCGATACTCCGTTTGTTAGTCGCGTGCATTCATGTTTTTCGGCCACAAGAACAGCCGGAAAAACACGACGAAGAGTCGGTGACACTAATACCCCCAATACTAATACGACGACTGCGAGTAGTCGAGGGAGGCTCGTGATGACAGGAGCTGTGGCAGATGTTTTAACCAACGCTAAAGACAATAAGATGCCCATAACGGAGAAGAATGTGCCGGAGGACCCGGACGTGGAGACATTTGCAGGCATTGGCGCCGCGGCTGAAGACCTGGAACACTTCCGTGCCGACAGTGGCGGAAACTTCGTGGCGGACAGGCTTCCTGAAATTTCGCGCCAACCCCCAATTGTCGTGGCGAACGAATCAAACATAAGAGCAGCATCCTCTGAATCGGCCGGCGTGAAGCGCCCTCACGACGACGGCCAAGGGTACAACAATACAGCGGCCCCCTGGCTTAAAAAGGCGAGACGTGGACCCATCCATCAATCATCTTCATCATCATTAGTACAAGAACACAATCATTCTTTGGGACTACAACTCTTACGAAAGAGCAGAGAGCCCCAAGTAATGAGACGCATTCATGTTCTCCCAGTTAACCTGCCTTCGTTGGGCGGTTTTGAGAGTGGACAAACCGTAGCCGAGGCCTGTTGCTCTCGGGGTAAAGAGTTGTGGTATCACCCCATCACCAAACCCGCTATCGATAATAGAGCCAAGACATCCATGGAAGGTATCAGAGCGAAAGCCGCTCAACCGTTCGACACGTTAGCCATCCGATTATTCAGGGAACATGACAAAGCACTTCTGAAAAAGTTTTGTCATCATCACCACTGGGGTTTCGACGGGACGTATGTTCTGAAATACACCGACCGTGAAAGGCAAAATGCTCTACCCGACAATGTGATCGCCAAGAATTTTCCGTTTTCTTGTCAATTGGACAGGAGACCCTTCCCTCCCACCAGAAATGGCCACATACAACCTTTGGCATTAGCAGAGATGGGTGCAATGGCCTACGAGCATGCTCCCAGGGACCTAATTCAAGAGGAATAGTCCAGCTCTTATGTGTACAGAGAGGCTTCCAGGTGGCAAATAACACAAATTTGTAAATAGTTCATTAATGTTATTTCAGTAAAACAAAGAATCTTTAATAGTTTTTATTTCCTATCCTAACCAGGTAAAAAAAAATGTTTTATTTTTGTTATCGCAGACGCACAATTTGCTCACTTGCACAGATAATCTTGCTCAGCGGTTTACTGCTGTTTAACCAACTTTTGGGGTCTCCTTGGTTGCGAAGATGCATGGCACCGATGACACCAGCGTTAGCATAATGATTGACATCGCGATGCAGAATGTGGTTGACGCCTGGCTCTTCAAAGTCCACCGACGACGTGTCCGTGCTCACAATAGCATATGGCCCATCCTCCCTGTCGGTGCAAGCATTGTTGACCGCGAGAGGATTTCCCGGTACCAGCAAATTGACGAGACTTGACCCCGGAACTGGCACCACTTGGATAGCGTCGGCGTTAACGTCAACCGGATCTGTAGAAAAGGATACTTCTCCTTGCGTGCCGTCGCGTCTGGTGCGTACGGCCGTTTGGGTTTTGGCGACTATGGGTGCCGTACCAGGTGCCGGCAGGATCGCTCTTTTTCTGGCAGTGTCCACAATGATCTCTTTGGGGTCGAGAGAGTACGTTGAAGAATCGGATTCGTCCATTTGATCCTTGTGCCATTTACAGGGGCATAATAGGGTCTGGGTGGATTCAGTGTTGAGGGCGTTTACATTTTTGGCTGAACCCGCAAAGCCATACAGGTTTGTCCTGTACACGGGCCATGTGGTTGTGCAGGTGACCTGTAAGTCCGACAGCATGCGGTTAGGAGGCCCGTGTGCCATCACGTCTTCTTGTGTCATGTTTACAGATTTGTTGATAACGTGCCCTGTGGGCAGAACGAAGGCAGATCCGGGAACCAGAGCGTGAGGGTAGATCTTTTTTTTTTTTTCTGAGACTGGCTCCAGGATTTCATAGCGTGTAAAGGCGTGAACTCGTGTGCGAACTTGGAAGAGGCGCAGGATATATATACAAGAGGGTCTTTACCCAGTGTGCTGAACATCTCATAGGAGAAATCTTGTCCGATGTCGACTTCGAACTCACCTATGCGCAATTGGTCAGATGAGGGGGGCGAGTCAATGTCTCGATAGGTACCCTCATCAATGGCAGAGCGGTTACTAGTACCGTACGGACGTCGCTTAAGCAGAGTCATAATGGAGGGATTGTTGCCGCCAGGTCTTTCTACCTGATAGGCGGAAGGGTTATCATCCTCGCTTTCGGTGGTGCTTGTGTCACCTTTGTTACGTCCTGGGATATATAAACACTGGGCTCTTTCTATTGGACTAGGTATGCGGCAACAAACAACAACGGAAAACGCTAGATCCCACCCTTATCTATAAACCCATGCAACAAACCACCCTAAACCGTCAAGAGTCCTGCCTGGACAACAAGGTATCCTATGACTTGGTTACAGGGTGCACGCACTATAGACTGCTGATAGTCAAGCAGGCTATATAAAAGATCACACAATTAAGTTGACTTAAAGCTTCAAGGAAAAGATAGATAACGGAATTAAATTGCAGAAACAATTTAATAACAAACTAGAAGAAAGTACATTTAACGTTACGTTAATTAATACAACTAATCACCCCTGCGTGAAAGAAGCTGAAAGCAAACAGTCCTCAAAACATCGTACAGGTAGACAAGATGCAGGTTTCTAAACTGCATGCGGCTACTGTAGGATCTGATGCTTAGCAAAGAAAGTAAGTTACGGATGTAGCGAACTCTTAACTCATAAGCAGGAATAAATACTAGTGATAGGCCATACCGTGTATAATGGCATAGGTATAATTAACTAAAGGCAGCAACTCGAAACATAACCACATACAGGTGTGCTTCTCACTCTTAGTCAGGCAAGCCTGCTCGGACAGAGTCTCTAAGCCACACCCTGACTCACAATGCTCACAAAAACGGTAAAATATAGCTGTTAATCTGCCAGGTGGCAGAGGTCTAGCCGGAAGGATATAGGCTTCGGATACCCAGGCTGAGCCACCTGCTCTAGCCTAGGGACGTTCCCAAGTCTGTGCGCCAAATTACTCTAATTGAAAGGGTGCTCTCTTGAGAGACTCAGATCCCAAGTATCTGACTCTCTCCTGGCGACCCTAAAACAAAAGCAAGACGTGCTAGCGCAGTGCTGAGTGGACTAGGCAAGGGCCCTCACACAACACAACACTAGACACACAGGGACACAGACAAGAAAATGCCCCCAGACTCCCACGGGGTATCCTAGTAAAGTCGTGCGGGTCCACAGGACTCGCACCAGCAGACTTTACTTAAAGGATCGCAAAAAGCCCCCCCTCCGGTCTAGCCCCTGCTCACCTGCCACAAGAACACACTAGCAAGCATGAAACCACCAAATATGAGACAACAAAAAAGCTTCCTAGGTCTCATTAACAATTACACCTCTGCATAAGGCCCAAAATCCTATCTAATTATCTGAGAGCTCGTCGTTAATACAATAATAGATATAAGGTCTATCAAGGGGATGGGATAATTAAATAGATTGGTGAAGTAGTGGAAGGAAGGTATACAAAGTAAGAGAGAAAGTTTCTAAGTGGGGTTGAGAGGGATAGATATCAAGGGGGTCCGAAGGGTACGACAGTGAGGTGAGCTCTGAGTCTTGAATCTGTCTGGACCCCACCCTAGGCATGTGAAATACATCCCATGCTTGGCAACACTCAACACCGTTGCCGGGTCAAAATCCTCTACCCCTTGCGTGAGTCGAAACTAAGCCTAACGTTGCGATCAAATTGGCAACATCAGGCTCGTCCCAAGCTAGACTCTCCGCGCCCGCGCGAAGCAACGTCCCCCAGCCGGTCTCTCTCTCCCGCTCATCTCCTCCCACTCTCACTAGACTTACATCTTATATATTATAATGAAACAATCAACTATCGAGAATAAAATATACTAAGATGCGTTGGTTAAGAATAAGGGCAGCTTCAAGCTGTGAAACAACATAAGAATATCCCAGACATTAGTTACATTGTCGTAGGATATATACTAAGGAAAAGCCGGCCGGCCGGCTGCCGCCAGCCGGTTTCTAAATGGCTGGGCAGCCAACACGCGCGCATGCCCGCACGTGGCTACTATGCAGGAGCGTCACACCTCCCCCAAGATATAAGACCCTTGACTAAGTTCTTCATATCTAACAGAAAGCTTCGCATAGTACCACACACTGTTGCGACACAAGGCACTATATATAAAAAAAATAAAGACTGTTGCGCTCCACCGAGCAAGTTCAACTAACTTAGCGACAATAAGCGAAAACATTCAACTTAGATACTGCTACAACATCTTATACAAAATTCTACACGTTATAAAAATAAAGAGTTTTTATAAGGTTTTTGCTTTTTTAATTTGTTTATGGCGGCTGCACTTACAGGGGCAAGCCTATTTTACTCCCCTCTCAACACACACTGACTGAACGGCGAGGGTTCTCCTGCAAACAAACCCTCTCGTGACAAACAATCAGCCAAAACATTATCAGTGCCCTTAGCATGCCGCACATCCAACTTGTGTCCCGGCAGCAAAACAACACCTGGCACTGATAAACTGCCCAGTTCATCACAAGACTGGCATTTCTCTTCGCTCTTTCCGGCAACGGGGCCTGCCAATAACCTTTCACTAGTTCTACCTTCGTGATAGGCGATGCAGCCCCGAGGCGTTCTATGGTGTCGTCAACTCTCGATAAGGTATAGGCGTCTGTCAGGGATAATGCACACACACTCTCGCAATCAACACACTCACTGATCTTGCCACTTAACACCGGTTGCAAAGTTACAGGCAACGACCACTCACGACATTCCTTATCCCTCAGACCCTTCGTCAACACGTAATCCAGCTCTGCTTGCACCACAGGCTGTCGAGCAGGATTTATATGGTAAGGAGCCAATTTGAACCTTGCACTGTCTCCAGCCTCCATGTCGGATTCTACTTCGTACATCAGGCCTGGAGAATGAACAAACATGCGAAAGTACTGCCATAGCCTAGTAAACAACTGCCTTGCACTGTCTCCACGAACAACATGCCTAGTGCCCTCCCACAACCCAGCCGAGACCGCAGCTTCTAACCTGTAGTCTCCCTCCTTCTCCACCTTCGTCCCTAGAACAGCCAGGTCATGAGAGGGACAATCAGTACCACCTGTGCAGTCACTCCCATAGTTCATTATTGCTAAGGCTTCCCCGCCGATACCGTACATGCACACCCCCGCATTTCTTATGACTACATCTGCCTGCGCAGCATCACCGCTTTTAGCGACATGGCCAGATACAGTCGGTCTATGGTAGGGCTGTTGCAATTGACTAGAGCAGCATTGGGAGGCTATGCGACGACTGGGCACTTCTATGCCACAGCCAACCTCACCAATCTGCTCAAAGTCCTCCTTTTGACCACCACCCTTGGCAGCCATGGGTCGACCCTGACCTGGCAACCATGCCAAAGCCTCGTCGCCCACCTTGAACCACCGAAACAACGAGGCTAACGGTCTTTCAACATTCACGTGACCTGCCCGCGGAACATCTTGCACCGCCCGAGTTGTGAGGCTCAGGGGCTCTGCACGACCAGTGGGGTATGAACCGAGCTGGTGCTGGAGCGCTGCACACTGCTGCTCAGGCAGGTGCTCTAGCGCTTCCACAGCCACCAGACTCGTGTCCCCCGCCCACTGCTCCGCCGAGACATGACAATCCCTACTCTCCTCCACCTGTGCCCTACTGCCCCCCTCTCCTTCTCCACCTTGGCCGCTGCAGACCAACGCAGGGACAGTAGGCTGCTCAGGTGGTTGCCTCACAAACTCCTCCAACAGGTTCACATGACGTTTCCCCGTCCTCGTGTTTGATCTCGACAGCACCATTACCACACTTCTGAACTTCCGGATCCTCCAACTGCAGTTTACAAATATCTGAGGGAACCAACCTGTCTAGATGCTTCCGAAGCAACCCAAGTCCTCCCCCAATATCAAACTGAGCAACCCTTTTTTCTCTCCATGTGTAACGTTGCTGCCTCGGAGTCTCTTCCTTTCCTACCTCCTCACTAGCTGTGACAGGTCCTGGGGACTCTCCAGACTCTAACATAGGTGCCAATAATGAGTCACCAAGAAACACTGCCAGCTCAAAACTCTCCAATTGACCAACATTTCCCGTTTTCTTGTGACCTTTCCTCCGCGGTTTGATAGACTGAGGTGGTGGCTGCAAGGCTCCGGATGTCTGAGAACGCGTCACAACACACGCCATGGTTTGTACGCTACACTTCTCAACCCACTCCTGTTCCTCCCTACTAACGTCGGCCGCCTTCTCGGCAACGACCAAGGGTGAAACCTTAGAAGCAGGCACCGGAAAGTCGTTGCCGAGGAGGAGGTCGACGCCCCCAACAGGCAAGTTCTCTACAATTCCGACATCCAGCTCCTTCGCCACACCACCCACCTCCAGCTCCATCCGCACCAGCGGGTAGGACTTCGTAGCATTGATCCCCTGAACTACCACCACCCGAGCAGCGTTAATCGGCCTACCAGTAAAGTTCTTTAACAAGGTCTGGGAAGCCCCCGTATCACGCAATAGCTTAACTCCTCGCCTTTCGCCAGCCCACCTCACAAAACCATGCCCTCTATGACCCCCAAAGACGTCGCGGAAAGGTTCGAGCCTTCCGGACTGTTGAACACAGCCTGTGTCCCAACCTCTGACGAACTACCCTTGCCAAACTCACAATATATAGGCGACACCCCTATGCTGCGGGCCAATGACACAACCTTGTTTGGTGGCTTGTTCGGACAAGCATTTGCAAAGTGATCCTCCTTGTGACATGCAAAGCACTCTTTACTCTTTGGTTTCCCTTGGGAGCGGGAGGTACCATTAGACTTCTTGTACGGGACGGTATTTGGTTTATGTTCAGTTTTATTGTCAGTGCTACATGGTTTTGTGTATTTATGTGTATCAAAATTCTTGAGAGGGGGAGGGGCACGATCCTTTGCACCCGACTCACTCCTAGCTGCTGCTTCGCACCCTCAAATCAATGACAGTCGGAGGTCAGCCATTTCTGCTGCCTCCTGGAGAGTTCTAGGATTTTTTTCCTTTATATTTAATGTTAAGTCCCCGCCTGTGCACTTAAAGAACTGCTCCAAGAGAACCAGCTCACTCAACTCCTCAAAAGTAGCTGCCCTCTCGGAACGCAGCCAATGTCGTAGTGCATCAGACAAGTCCCGGGCGTGTTCTAGGAAGGTACTATCCTTGCCCTTAGTAACACCCCGAAACTTCAAGCGGTAAGTTTCTGGTTGTAACTCATAGGCCCGTAGCACAGCCTTCTGTAGCTCATCATAAACTACACAGGACTCTAAAGGTAGTGCATCATACGCTTTTAGCCCCTTTCCTAGGAGTCTTGATGAAACTAATGCTGCCCACTTTTCCTGAGGCCACTGGTGTTCCTGACACTTCTTCTCAAATCGCATAAAAAACTCAGTCACACATGATTCATCGAACACAGGAACTAGTTTAAGCAGGTGCGACAATGATTGGTCCCGATGTCTGTTACCTCCCCCAATATTTCGCCCTGTTACCTCCACTCGAGATCTCTCCAGCTCCCTGTCAGCCCGATACCTAGTAGACTCTGCCTGCAGTTCAGCCTCTCGTATAGCTGTTCTCTCTGCGGCCTCGGCCTGAGCTCTAGCAACCTCAGCCTGCACACTAGCCTGTCTCTCGGCAGCCTCAACCTTGGCCATCTCAAGCCGAAACAACAAATCTGGAGTTAACCCTTGAGGAGGGGAAGGTGCATTTAATGGAGAGGGTCCCTGTGATTGAATTCCACGCTGCCATTGACCATCAACTTGGGGGTATGTACTAAATTCAGGCACCCTGACGTTTGATATGGGGGTAGAGTTGAGGGGGGGCTGGGGACCGGGGCCCCCAGTCGCCTCTCCACCCAGGTCTCTCCCTTCTAAACCCAATATCAAAGTCCTCAACTGATCTTTCCTCATGCCACTTAAACCCTGGTGACCCTGAAGATTTGCCACACACTTTAAGCCATACTTATTCAGCTTCAACACCATGGCAGCGGTAAGGGGCACCTCTAAAAGTCTTCTAGCACCCTCCTCGCTATCGACTAGCCACTCCGCAGGTCTTTCTCCCTCCGAGCCTGTATCGTGACCTGACCCATCACTGTCTTCTGATCTATTAGACATGTTTGTGTACTGCAGTAATTATCACGGTTATAGAATGTGCCTCATCTCCTATGCAAGTATGTATATACTAATGTTATTTAAAGTCTTTAATGTGTTATATTGGTTGCTCCCAAAACAAAAACTCTATGTCCACTGTATTCCCCTAATCATAAGGAATCTCAAAACAAATGACCACTATATTCCTCTGTTCAGTAAATCCTATGCAAGGTCGCCATTTGTTACGTCCTGGGATATATAAACACTGGGTTCTTTCTATTGGACTAGGTATGCGGCAACAAGCAACAACGGAAAACGCTAGATCCCACCCTTATCTATAAACCCAGGCAACAAACCACCCTAAACCGTCAAGAGTCCTGCCTGGACAACAAGGTATCCTATGACTCGGTTACAGGGTGCACGCACTATAGACTGCTGATAGTCAAGCAGGCTATATAAAAGATCACACAATTAAGTTGACTTAAAGCTTCAAGGAAAAGATAGATAACGGAATTAAATTGCAGAAACAATTTAATAACAAACTAGAAGAAAGTACATTTAATGTTACGTTAATTAATACAACTAATCACCCCTGCATGAAAGAAAGGGAAAGCAAACAGTCCTCAAAACATCGTACAGGTAGACAAGATGCAGGTTTCTAAACTGCATGCGGCTACTGTAGTATCTGATGCTTAGCAAAGAAAGTAAGTTACGGATTTAGCGAACTCTTAACTCATAAGCAGGAATAAATACTAGTGATAGGCCATACAGTGTATAATGGCATAGGTATAATTAACTAAAGGCAGCAACTCGCAACATAACCACATACAGGTGTGCTTCTCACTCTTAGTCAGGCAAGCCTGCTCGGACAGAGTTTCTAAGCCACACCCTGACTCACAATGCTCACAAAAACGGTAAAACTGTGGCACAATAACAAGCATACAAAGATGATAAACCCCTAGCTGTTAATCTGCCAGATGGCAGAGGTCTAGCCGGAAGGATATAGGCTTCGGATACCCTGGCTGAGCCACCTGCTGTAGCCTAGGGACGTTCCCAAGTCTGTGCGCCAAATTACTCTATTTGAAAGGGTGCTCTCTTGAGAGACTCAGATCCCAAGTATCTGACTCTCTCCGGGCGACCCTAAAACAAAAGCAAGACGTGCTAGCGCAGTGCTGAGTGGACTAGGCAAGGGCCCTCACACAACACAACACTAGACACACAGGGACACAGACAAGAAAATGCCCCCAGACTCCCACGGGTATCCTAGTAAAGTCGTGCGGGTCCACAGGAATCGCACCAGCAGACTTTACTTAAAGGATCGCAAAAAGCCCCCCCTCCGGTCTAGCCCCTGCTCACCTGCCACAAGAACACACTAGCAAGCATGAAACCACCAAATATGAGACACCAAAAAAGCTTCCTAGGTCTCATTAACAATTACATCTCTGCATAAGGCCCAAAATCCTATCTAATTATCTGAGAGCTCGTCGTTAATACAATAATAGATATAAGGTCTATCAAGGGGATGGGATAATTAAATAGATTGGTGAAGTAGTGGAAGGAAGGTATACAAAGTAAGAGAGAAAGTTTCTAAGTGGGGTTGAGAGGGATAGATATCAAGGGGGTCCGAAGGGTACGACAGTGAGGTGAGCTCTGAGTCTTGAATCTGTCTGGACCCCACCCTAGGCATGTGAAATACATCCCATGCTTGGCAACACTCAACACCGTTGCCGGGTCAAAATCCTCTACCCCTTGCGTGAGTCGAAACTAAGCCTAACGTTGCGATCAAATTGGCAACATCAGGCTCGTCCCAAGCTAGACTCTCCGCGCCCGCGCCAAGCAACGTCCCCCAGCCGGTCTCTCTCTCCCGCTCGTCTCCTCCCACTCTCACTAGACTTACATCTTATATATTATAATGAAACAATCAACTATCGAGAATAAAATATACTAAGATGCGTTGGTTAAGAATAAGGGCAGCTTCAAGCTGTGAAACAACATAAGAATATCCCAGACATTAGTTACATTGTCGTAGGATATATACTAAGGAAAAGCCGGCCGGCCGGCTGCCGCCAGCCGGTTTCTAAACGGCTGAGCAGGCGACACGCGCGCATGCCCGCACGTGGCTACTATGCAGGAGCGTCACACCTTGGGTGCGAATCCTGTTGTCAGTATCTGCATCGCGGTGCCGTTTGGAAGCGGTAGCGACCAGATGTTCCCCGACGCGTTTGGGATCTATATGTGTCCTAAACTCCAACACCAATTCAGGGGTTACTTTCTTCGCGAAGTAGGCACCGTTCCCGAGAGCTCTTTGAGAGTGTACGGGAAGTCTTTGCCGCCTCTTGTTTATGTCGAACAGGGCATATATGAGGATGCTGATCACAGTCAGAATTTGAAGAGTGTTCAGTAATAGGAATATTAGAAAGGTTGTGTCTGTCAGGTAGTCCCCCAAACCCATTGCAAATATTTAACGTCAATAATTTTATTGTTCAGGGGTAGAAGCCAAAATAAATTTCCATATAGTGTTACCAGTCTCTATAGGTATAGCAGGAGCGTAGATTTAACGTCAATAATTGTATTGTTCAGGGGTAGAAGCCAAAATAAATTCCATATAGTGTTACCAGTCTCTAAAGGTATAGCAGGAACGTAGAAATTATTTATATTGCCATCCATAGCAACAATATAGACCTTGTGGCAATCAGCGATGCGTCCAACGACCTCGGGTCCGCAGCTACTACCCGAAAGAAAATAAAGGATATTTAGTCTGTCCGCGGGTTCGCTTACACCGCCCAACTCCGGGATGAGTGCTATACTGTCGTTCCTGACAGAACCAAAGGAATTGGCGCTGGAGGTGGCGGCATGTGCAACGGGACCCACACCGTGGACATATGGGACGTGAAGAGCACTGCTATCATTGGGAGAAAATATTCTCTCCAAAATGCCACCTACGAACTCCACAGAATTCATGCCTCTCTGAGGAGAGCCCTGTGACAGACACTGCTCAGAAGTACTTCGTGATTGAGAGAAGAATCTTCAAACTCGACTGACACTTTGAATCTGGCCGAAAGGGCTAAATCTTTGACCCATTGAAAGTAATCGAATCCCAAGAACCGAGCTCTCTCGAAAACTCCAAGGAGGTAAGCAAACGCTGATCGCGGTTTGCGTTGGAGAAAAGAATGATTTTGTACTTGTCGTAAGGATGAGGAAAGGCCAACCTAACGATGCTCGCAATATCTCTGAAGGGTGATCCGGTAATAGCCAGGACGAAACCAAAATTTTGAGAACTTTTCTCCCACATTTTTTTCATTTTGTCAGTTTTGTCTTTCAGGTGGGAAAGGTGGGAGGTGTTCCCTCTCGACAAAGTGCCCCTATTGATGAGACTTTTCTCTACCTTATCGGACATTGAGTCCTTAACATAGCAAATGGAGATTCTGCTACGGCGAGTGACAGAAGGAGGACTGGCAATGACGAAAGAATATTGACCTGCTTTCGTTGCTCCCATGGAGGAGGCACACGAGAACAGGTGTCTCATGCTACATTTGGCATTCTGGTGACTGCCGGTCCCTTGGGACACTAGATCGGCTATAAGAGCATACCCTCGGGTACCCCAAGACCCAATCTTCTTATTGTCCAGAGCTGCCAAGGGGCACAGAACCACTATAGTTGAATATGCTCTAAAGTACCTATCGTAACCGCATTTACTAGAGTATAGGTTTGACTCCTGTAAGGAGATAAAGAAAACCTAATATTTAGTAGTTGCCCCGTAATCATTGACGAACATGCCTATTACATAAGGCATCCTCTTCAAACACTAATCCGCCGTAGTTTGAATCTACCGCGCAGAGCATTTAAAATCTGAGGAGCCTTCATCATGAGCGCACGCGACCTCACTCATGGCTTCAGTCATTATGAATTGGGTTCTCACTACGAAAAAACTTCGTAAACAAATAAAAAAGAAAACGAAAATAAGAATAACTATCCAATAAGCTTTCCATCATATCGTAGATGTACTTGTGTGGATCTTTGACCAGACGCTGATTCAGGCGTCATTCTTCCTTCACTGACATATCAAGTAAACCAAAATCCTTAATACATCAACGAATGGGAAGGGGATGGTCGGGATGGCTCCAGTCGTCAATGATTACGGGGCCACTACTAAATATTAGGTTTTCTTTATCTCCTTACAGGAGTCAAACCTATAATTTATTAGTGGCCCCTCCATCATTGGCGAACATGCCTGATTTCTAAGACTGGAGGGGGACATTCGTAATCATATCATAACTCTAGAAAAGCAGATAATCAAACAACCACATAGTATTCTTACTTTTGTAAAAAAGAGATATTCGGGTGCATAAACTTTATACAGCCTAAATCTTCAAAAAGGGGTACAAGCAGGAGCGTGCTTCAAAGAAGCCTGCTTGAAAAAGGGTTAACTCTTAGACTCTGTGCACAGATCTGCTAGTTAAGAAGGCACCCCACTTAAAGTAAGTGGTGAAAACTAAAAACTTATAAGTTTACGTGTGCACATATAAACCCCATTAACTAGTGAATATATTCCTAAAAATATAACCAAACATAAATTAGTTCTTGTACATTCGTAGAAGTACTGAACTCGTGTACTTATGCAGAAGTAATTACTGCAAAAGTAAAAGTCGTAGTTGCCACTACCGAGATTTCTCAAAAATCTATTGCTTCACAGCCAAAGCTACTTACAACAAGAATTGTCGTAACACTACTATCAGCCTTTAGCACAATTTCCTGCAATGAATACTACAGAGAAATTTTATAATATAATGCCTACAACCAGTATCACAGCTCGTATCTTCCGAACACATACTCCGGAGGGGTCTAGGGTGTCCTATGTCACACTGACTGCACCCTCCCCCCCCCCCCCCTTTTCTTGAAATTAAACAAAACGTGACTAAAAGGGCCACCTAGACCCTCTGCCGTAAAGCTATACATGGCAAGGAAAGTTTGTCCAGAGCTACTGAAAGGAATCGAGGCAAAAACTCCTGATTAGAGGCCCACAACTGTGGGGACGTGATAACTTCCACCGAAAGATTATTAACCCTTATTTAGCGGCGAGCAACATAAGTCGAGTTAAATAAAGCTGGACTATGTGGCGGCGCTCGACATAGGTCGAGTGGCAATTTCAGCACGTAATGTGGCTGAGAGAGAGAGACAAGTGGTGGCAGGAGACTAGCGAGCGTATGACTGCTCCAGACCACCGCGGCGAACCTACTGACACAAATCTCAGCTCCCTCCTCCCTCTCTCACTCGCTACATACTCAATTATGTACTGAAAGTACCGAATTACCTGCTTTTTGCACTCGCGTTGCACGGTTATTGCAAGAAAACTATCCATCATACAAGGATCGTTATGGTGTCATTCGAAAGCTCTGTTTATGCCCTTTCAGGGATAGGTACTTGTTTTACGTTCTGGGTCTTATTTAGGCATGAAAATGATCACGTAAACAGCCCTATTTTGGCTAAAAACACCCCGCTGTGCGGTACACATAAATAAACCGCATAGGCCGCTCGTAAGGTGTTAAGGAAACGTAAAGAGGGTGTCCCCTTGCGTAAATCGTGGGTCTTACCCACAACGCCGGGATGCTTCTCTTTAAAGTCCTCGACCAAGAGAGAAGCCAGTGTACGCTCCATCAATCGTTCACCCGGACTTGCGACCCATAAAGCACCCAGGTGATTTAGAGGTGCCACTCTTCACCTTAAGAGCGGCCTATGTGGTTTATTTATATGTACCGCCCAGCGGGGTGTTTTTAGCCAAAATAGGGCTGTTTACGTGATCATTTTCATGCCTAAATAAGACCCAGAACGTAAAACAAGTATCTATCCCTGAAAGGGCATAAACAGAGCTTTCGAATGACACCATAACGATCCTTTTATGATGGCTAGTTTTCTTGCAATAACCGTGCAACGCGAGTGCAAAAAGCATGTAATTAGGCACTTTCCCCATACAATTCCTTATATAGCGAGTGAGAGAGGGAGGAGGTGAGATTCGTGTCAGTAGGTTCGCCGCGGTGGTCTGGAGCAGTCATACGCTCGCTACTCTCCTGCCACCACTTGTCTCTCTCTCTCAGCAACATTACGTGCTGAAATTGCCACTCGAGTTATGTCGAGCGCCGCCACATAGTCCAGCTTTATTTAACTCGACTTATGTGGTGATCCGCTAATTAAGGGTTAAATATTTGGTTAGAGCTTGCACTGGGCAAAAAAGATGGTGCACCTTTCCCCTGTTTAACGCCGGCACCGTGAACTCTGAAAACACGTGTTCACTGTGCTCAATCTCGGCTATGAATCCTGGGGAAGGTGCAATGTGAATACACTCATGAAGCCTATCAAACCTGAGGCAATTAGGTGCGTTGCTCATCGCCGCCAGCTCAGATACTCTGTTCCCGGTAGCCAAAGCCATAAGGAATACTGCCCTTTTGTAAAATCTGCAGTCTTTGGTACATACGGGAACGAGAATAACGACGATGCTTTGTCCAGAGACCATGTAGGCCTGGGCTGACGGGGAGGTGGGCGGAGTTTAAAACCTGCCCACATAAATCACTTTCAGATAAATGTTTCTGCATGAACAGATAAATTAAATAATAAACAACCAACGCCACCGAGGGCACAGTTTGTTATGTTCTAAGAATCCGAGACATAAAAGCTTTCCAATCCGATTGAAATTGTCGCTTTGTAGACTGGGTATATTGATTCGTGAATATCTTAGTCACGTCTCTACCATAAGGTGCTAGCCACTTGGCCTCCTGAATGTCCAAAATGAACAAGTCCGCGAGGTTTCTAGGTTGCCAATTGTGTTCTAAGTGGAACAACCCGACCAGGAGGGACACTGGGTGCGGGCAACACGTGTTCAAACGCTGGTACCACACTGCGCCGGCCACAGGGGCGCGATTAGCGAGACTACGCCTCGCTAATCCTGTAGTTTGTTGACTACGTGGCACATTAGAGACGCGTCTGGCGGCGGAAAAGAGATAAATGGAACTCAACCTGTTCTCACCCGTCATCAGAGCGTCAGGTCCGCCCGCTGGCGTTATCGTCCAGTGGGTGAGGTATGACTGTGAGTATCGCCATACACCTTGGCTGTGGCTGTCCCTCGCTTGCGAGCTCGGTATACTCCCTGAACAGGAGCCCTCGTCAGAGTCCCGTAAAGGTTTATGATAATTAAAAGCTCCCATAGCTCATTAACACATTGAAAGCAGAGCTGGTGAGCAAAATCATAAAGTATACTAAGTAATTTAATTTATATTTAATTGTATTAAAATAAATTACTATAAATAAACACAATATTATCATAATATATTCATAGAAAATCTATATGTTTATTATGATTCAGCTATTAAATTATTTGATCAACAAATAAAATTAAGATAGGGCTACCTGAGCTTAACGGCGTTGAACATACAGCATTGAGAGGTTCAAGTGCCGACACGACAGAGACTGGGGGAAAACTACCCCGCCCCCGGGAACTACCTGGTCACCTGGTGCAACACCGGTAATCCGCCCTGGAAAGAGAATTTTCCGGGGATTAATGCTCATAGGGTTACACCCAAAAAACGGTACAAAATATGTGCCTCAAAACCGCCGGTCAACGAACCGTAGCACTCCACCACTACTTTTCGTTGTCCTTTAGTATCATATTAAAGATTTCAGCATATCTTTACCTGTCCAGAAGATTTAAGCATATCTTCTGAATCCTCATAAAGATGAAGCATATCTTTATTAAAGATGAAGTCTTTCAAGTATCCCTTTACACTTGAAACACTAGTAAGATTCCGGCATCTTTTTATCCCATAAAAAGTCTAAGCCTATCTTAATCTCTAAACTGGCGTCACCCAGAAGCCCTCATAGATCACCGTCTTGAAGGTCGTGATACCCTATTGTATCAATCAATTGTTTGGCAAATTATCGCGAATTGCAAATCAGTTAATATAACCACCCAAAGGTACAACCGCCGGGGTTTATATGCAATGTCAAACCAATTGTACCTGCCCCAGACCTCTTTGTAAAAAGGTCGCCGGGAGGGAAAGACTAAACAAACAAACGGCATTGTTTCAATGGCTTATTAAAGACTTCAGCATATCTTTTATCTGTCCAAAATAATTAAGCATAACTTCTTAATCCTCATAAAGATGAAGCATATCTTTATTAAAGATGAAGTCTTTCAAGTAATCCTTTACACTTGAAACACTAGTAAGATTCAGGCATCTTTTTATCCCATAAAAAGTCTAAGCCCATCTTAATCTCTAATCCGGCTTCTCCCAGAAGCCCTCATAGATCGCCGTCTTGAAGGCCGTGATACCCTATTGTATCAATCAATTGTTTGGCAAATTATCTCGAATCGCAAATCCGTTAATATAACCACCCGAAGGTACAACCGCCGGGTTTTATATACAAGGACCCCAATGAAAATACGCCTAACGGCCTTATTGGGCTATCCTTAGTTGGAATTATGCAAGGCTGGTACATGTCATATTTATAACATACAATGTGGTACCAACTCTGTAAATTGCTAACTGAATAAATATTATTATTATTATTATTATTATTATTATTATTATTATTATTAATGTCAAACCAATTATACCTGCCCCAGACCTCTCTGTAATATGGTCGCCGGGAGGTAAAGACCAAACAAACAGACAGCATTGTTTCAATGGCTTTGAAAAGCAGAGAAAACCAAGGCCAACAGGTGTCAGCCTGATCACCTAGAAAACTGTGTGGAGCCCCCCTCGATGGGAATAACTCAGGAAGCCTGATCCCAGGCTCGACCATAGAAAACGCAGTTTCTGATGAGCCCTCAAGCAACCAAACTCGTCGGGGTAACTTACCTATTTTAGCCATCCTGACTAAAACTCGGTAAACAAAAACGGTGTTCTCGGAGCAACGAGAAAAACGCCGGAAAGGTAACCCACACTATACTATACATTACAGGAGGGCGTAATGCATAAAGCAATGAATAACACAGGAAGCATGCTCCCAGGCTCGACCACAGAAAACGCAGTTTCTTATGAGCCCTCAAGCGACCAAACTCGTCGGGACGACTTACCTATTTTGAGCCATCCTGACTAAAACTCGGTAAACAAAAACGGTGTTCTCGGAGCAACGAGAAAAAACGCCGGAAAGGTAACCTACACCAAACGAGACATTTTAACACATTTCATTCAAAGGGTGTGCGCAAAATTAGGGATACCTGAACAGGAGGGCATAATGTATAAAGCAAAAACCGGGGCAAAGGTAGCCGTCATATGACAGAGACTGGTGGGATAATTACTCCAGGTTCTGCATAGACCCGCCGGGACCCAGCTCTGGAAAAAAAGAACATTTCCAGGAATTAATGCTCATAAGGTTAACCCACACATGTTCGCACACAAGTGTTAAATAACCCGCCGGGTAACGAGACGTAATGCTCAACGACGACAGCTCGCTACGCGGTGGGGTTTCCTAAGTAAAAGATTTCAGAATATCTTAATTTGTCCAAAAGATTTATGAATACCCTCTGACATAATATATAAAGACCAGCATGGCGTTTATAACCGATGAAGTCTTTCTGGTGGTGTTTGTTTCAAGATTCAATTTTGGAAAAAAAAAAACTAAAAAAGACGCCGGCCCCCGAATTATCTCGTAGATCAAAAACTGGGAAGCCTGACAAATATACGAGATCTAACTTCTCCCGAAGTATCTTTTTAGATCGCCGTATGTTGAAGGCGGCGATACAAAACGTATCCCTCAATTGTCTGGTTAACTAACTGAATCGTAAATTCGTTATTCCCATCCCTCCAAGGAGCACCCGCCGGGTGTGAATATTAGTTTTTAAAAAACGTTAACCCCAATTGTGCTCTAAAGCGCCGTATGTTGAAGGAGGCGATACACAATGCATCCCTCAATTGTCTGGTCAACTAAACTGAATTTTGCAAATTCGGGCATCTCACCCTTCCAGGCTGCACCCGCCGGGTGATTTAAAGTTTAAAAGTTAACCCCAAATGTTCCTAACCCCACTTCTTTGTAAAAGATCGCCGGGGAGGAAATACAAAGATCGCGAATTGCAAATCAGTCAATATAACTACCCAAAGGTACAACCGCCGGGTTTTATATGCAATGTCAAACCAATTGTACCTGCCCCAGACTTCTTTGTAAAAAGGTCGCCGTGAGGGAAAGACTAAACAAACAAACGGCATTGTTTCAATGGCTTTATTAAAGATTTCAGCATTTCTTTCACCTGTCCAAAAGAATTAAGAATAACTTCTTAATCCTCATAAAGATGAAGCATATCTTACTTAAAGATGAAGTCCTTCAAGTATCCCTTTACACTTGAGCCACTAGTAAGATTCAGGCATCTTTTTATCCCATAAAAAGTCTAAGCCTATCTTAATCTCTAATCCGGCTTCTCCCAGAAGCCCTCATAGATCGCCGTCTTGAAGGCCGTGATACCCTATTGTATCAATCAATTGTTTGGCAAATTATCTCGAATTGCAAATCCGTTAATATAACCACCCGAAGGTACAACCGCCGGGTTTTATATGCAATGTCAAACCTATTATACCTGCCCCTGACCTCTTTGTAAAAAGGTCGCCGGGAGGTAAAGACCAAACAAACAGACAGCATTGTTTCAATGGCTTTGAAAAGCAGAGAAAACCAAGTCCAACAGGTGTCAGCCTGATCACCTAGAAAACTGTGTGGAGCCCCCCTCGACGGAAATAAACCAGGAAGCCTGATCCCAGGCTCGACCATAGAAAACGCAGTTTCTGATGAGCCCTCAAGCAACCAAACTCGTCGGGGTAACTTACCTATTTTAGCCATCCTGACTAAAACCCGGTAAACAAAAACGGTGTTCTCAGAGATGAGGATATACACCTGCCAACAGACAAGTCCTTGCTACCTTGGCCTGCCACAGCATGATAACATCCAGAAAAAAACTGCGACTTCACCAATCACAGGACTACTGGAGAACAAGTTGTAAACATTCGAAAGGATCTACGTTGTGATGCAGCATCAGGGTAGGCGTTGATGAGGCATACAAGAAAGTTACAATTTTATTATTTTTATGTGGCAAAATGTACAAATATATATGTCTATTGCCTGATGCCGCAATCCCCGAAGGGGTGGCCACCCACGAACCGCCCCCACGCACCTCTATCCCCAGTCAGTCGACGCCCCTCCTCCCCAACCAGCACCGCCTTCGTTCATATACTTCCTCACTCCATCCTTCCACCTAGCTCTCGTACACCCTCTTAGTCATTCTCTCGCTTTCTGACAACAATTGCGACAACGAAGCTAAACATGACGACATCGAGGACGAGCTTATAGATGTAGAGCCCACCCACAGTGTCGCTCCATCGCCACGCACGCCAACCCTGTGGTGCCGGCGCCAGACACGGATGCCCCCACACCTTCTCGTGGTACCACACCTCCTCATGCTAGCACTCCGTCTTCACCACCTACCACCAGGAATACTTTGGCGTCATTACGACGTGACTTCTCTTTTAGGGGCAGGGAGGAGCGACAGGAAAGGTAGGCAGTCATGGCTGCCATACAGCCTTTCACCCACCCAAAGAAGGCAGGACTACCACGGCAACGTAGAAGGCCTCCCTCCAATTACGACAGTACCGACGATGAAGAGAGTGTGGATGACCTGCCACCCTCCACACCTGCGCGTATTGGTGGACCGCACGCACCTGCCCGACCTGTCACACATTCCGCACCTGCCACACCTGCCCCAACTCTCAGAGGCACTACCCAATCACCTGCAGAAGCTGCAAGAAGTCTGTGTGTGGTCACCACCAGCTCAAGACCTGCATGGAATGCAACTCTTGAAGGTAAGAAACTACATATGTTGTATTCATTTTTATTGGGTTTCTAAGTATCAAATTAAATAATATTACAAAATAAGGGTCATAATTGTCAACAAAATATCGTTGAAAAATCGGCCCTCTCAATATAACGTCCAATAATACTTATTTTGGCCTTTTTCGTTTGCCCTTATTTTGTATTACTTTCATGTGTTTTGGGATGGTTATGTATATGCTGATTTGGTTCATAGGGTGCATATGTCTGTTCATAGTGAGTTTTAGGCATATTCATTGAGAAGTACTTGATTTATGATTTTTTTTTTCCCAGGATTTTTGCCCCCAGAAAGTCGACCCTCTGAAAGTTCAATCAACATAACGTTATAGTATCGCTATCTATTAGTTCCTATTCCAATTTGTGAGCGTTACATGTCTTCTAGTATTGTTTTTATAATTGTATGTAAAAAAAGTGATTCCATATGTTGTACAACTATTTATTGTGTTCTGTCATATTTTCTTCCACAGAATACTTTGGCATGGATGAGGCGGGACAGAGAGAACACCGTATACAGCAAAATGAGGCCGAGATGTTGCCAATGGAGGATGTGCGTAGCCTAGAAACTAATGATGCTATTAAAATTCTCATAAACAATGCTGCATCATTAATCCACGATGGCCGTGCACCAGTAAGCCAACATATGAAGAAAGAATAAGTCAACCTGAGAGATGCACTGATTGTGAGACTGTTCGTTCACTGCCTTCGAAGAAATCAGGAGTTTACTGAATTTACAATCAGTGACTACGAGGGAAGCACAACCGGCGTCGAAGATGGTAGAGTAACACGACACAAAACGGGGGCCAAAGACCCCTGCATCTTCTACTTAGGAAATACAGAGGCAGCTGCTCTTGAGGCGTACATGAAATATTATCGCCCAGTAGTTGCCACAGGGGTAAGGCCAAAATGTAAGATGTTTATGAATCGGGAGGGCAACAACACCGACGGCCAATGTTGCTCTCACCTCTCAGTAGAAAATGTAGGGAAGATCATTGCCAAGATGGGACTGAGGGCAGGCATTGTTGAGGAGTGGGCAGCCGGAAGCTATGACATGAACAGATCACAGCTGCCCTCAGAGATGAGGATATACAGTATTATACACCTGCCAACAGACAAGCCCTTGCAACCTTGGCCTGCCACAGCATGATAACATCCAGAAAAAAACTACGACTTCACCAATCACAGGACTACTGGAGAACGAGTTGTAAACATTCGAAAGGATCTACGTTGTGATGCAGCATCAGGGTAGGCGTTGATGAGGCATAAAAGAAAGTTACAATTTTATTATTTTTATGTGGCAAAATGTACAAATCTATATACATCTATTGCCTGACGCCACAATCCCCGAAGGGGTGGCCACCCACCTCTATCCCCAGTCAGTCGACGCCCCTCCCCCCCCAACCAGCACCGCCTTCGTTCATATACTTCCTCACTCCATCCTTCCACCTAGCTCTCGTACACCCTCTTAGTCATTCTCTCGCTTTCTGACAACAATTGCGACAACGAAGCTGAACATGACGACATCGAGGACGAGCTTATAGATATAGAGCCCACCCACAGTGTCCCTCCGTCGCCACCCACGCCAACCCTGTGGTGCCGGCGCCAGACACAGATGCCCCCACACCTCCTCGTGCTAGCACTCCGTCTTCACCACGAACCACCAGGAATACTTTGGCGTCATTACGAAGTGACTTCTCTTTTAGGGGCAGGGAGGAGCGACAGGAAAAGTAGGCAGTCATGGCTGCCATACAACCCTTCACCCACCCAAAGAAGGCAGGACTACCACCGCAACGTAGAAGGCCTCCCTCCAATTACGACAGTACCGACGATGAAAAGAGTGTGGATGACCTGCCACCCTCCACACCTGCGCGTTTCGGTGGACTGCACGCACCTGCCCGACCTGTCACAACTTCCGCACCTGCCACACCTGCCGCAACTCTCAGGGGCACTACCCAATCACCTGACGAAGCTGCAAGAAGTCTGTGTGGGTGTGGTCATCACCAGCTGAAGACCTGCATGGTATGCAACTCTTGAAGGTAAGAAACTACATATTTTGTATTCATTTTTATTGGGTTGCTAAGTATCAAAGTAAATTAATATTACAAAATAAGGGTCATAATTGTAAACACAATCTCATTGAAAAGTCGGCCCTTTAACTCCCATTCATTATCACTTATCGGAATTCTATCATCCGCAAACAGCAGTATAGGTAGCTTCCACTTAATTCCCTCCCTTGACATTATTTCTTTCAAGACTCCATCCATATATACAGTAAACAATCACGGGGCCATCAGACACCCCTGTTTCAAACCAACATTCAGGTCAAAGAACTCGCTCTGCTCACTCTCCACACGTACTGCCGCCTTTGCACCCTCGTACATGCTCTTCACTGCTTTCAGCCACTTGCCATCTACTCCGTATATGCTATAAGTACTTTCCACAAACCTTCTCTATCCACTCTGTCATAGGCCTTCTCCAAGTCCATAAAGGCAACATACACCTTTTGTTTCTTCGCCAGATATTTCTCCACTACACAATTCAGGGTAAAAATCTGATCTACACATCCTCCTCCTTTCCGAAAATCTCCCTGCTCGTCGCCTATCCATTTCTCCGTTCTCACTCTCACTCTCTCAATCACTACCCTGCTGTATACCTTCCCTACTACGCTTAAAAGACATATTCCTCGGCGGTTACCACACACTCCTCTTTCCCCTTTGCCCTTATATAGGGGGACTGTTATGCCAGTCTTCCTGTCATCGGGTGCACTCCCCTTCTCCCATGCTAGTTTGCACATTTTCCATACCCCTTCGATCACTATCTCACCACCATAACTCAACATTTCTCCACACACTCCATCTGTTCCTGGTGCTTTCCCCAACTTCACTCTTGGCATGGCTTCCCACACTTCTGATCTCCTGATCCCCACCATCCCCTCTCCTACTTCTCTGCTTCTCCCTCCCATACCATATCCAACTATGTTTGCTGGCTCTTCATTCCTTATATTTAGCAACTCATTGAAGTACTCCCTCCATCTTTCGACTCTCTCTTGCTTCTCGGCTAGCATTCTCCCATTCTTATCTTTCACACCCTTACTGTTTCCCCCTGCTACCTTCCCTAACTTTCTTGACTTCTTTCCTGAACAGTTTCTTAATCTCCCTCCATTTTACACTCCGATTCCTTCCAAATTCCTCATCTACTCTCCTCTTACTTTCCTTCACTACTCTCTTCACCACCCTCTTACTCTCCACATATCTGGCTCATTGCTGTCTTTCGAAATCTTCATTCCCTCTACTACCCACCACTCTCTATATGCTTGCTTCTTTTCTTCCACAGCTATCTTTACTTCTGCTGTCCACCATGCTGTACCTTTCACTCCCCTCCCTCTTCTCCTCACTCCACACCCCTCCTCACATGCTGCACAGATCTCATCCCTAAGCACCTTACTCATCTGCTCCACTTCCTCCATAACTTCCAGGTCGAACCCACCTAGTCGTCTTTCTACTGCTCTCCTGTACTCTTCCCTGATGTCCTCCTCCTGTAACCTCTCCACCCTCCTCACCATTCCACCTTCCTCTGCCTCCCTCCAGCTCTCCTCACCCACTTTTTTTATATCCTAACCTTAGCTACTACTATATAATGATCCGACAGACCACCTCCAATACCCCTATACGGCCTAGCCTCCATCACAGATTTCTTCATTCGTGCATCGACACATACATAATCAATCAATGACTTTCTTTCCACCACTGTCTTATCCTTCTTGAATTTGAAAATAATTTTTGTTTTTTGTTTGTGTATTTAGGGAATTATTGTGTACTAATAAATATATCATGCTACAATTAACTTTATATATGCATTAAAAAAAACTTATGTATATTTTTTTGCCCACACTTTTCAGGTGACAGTCAACTAATGTACCCTTGGATGATGGGACTCGGCATTTCCAGGACAGTGGATCTCGGTCATGGATTAGCAAGGGCCTTCTTCGCCAGTTACACCAACCATCATAAAAGTTCAGGATCACAATCGAATATTGAGGTGAACCAAGCAGCCCTGGAGGGGTCAATCAGTGAAGCATCGACAAGTTCCATCGTCAAGAAGAAGTTAAAAATTGATAGATCATGTATCAAAGTAACATTTTAAAAATGCAATCTATCTATCTCTCTTTAGGCTGATGCCGCGATCCCAGAAGGGGTAGTCAATTCCATACTGACCACCCTATTTCTTGTTTCTGCTTTCAGCGTTCCTATAACCCTCTTCCCCTGTTATACCCTCTTCCGCACTTCTTCATCCATAGTTCCATCTTTACTCAACACACTGTCCAAATACTTAAAAGAGTTGACGATCTCCATAGCCTGACCGTTCAGCTTCACCTCACACTCTGTGACTTCACCCCTTTCGAAGACCATAACCTTGCTCTTCCCCGCATTTACCTTCAAATTCCATTGTTCGCACACATTCCAAACTCATTTACCGGACCCTGCAACTCCCATTCATAATCACTCATCAGAACTGTATCATCCGCAATCAGCAGTGTAGGTAGCTTCCACTCAATTCGCGCTTATAGATATAGAGCCCACCCACATTGTCGCTTCGTCGCCACCCACGCCAACCCTGTGGTGCCGGCGCCAGACACGGATGCCCCCACACCTCCTCGTGCTACCCTCGTGCTAGCACTTCGTCTTCACCACGTACCACCAGGAGTACTTTGGCGTCATTACGACGTGACTTCTCTTTTAGGGGCAGGGAGGAGCGACAGGAAAGGCAGGCAGTCACAGCTGCCATACAACCCTTCACCCACCCAAAGAAGGCAGGACTACCACGGCAACGTAGAAGGCCTCCCTCCAATTACGACAGTACCGACAATGAAGAGAGTGTGGATGTCCTGCCACCCTTCACACCTGCACGTATTGGTGGACCGCACGCACCTGCCCGACCTGTCACATCTTCCGCACCTGCCACACCTGCCGCAACTCTCAGGGGCACTACCCGATCACCTGACGAAGCTGCAAGAAGTCTCTGTGTGTGTGTGGTCATCACCAGCTCAAGACCTGCATGGTATGCAACTCTTGAAGGTAAAAAACTACATATTTTGTATTCATTTTTATTGGGTTGCTAAGTATCAAAGTAAATTAATATTACAAAATAAGGGTCATAATTGTCAACAAAATCTCATTGAAAAGTCGGCCCTCTAACTCCCATTCATTATCACTTATCGGAACTGTATCATCCGCAAACAGCAGTATAGGTAGCTTCAACTCAATTCCCTCCCTTGACATTATTTCTTTCAAGACTCCATCCATATATACAGTAAACAATCACGGGGCCATCACACACCCCTGTTTCAAATCAACATTCAGGTCAAAGAACTCGCTCTGCTCACTCTCCACACGTACTGCCGCCTTTGCACCCTCGTACATGCTCTTCACTGCTTTCAGCCACTTGCCATCTACTCCGTATATGCTATAAGTACTTTCCACAAAACCTTCTCTATCCACTCTGTCATAGGCCTTCTCCAAGTCCATAAAGGCAACATACACCTTTCGTTTCTTCGCCAGATATTTCTCCACTACACAATTCAGGGTAAAAATCTGATCTACACATCCTCCTCCCTTCCGAAAACCTCCCTGCTCGTCGCCTATCCATTTCTCCGTTCTCACTCTCACTCTCAATCACTACCCTACTGTATACCTTCCCTACCACGCTTAGAAGACATATTCCTCGGCGGTTACCACACACTCCTCTCTCCCCTTTGCCCTTATATAGTGGGACTGTTATGCCAGTCTTCCTGTCATCGGGTGCACTCCCCTTCTCCTATGCTAGTTTGCACAACACTTAAATTTACATGTTGTTCACGGTCAGCGCAAAAGGTATTTACAGGCCTAGATGATAATAGATCGATTTTTTGCGGTATTTAGTGATATCGAGTCTGAGATCGCCCCTCGAAAGGTCACAGATGACAGAGGTAAAATCGATATATTTCGCTCTAAATTTGATAAGGGTAGAACTCCAGCCGGTAATTTATTAGCTTGTGACGAGTTGCTAAGAATGCACGACTTATCAAACCTTCAAAGACGAGTTTTGGGCGAAATTTGCACGAAACTCAATTTTGCTAACTCAATCCAACATATAAATATGGGCAAATCTGTTGATACTCTATTGGCAGATTGTTCCGTAATGGCGAACACAATGAGCAACGGTTTAAAAGGTAACTCTTGGTTTACAGATGACAAAATTTCGTTGAAACAGTTTAGTAAGCTCCTCTCATATACCCTGTTGGTTTCAGCGTTGCCAGAAAATGTACAGCCTATTGCTCGTAGAGTTGAATTTGCTCCAACTGACAGTTTGACTAAATTCACGAAGTCTCTGCAACAGGCTTGTGACAATGGCGGCATCACTACAAATCAAATACAATTCACTGTTGCTCAAATAAATCCCACTAATGCTAAAAATGCTCCGGTTCCCAAACCTTCCCCACAAACAGCTCAGTTCTCCAGAACCTCCCCACAGACACCCTAGCTCCCTAAATCTAAACAATACTCTCTCACACCACCCTCACACACCTCCCGTCTCTCAGTATCCCTCTGGTTCCCGTCATGGAAATTACGCTTATGTGTCACGTTCGTACGTTCACGGAAATATTCCACATTCTCCCACTCATTTTTAGGCCAAACCTAATTCTCAAACTGGGAACACCGACTTGTTTCTACTGTGGTTATGCAGGCCATAAGGTCTCTAATTGCCATATCAAACAGAAGGAAAGTCATGAATTTCCGACAGGACGTTCGCCATACTGTCGGAAGTGCAAAGAAAGGACACATTGGAACAGCCAATGTGAGGTAGTCGCGGCGGTCGTAGCGAACCACAAATCATTCAGACGCACTGCTAAACACTCGGGAAACATGGCGCGCGGCTCTCAACTCGCTATAACATAAATATAAGTGTTCCACCTCCCCTCCCGCCAGTAGTGAAACCCAAATCCCTCAGTAAATTACGTGTTGGTGCCCTAATGCAATCTCCAGAGTTATGTGTTCTTAATTCTCAATGTAAGGGTATATCAATGACAGTTTTGTTAGACACGGGTTCTCCTGTTAACCTCATTCCTGAAAATATTTTTGAGAGACTAAATTCTGAAAAGTCTTTGAAAATATCCCATCCAGATGTAATATTAGAAAGTGTTTCTGGTGATTCTTTGGGAATTATTGGAGTGACGTACTTGCCCCTGACTTTGCATTCAGATCGAAATCCTTATAATGAGAAATTTTATGTCTTACATACACTTAATTAATGTGGGAGCTGATATATTGTTAGGGTATGGTACTATGAGAAACAGAAACATTTTGCTCTTCCCTCACATGAACGGAGTGGAGATAGAAAAGGTCTTTATTGAAGGTATCACATTAAATATTCCCCCGTCTAGCTAGTGCGAGCGTAGCGGAGGCGAGATGTAAGGCAGTGGGTGAGAGTGGCACAGCCCCGCATTGCACCACTGTCGCATTTCAAGGTCAAACCACCTCCACCACACCACACACATTAATCGCTCCCCGCCGCTACACACTCACACACCCGCCGTCTTACGAGCGCCGCGGGAAACAAGGTTTTACCCATACACGGAAACACACCCCCTTATCTTATTCTCAACCTCAAACCCCTACAGTCACGGTAACTGATTATGTCGGATTAAAGTCCTCTATTACAAATATTCTTATGGACAAGGATATTGTAATTGAGCCACACTCCGCTAAAGTCGCTGTTGTATATGCTGATAATTAATGTGAAGATGTTAACTCACTAGTTTTACTTCCAGACACTAGAATGATTAACACCTTACGAGCGGCCTAGGCGGTTTATTTATATGTACCGCCCAGCGGGGTGTTTTTACCCAAAATAGGGCTGTTTACGTGATCATTTTCATGCCTAAATAAGACCCAGAGCGTAAAACAAGTATCTATCCCTGAAAGGGCATAAACAGAGCTTTCCAATGACACCATAACGATCCTTTTATGATGGCTAGTTTTCTTGCAACAACCGTGCAACGCGAGTGCAAAAAGCATGTAATTCGGCACTTTCCCCATACAATTCCGTATATAGCGAGTGAGAGAGGGAGGGAGGAGGTGGGATTCGTGTCAGTAGGTTCGCCGCGGTGGTCTGGAGCAGTCATACGCTCGCTACTCTCCTGCCACCACTTGTCTCTCTCTCTCAGCAACATTACGTGCTGAAATTGCCACACGACCTATGTCGAGCGCTGCCAGATAGTCCAGATTTATTATACTCGACTTATGTTGCTCGCCGCTAATTAAGGGTTAAAGGCATACACGTCTCCCAAAGTTTACATGAAGTTAAACATAGTAATTGTTTTATGACACTGTTAACTAATTTTACCAATGGCATGATAAAAATAATTGCGGGTACAGTTATTTGTGAAGCTGAAGTTATCCCCGGAATATTTGAGGAAATGAGTCCAATATCCATAAGTAATGTTAATAATTATGAAAGCCTTCACATCATCATTTTCTGATGAACGAATGAAAGAAATATTAAGTCAACTTAACCCAGTAGATTATCCCGAGGCAAACGCTCCTTTACACGAATTGTTAAATTAATTTCACTCCACTGTACACCTTAAAACTGACTCTATGGGATTTACAGATATCCTGGATCACAGCATAATTTTGAAAGATGTTAATCAAACACCTGTTTATCTGCCAATGTACCATCTCTCTCATTCACAAATAGAATTAACTAATACGCATGTGAAAGTATTACTGGAACAAGATGTAATACAGCCATCTCTGTCTTTATGGTGTAGTCCCCTATTTTTGGTTCCTAAGAAAAATAAGGGCGAATATAGAGTTGTCGTAGATTACAGGAAACTTAATTCTCTCACAGAAACTGAACATTTCATATGCCTGCAATCCCTGAAATCTTAAAATTAATTCGTTAGGTACTGATAATAAAGTGTTTAGTACTATGGATTTGTCGAGTGGTTTCCATCAGATTAATTTAGATGAAGATTCCCGTCAATACACCGCATTTAATTCCCCCTCTGGAACATATGAGTTCAAACGCTTACCACAGGGCCTTAAATATTCACCGGCAGTATTTTAACGTCTCATGTCTAATATATTGGCAGGATTATTAGGTGATAACGTTTATGTATAATTATATAGACGATATATATCATATTTTTTTTCTAAAAAATATATCGGACCATGTTGAAGCACTGAGGAAAGTTTTATCTAGGCTTAACGAAGCTGGTTTAAAGATTAAACTTAGTAAATGTAACTTTTTCAAGAAGAAACTACATTTTTTAGGACATGAACTAACCCCAGATGGTGTTAATACCACTCCTGATCTCACGAACGCTATCACAAATTTCCCAACACCCACTAACGTAAAACAATTGCGACAATTCCTTGGTATCAGTGGTTATTATAGGAGTTTCATTAGAAATTATTCAATCATGGCGAAACCCCTTTACGAACTGTTAAAGAAAGGTGTGGAATGTAATTGGAGTTATGAACAAGAGCAAAGTTTTAATAAATTAAAGAATAGCTTAACCACGAGACCAACACTTGCCTTCCCCTATACGGCCTAGCCTCCATCACAGAGTTCTTCATTCGTGCATCGACACATACATAATCAATCAATGACTTTCTTTCCACCACTGTCATATCCTTCTTGAATTTGAAAATAATTTTTGTTTTTTGTTTGTGTATTTAGGGAATTATTGTGAACTAATAAATAAATCATGCTACAATTAACTTTATATATGCATTACATAAAAAACTTATGTATATTTTTTTGCCCACACTTTTCAGGTGACATTCAACTAATGTACCCTTGGATGATGGGACTCGGTCAGTTCCAGGACAGTGGATCTCGGCCATGGATGAGCAAGGGCCTTCTTCGCCAGTTACACCAACCATCATAAAAGTGCAGGATCACAATCGAATATTGAGGTGAACCAAGCAGCCCTGGAGGGGTCAATCAGTGAAGCATCGACAAGTTCCATCGCCAAGAAGAAGTTAAAAATTGATAGATCATGTATCTAAGTAACATTTTAAAAATGCAATCTATCTATCTCTCTTTAGGCTGACACCGCGATCCCCGAAGGGGTGGCCACTTCCATACTGACCACCCTATTTCTTGTTACTGCTTTCAGCGTTCCTATAACCCTCTTCCCATGTTATACCCTCTTCCGCACTTCTTCATCCATAGTCCCATCTTTACTCAACACACTGCCCAGATACAGTACTTAAAAGAGTTGACGATCTCCATAGCCTGACCGTTCAGCTTCACCTCACACTCTGTGACTTCACCCATTTCGAAGACCATAACATTGTTCTTCCCCGCATTTACCTTCAAATTCCATTTTTCGCACAATTCCGCTCAATTCCCTCCCTTTTCAGCGATACACCAACATCCACTGCTCTTGATATTATTTCTTTCATGACTCCATCCATATATATATACAGTAAACAATTACGGGGACATCACACACCCCTGTTTCAAACCAACATTCAGGTCAAAGAACTTGCTCTGCTCACTCTCCACACGTACTGCCGCTGTTGCACCCTCATACATGCTCTTCACTGCTTTCAGCCACTTGCCATCAACTCCGTCAAATCTAAGTACTTTCCACAAACCTTCTCTATCCACTCTGTCATAGGCCTTCTCCAAGTCCATAAAGGCAACATACACCTTTTGTTTCTTCTCCACAACACAATTCAGGGTAAAAATCTGATCTACACATCCTCTTCCCTTCCTGAAACCTCCCTGCTCGTCGCCTATCCATTTCTCCGATCGCACTCTCACTCTCTCAATCACTACCCTACTGTATACCTTCCCTACTTTTTATTATTTTATTTTTTAAGAGACAATGAACGGAGGAAGGAAAAACACAGATAAAACAAAAAGGTCCATGTGCCTAAAGGCATCCTCTATTCATAAAATGTTTGTAACAACTGGATTTCAAAATTTGTAGATTGTAAGTTTGCGGAAAGCAATTCGAGGGAAGTGAATTCCAAAGAGTAGTAGTTCTAGGGATAAATTAATTTTGATAAGCAGAAGTTCTGCATTGTGGAGGAGAAAGTGTAAATTCATGGGCGCTCTCAGCTGCCCTAGTTCTACGGGGAAAGATGTGGAGAGGCGGCACAATTGAAACAAGTTCCTCGGAACAATTGCTGTGAAAATATCTGTAGAATAATGCAAGGGATGCAACGTTTCTTCGTATGGATAATGTAGGAAGGTCCTGTGTCCTGTGTGATTGCAGGATTATTGATTAATCTAATAGCTTTATTTTGAATTTTGTCCAACTGCCTCAATGCAACCACTCCACTTCCACTCCACAGAGGTGAGAACGCACATGACTTTTATATATTACGGCCAACTGCTCGTCAGTGAAGAATTCTCGAACTCTGTACAGGAGTCCCAGTTTTTTAGAGGCATTCTTAGCAATGCTTCTAACATAATGTGTCCAGCTCAAGTTAGTAGTTAATGTTACACTGAGAATGTCAATACTAGGGGAAGTGGGAATATTTACATCATTAAAAAATAATTATATGGGAGTCAGTGAGATTCTGTCGGTTAGAACATTGAATGTACTTGGTTTTCTGTGCATTAAAGGAAACTAGATTCTTTTGTCCCCATTCATTAATTCTAGAAAGATCCTGGTTCAGAGAAATTGCAGTGTTTATTTTTGACTTTATAAGATCGGGTTGGGTGAAAGAATTGGTAAATGTGAAGGAACTGTGGAGTATTGAGTCATCTCCGTAGGAATGTATTGGATTATGAGTGGTAGATATGAGATAATTGATATGAATGAGGAACAGAGTTGGGGCCAAAACTGACCCCTGGGGAACACCAGCATGTATTGAGTGAAATTGAGAATAAAGGCCATCTACCATTATACATATTTTTCTGTTATGAAGATAAGAAGAAATTAGTGGAACTAATGATGCAAGGCCGTAGTGTGACATCTTCGACAATAAGGATTGATGCCAGACTCTATCAAATGCCTTTGATATATCCAGTGCTATTGTATGTGTTTCACCATGTTGGTCTGCAGCTTGGATGATTTGATGCGTAAGAAGGCAAAGAATGTCTGCAGTTGATCGACATCGTCTAAAACCATATTGCCTATCACTGATTAATTTATTATTCTCAAGATGCTTAGTTATGTGATTATTTAATATAATTTCAAAGACTCTACCAAGAGTGGAAGTTATAGCTATTGTTCTGTAGTTTGATGGATCTGAAGAGGCACCTTTTTTAGGAACTGGATGGATGTTTGCTTCTTTCCAGGGCACTGGGAAGCATGAGGTATGAGTACAAAGACGGACAAATTTTGCCAATACAGAAGCGCTCGCTCGTGTATTGGCAAGGAGCAATTCTTAAGTACTATTGGAGGAATTTCATCTGGACCAGGAGCCTTATCTACTGAGAGATTCTGCAAAATAGTTTTGACATGTCTGGTGTGGATCTTAAGTGAGGGAATTTCAGGCGAATTAAAATTAAATACAGGGACATCTTGATTTATTTCATCTAAGGTTGAGTTGGTGGAGAAAATATCCGCAAGAAGGTTAGCTTTACCTCGTGGGTCACTTACAAGATTGCCAGTCGGATATTTTAATGGTGGAATGGATGAAGCAGTAGTGAAGTTGGATTTGAATGAGTTAAAAGTAGACCAAAATATGTTGTTATCATTTGGATTATTAGGTTATTGCCTGCTTGTGGAGAAAGTTTGATTTAGAAAGTTTTTTGGTTTTATTTTGGCATTGATTTCTGATTTATTTTAAAGGCTTCATCTGTGTGTTTTTTATCTTGTGGCATGATGCTTTTTGTTCAGTTTGTTGTTTTTTGGTCAAATTTAGGTGAATTAGATCTTTTACTGTACTTTTGATGAGGAATAAAAGTTTCCATTCCAATTTTTACAAAATCTTGTATGTGGTTCAAGGTGGAGTGTGTTTCATTAGAAAAGCAAGAGGTCCAGGGAATATCAATAAAGACACCTTGAAGACCATCCCAGTCTGCCCTATCGTAATGCCATTTAGTCACCAAACCAGGTTCAGAGTGGGAAGGTGTGGTAGGTGATAGACAGGTGGCCTGTATCAGACAGTGATCAGAAGATCCAAGCGGGGACCTCACTGTAACAACATAATTTTCTGAAATGGTTGTTAAAAATAAGTCCAGTAGGTGGGAATCATGATTAGGATTATCTGGTACACGGATAGGTTGGTTGACTAGTTGAGTGAGATTAAATGAGTCTCCAAATAGCTCACATTCAAGACCAGCATCATCAGTCCTGGCTGAATGAGTGAGCTATTCAACATTATGGACATTAAAGTCACCCAACACAGTGATTTCAGAAGAAGCATTTAAGTTGAGGACACTGAGTTGTGAGGACAGAGAATCAAAAAGCCTTTGCTCTGGAGGAGTATTTTGGGAACGGTAGATGCAACATATGTACTTAAATTTACCACCCGAAATTAATTTGTATATAGAAATAATCAAAATAGGGACAATTGAAACTAGTGACCTCCTCCAGGGCAAATTCAGATTTTGCGAAGCAACATGCACCTCCTTTAGGTGTGAAATTTTGGAGCAGTTGATAACCTGGAAAATTAAATCTAGACGTGTCAGATGTGGATGTTACTTGAGTCTCTGTCAAAAAAAGGAGAGTAGGGGATTCTGCTTGAAGAAATTGGTGTACATAATTGATCTTAGAGTGAAGTCCCCTTATATTGCTAAAGAAAAAGCAGCACCACGAGCAGCTTTGGGACGTTACAATGCTCTTGACGCAGTCGCATGATGACGACCGGGAGGGCCCTGGTGTCAATGACCCAACCCTGCCGGGGGTGGATATCCGAGGGACCACCAGGTTTGCTCTTAACATTTGTACTGCCTTATTTATTAGGTAAAGGTGTAACGTGTTACATGTATGATATGTAGTGGGAAGAGTAGTGTTTTATGGATAGAGGATAACGATGTAGGGCAATGTCGTGAAGTTGAATGTGTATGTTATAATTATAAAGAGGGTTTTCCTGATACCCCTGATGTGTGAGGCAGAAAGATATGTATCCAGCTACCAAGGCCTGGGAGAGAAAATGGAATTCAGGCTATTCCCTGAGTCTCCCAAAACCTTGGCGGTAGTACTACCCTGGGCGGGGCTGCCTACCCCTTCTACGCTTAGAAGACATAATTCCTCGGTGGTTACCACATATTCTTCTTTCCCCTTTGCCCTTATATATAGGGGGACTATTATGCCAGTCTTCCAGTCATCGGGTGCACTCCCCTTCTCCCATGCTAGTTTTCACATTTTCCATACCCCTTCGATCACTATCTCACCAACGTAACTCAACATTTCCCCACCCACTCCATCTGTTCCTGGGGCTTTCCCCAACTTCACTCTTGGCATGGCTTCCCACACTTCTCACCTCCTGATCACCACTTCCTCCTCCCCTACTTCTCTTCTTCTCCCTCCCATACCATATCCCACTATGTTTGCTGGCTCTTCATTCCTTACATTTAGCAACTCATTGAAGTACTCCCTCCATCTTTCGACTCTCTCTTGCTTCTCGGCTAGCATTCTCCCATTCTTATCTTTCATACCCTTACTGTTTCCCTTGCTACCTTCCCTAACTTGCTTGACTTCTGGTGATGGGCTGGTCTATCAGAGTGAGAGTTGAGCGTTCTCTGCCATACCCATAGCTTACTCTGATGCTCATTTTACTTAGATATTTTCTAGATCTCAAGTGACGGCGTCCCTTCCGTGGATTGACCTCTCAATCTACCAAGATTGGAAGCCAAAGCGTCACATTTTCCCTTTGCCCTTCAACTTTCTCTTCATAATTGCTGAGGGGCACAAGGCCCTGGGTGGGGCTTTGATTTCCCGGGCGTTTCCGCACCCTCCTCAGCTCCCAGCCCTTAATCACCTTGCTCATCTCTTCCACTTCTTCTATAACTTCCAGGTCGAACCCACCTAGTCGTCTTTCTACTGCATGCCTGTACTCTTCCCTGATTTCCTCCACCTGTAACCTCTCCACCCTCCTCACCATTCCACCTTCCTCTCGCCTCCCTCCAGCTCTCCTCACCCACTTTTTTTATATCCTAACCTTAGCTACTACTACACAATGATCAGACAGACCCCTCCAATACCCCTATACACCCTAGCAATCATTGCCGATTCAAAAAAATCCCACTATATAATTATGATGAAGCGAGGCATTTATCGGGTGTCTTCCCCCGAAAAGATACATGGGGACGGGTTATTGATCGGAATGTAATGAAACTCTACCTAACAAGGAAGAAATAGGTTTCTGGTAAATGCACAATGGCTGAAATACAACGACAGTACTAATCAAGTCGGGAGGATAACAAAAATATACAAAACAATTAAATTTGGCGTTGGAACCCAGCAAACCAAACACAAATATTAGTATTTAATGGGGTAGCGGGCAAATTGTTGGAGGTAAGGTTGGAATTTGAATGCAATAACATTTTTCACCTCTCCGACCCTATTTCAATTAATTATTTGTAAATTTTACCAAAGAAGAATAATACAAATAATAATACAATTGTACTACACGATTCTTTGTTATTGTAACTTTGCACATAGATGTATTTATTTATAGGAAAAACCACATCCTATCCAGTATTTCACTTGCCGGAGTTGAAGTCTTTATGCACAATGTTCCTTAAGTGATTGAGGCTGGGTTACATGTGTATATTTGAGTATAATATGCATGTTACATTCCCCCTCTTAAAAAATGTTGTTCCACCAACATCCTAATATATAGTAAAGACGAAAATATATATTCAAATGGTTCTTTTATAAGAGATTATTTATAAGGATTAGAGTAAATAATTATTAATAATTGAAAAGAATTAAACTAAATTCAGATAGAGTACAAGAATTTCATATGACGTGTAAGTGAGTTGTATTTGTAATAGGGACATCTTATATCTATATTTCCTCTCCAATGAATCGCGGGAGCCCGGATTCGAGGAATTATTTATATAGATTCCCGGTGTAGGACAGGTTTATTTAGTTTCCAACAAATAGGATATCATAGGGCAAATTAAAGAAAAGAAAGTCAAACAGTTTCTGGAGTTACGTTAATATAGGGATTCTTGCTATCTGAGTATAGATTCTTCAAATTACTGTGATGTAATTCATGTGATTGAGAAACGTGAGTCGTGCATGTAATCGCCTGATAGAGAAAACGCTTGGTATCAGAGACTCAGAGTAAAGAGTAAAAGAGTTTATAACATGGGTATATATGGATACAAATAATAAATACATTATACAGCCATAACTTGGTGTATTTTTTTCTTTATTTATATTCTCCTCTTTTCTCCTTCGCCTCGTTTTCTCCGCTGATTGACCCTGAAGGTTCAGCGATCACGTCCTTCTGCATCAAGCTTTTCAGATTTGCTCACAGCTTGTAGCAGGCACCTAGTTTGAGGGCGGTAGTAGGACAGGTCAGCTGGGAGGTGTCCAACAGTCTTCCTGTGAACATCAAATTCTTGGCAGTATGATGTGTGTAAAAAAGTGTTGGTGTCTGTAGTTAAAAGTTTGGTGTCGTGTAGTTAGCTAACAAATATCCAAGTAATATAATTACATTTACTTTGGATGGTGTACCGGTAGTATATATTTACCTAGGTAAAATGGACAGTAATCAATTTTAGACTGTAAATAATAAAGTTCAATAAAATTATCCATATATGAATATTGGCAAACATAAAGGATTAATATTAATGAGTGTATAGGCCTACGGCTATCAGATATATTCGTTTGGCACTTATGAATATCTGCGGAGTTGCCGTTAACATTTGCGTAAGCGATCGCATGTGTCACAATTATAGCTACTTTACATCGCAATGTAAGGGGTAGGCTTTATAATTGTCGTTAAGCTACTAATCTTGTATATCTGTATGAGTTGAACATACATAGAATAATTAAACACTCGTCACGTATAACTAAATGAATTCATATAACGGATATCAAATTTTGGATCCAAGACATACATTTTACACACTCATAAGTAATTGTGAGTTTGAGAGTTCCAGTTTAGAGCAAAAATAGGGAGTTAGATACAAAAATGGTCTGAAGTTAACTTTGGGATGAATAGTTTCAAAAATTACCATCAATACACATTGAACACATGTTCACATGTTCGGTGAATGTAGTCAATTATTTAAAAACTAATCCCTTGGGTTTAGATGAATTTGAGTAATTAAAATACTGGTGTTAAATAGTTTATAAATCAAGAGTAATTTTTAAGAGTTTGAGTAAAGAGTTAGACGTGTTTCGAGTATAGAATTGACTGTTGGAATGTTAATCTAATTATATATAGCTATTCTAGCAGATGTGTAGTGAGTGTCTGTGTGTGTGAATTGGAGAAATTAGATATCCAAAACAATATGGATAGAAGAGGTTGGATTAATGTAGTATTAATTACTCAAAACACCTAGGGTGAGGTGAGGAAGGTTACATTTTAATTTCCCTCACTGCGTAGTGTCATGATTGGGCGTTGGAGTGAGTTTGGAGTTACTTTGAATTCTGTCTTACATTTGTGGTATTCAACCTGGTGTATAGAACTGTTTTCATGGGTACTCCGTACACATTCCACATTATCTCCTTGTAAACCCCCAATGAGAACTTGATCCCTGTGTGGTAGGATAATAAGTTTCACTTTTGACATAGCTTCTAAACCTAGAAGCATGTCGGTGTTTGTTGGGAGTTTCGAAATTACATAGAAAGGCAGATTAGCTGTGTGCACTTCTGTAAATTCTACTGAAAGGGTGACCTTAGCTAAGGTTTCTAGGTGGTTTCCACTCACAGACATAATCTCGATATCTGGGTAAGATTCTTCGAGGTTCAAGTCCTTCAAGCTTTTAAATTTAGCAAGGCTTATGAGGTTTACTGGAGAGTCTGTGTCAAGGGATAGTTCTATATCATGAGTACCACACCTAGCAGGTAACATGAGTGTGTTTTCATTAACACTGTAAATTGTGACAGTTTTACGTTTGGGTGTTTGGCAGGATGCATGTTTTAGCTCAGGCAAAGCAAAGGCCATTTTCTCACCAACAGTAATAATTGTGGGAGTTGGTGGATGTGGGAGGAGTGGGCGTGCTAGCGAGGTGGCTATGTAGTGATATGAAAGAGAAAGTTAACTGGTGTTGTCTGACGTTCGTTTCGTTAGGGGGATGCATATAGGGGAGGAGGGGTATAGAGTGCGGAAAGAAATGTAGTAAGAGGATGAGGGGGTGTTTTGCGGTATGAGATTTTGGTAGTGAGATAGCGTGTATGTGGTGTGTGTGTTCACTTATTTTCACTGTGGTGTGTTTTTAAATTAATGATAATACATCATGCATACCTGTTGTATTTTGTTACATCAAATGAAGCGTCGATATGTGCAGAGATGTGGTGTGTAGTGATGTGTCGTCGTACGTCAGGCAGGCCTGGGCGTTGTTGTGTCTGCGGGCTGTTGAAGGTGTCTTGATGTCTGGCAGCTTCTATTCACTTTGACTGGGTGTTTTCTTGTTTGCTTGTTAGTTTGCAGGTAGCTTGAAGTGGTGAGTAGTGATGATGATGGGGTAGAGATGGTAGGTGGGCTGATGTAGCCTACATGAACTTGCTGTAGACTTGTAGTGATGAAACAGGCAGATATACACAGGAACTGTCTGTAGACTTGAAGGTGACGACGGGCAGATGTAGTTTGTAAACAGGAAGTGATGTGTTGAGGTAGGCAGGAAGCTGGTTGGGGCGATGAGTAGACAAGGTAGTGCTGAAGATTGGGTGAAGATTTGCTTGATTGTAGGTCGATTGTTTGAGTATTGGAGTCAGGTAGGGCCAAGTGTTAGTTATGATTCCAAGTGTATGTTCTTTTAATGCAAGGTCGCCATGTAGAAGACCATGAATCGTATGGTATTCTCGTGCAATATTACATTGAATATTATATATAAAGGAGGTAAAGATAACTCGATTGTGTTATAAATTATATTGAGTTATAGAGTACAGTTTTATAATACTTAGTTGTTAAGGTATTAGTATTGAGCTTATGGTAAAAGGGGTTTAATCTAAGTCTCTTGGTGATGCTTAGCAAGTGTGGCAATATGTGGCAATAAGTGCTTAAGTGGCGTATGGCAGTGTCTAGCTGTAGCCAAGATGAGAGACGGGAGTAGCTGGGATGTGTGTTCTTCTCTGATTGAGATCCCAAGGTAGATTGAGTTCTCTGTGTCAGTGCGTATAGAAGAGTGAGCCTTTAAACTACCGTTTCCGGTATGTATAAGGCGTTTTTGCTGATACACCTTTCACTAGGTGGGTCAATTGCTGATTCGAGTTGTGTATTGTTTACATCCTGTGTTGTCATTTGTATTGCTTACTTTGAAAAAAGGCGAAAGTATTGAGTCATTTGAACAAAAAGATGGAGCTTGTTGCAGGGACTTCAGGTGTAGAAAGTGGGCAGTCCGCAGATGCACCAGCGGTTGTGTTGTCTGCAGATTCCCTACTGGCACTCAGCTACCACGATAAGCTACTGGCTTCTCAAAAACGTATTACCGTTGAAACTAAGAAGCGCAGACGACTGCAAAGAAGGCAAAATAAATTGAATGAAGTTGCCTCAAAAAGACAAGAGAGACTACACAAAAAGGATCAGAAATTACAGTTAAAGCTCGAGGCCGCTAATGTTCGTAAAATGAAACGGCAGGCAAAGGTAGCAGCAAATGATTCTACCGTAAAAAACCCAAAGAACTCAAGAATTGAGAATCCTGAAGAGCTCAAAGCAGTGCCTACCACCAATAATGAACACTTTGGGTGGCATAACCGATGAAGAAAGGATACCCCAGACTTCTGAAGGAAATCGAGAAGCGAGACGAAAACCAACGGAAGGAACAAGGGAAGCGGGACGAAAACTTGCTGAAAGAATTTGCAATAATGATACAGGGAGCGCCACCTAGAAAAAAAGCAAAACTATTAGAATAAATACTAATAAGACAAACATTTCTTTTATTTCACCGTTTTATGTGCAAATACACTGCCGGGGGCGTCCCACCGGAGGCCAAGCCCCAGAGGGCGAAGCCCGGGCTTGTTATAATACATATGTATATATATAGAGATATATATCAGTCATCTTCTAGAATATTGATGGAACATAGGGTGACATAATAAGTGATTGAGGCTGGGTTACATGTGTATAATTATTTGAGTATAATATGCATGTTACACAGGTTAGTAAGGCACATAAGGCACTACATGAATAGCCTATTCTCTTACTAAGAAATTCAGGTTAGTAAGGCACTCTTAAAATTACCTCTCCATAATTAGTTTTCTGCCCACAGCTAACTCAAAGACAACTGCAGAGGTACTCCTAAAAGGTAATTTTAATGTATCTGTGGCACAAATACACCATTTGATAGCTTTAGTGTCAATCTGGAAAAAACCTGGCCTGCTTTAGGTATATCAAAAGGCCTTTGACAAAGTTCCCCACAAACGTTTACTGCTAAAACTAAAAGCGCATGGAATACAAGACGGTGTGTTGAAATGGATAGAAAATTGGCTCAGCGACAGAAAGCAAAGGGTAGTCATAAACGGTAAGGCATCTAAATGGACCAATGTAAGTAGCGGGGTACCCCAGGGATCGGTACTAGAACCAATTTTCTTTCTAATTTACATCAACGACATAGATGAGGGTCTCACCTGTACAATCTCAAAATTTGCTGACGATACAAAAATTGCAAATAGCGTACTCTCAAAAGTTCAAGTTGACGATATGCAACACACTCTAGATAATTAGTCACATTGGGCCCAAATTTGGCAAATGAGTTTCAATGCGGATAAATGTAAAGTACTACATATCGGATACCTAAATGAGAAAGCAAACTATTCGATGAATGGCACTCAGCTTAAGAATGTAAACAGAGAAACCGATCTGGGAGTAACAATATCGAGTAACCTAAAACCGAGTCAACAATGTTCAGAAGTTGTTAAGAAGGCAAACAAAATAATTGGCTTTATAGGCAGATCATTTGAGCATAAATCCAAAGACGTAATCCTAACCCTTTACAATTCCTTAGTCCGCCCTCTTCTGGAATACTGCGTTCAATGCTGGTGCCCTTATTACCAAAAAGACATAAACAAGCTAGAACGAGTTCAACGTAAAGTTACCAAAATGATACCTAGCCTAAAGAACAAACCATACGAAGAGCGTCTTAGAGAATTAAATCTATTTCCTTTAACCCAGCGCAGATTAAGAGGTGACTTAATTCAAGTGTTCAAAATCATCAAAGGCATCGACAATATGAACTGTAGTAAGTACTTCACTATCGACCAATCTAATTACACGCGGGGAAACGGTTGCAAAATTATTGGTAAATCTTTTAACTCACACGAATCTAAGAATTTCTTCTTCAATCGAGTTGTCAACTTGTGGAATGGGCTTCCCCGAGACGTTATAGACTGCAGCACCGTTGATTCATTTAAATTCCGCCTAGACAAATATCTCGCATCAAACCCGCGACTGACTGCGTTAGTAAATGAATAACTTTATTTTATCCTCCCCTCAGTTACTAACCCATATGTCCCCTACTAACTTCCTAGTCCTGCCACGTTAGTGGCAGGGCAGTAGTTCCCTTTCCAATGTTCCCTTACCCAATGTTCCAATTCAATGTTCCCTGTTTCAGCTCTAAACCACTGTTTGGACACTTGATCCTCAGTGTTTTGGAGGACAAGCAGCCTAGAAGGGTCACTAGACCTGTTGTTGCTTGATTTCCGTTGTACTCCTTTGTACTATATATAGGACATTGTGAATAGAGACTTCTTAGGGAACGTTATCTTGCAACAGGCCTGTCCGAGATACTAATGTTAGGGAACATTGTGATGACTAGTACATATTTCAGTTATCTGAAGATATAGCAGCTTGAGATTGTACGTAGTTTCTACAAAGGGTATTTTGCAATGGTTAACCTAAAATATGTTTGGAATAATCATTAGAAAGTGAGGTTCTTGGTGGGGTGAGGCTAGGTTATAATTATAGGTTCAAACACGTCACAGGAAGAACATTTTTGTTTGGCTGTGTCAGTGTTCACCAACATAATTATACTTAGGTTAACTAAATTGAATAGGTTACTAATAAATGATATCACACAAATATTCTCACAAAAGTATTGGCCAATAATCAAAACTAGCCAAGTATTTGAGTTCAATATGAGAAAATACCCTTGTATACCCAAAATAGTTATATTTAACAGAAAAATACAGTTGTGAAGGGTCAAAACATGATTTCCCAAACAGGCCAGTTCCCTACGAATATTAAAATATTCCATTAGATGTCCATTTCCAGACATAGTGCATTTACGACTATGCAGTTGAAAAGAACTCTGAAAGTAGCTTATACCATGTTATTTTCGTGAAGCTAAGAGTATAAACAGTACCGGAAAAAAGCCAGCAAAAATCACCCATGACCAATGTGCTGTCCCGGTTCCGGAGTGGATAAGTCTATTATAACTAGGTACAAGCTACGGACAGAACCCCGCTCATTGTTGCCTATGGCGTCTGAAAAAAAGTGAGCGGGCATGATTGCATGGAAACTTTTGATATATTATGGAATTTTATTACAGAAATGAATTTTGCAGTTCATTTTACCCCTTGTATCAGATTTGTAGGTTCGAACGCTATCAGAAAATTGAGTTATATGAGATTGGAAATATCGCATATTTAATTTAGTCTGCCATACAATAATCGTTTTCTCTAACAACGCAATATAGAAAACGTCATTGCCGGAGTCTGGGCTACATATATAAGCACTATGGACCACCCTGCAACGTCTAGAGCTCCGCTTCTCCTGTGTCCTCCGCCCTTCTGCCTTGTGTTTTTTTATAAATATAAACTGTCTAGAATTTATATATTATTATATCCTTTTTTGGGGTTATATATTGGTTGTTTGCTATCTAGTCACCTACAGTATATCCTCCACTTTCTTAACTTTAGGATCGAGTGACCTAAATCTTACTAAAAAATTCAGGTTAGTAAGGCACATAAGGCACTATATGAATAGCCTATTCTCTTACTAAGAAATTCAGGTTAGTAAGGCACACTTATAATTACCTCTCCATAATTAGTTTTCTGCCCACAGCTAACTCAAAGACAACTGCAGAGGTACTCTTAAAAGGTAATTATAATATATCTGTGACACAAATACACCATTTGATAGCTTTAGTGTCAATCTGGAAAAAACCTGGCCTGCTTTAGGTCTATAGGACATTGTGAATAGAGACTTCTTAGGGAACGTTATCTTGCAACAGGCCTGTCCGAGATACTAATGTTAGGGAACATTGTGATGACTAGTACATATTTCAGTTATCTGAAGATATAGCAGCTTGAAATTGTACGCAGTTTCTACAAAGGGCATTTTGCAATGGTTAACCTAAAAATATGTTTGGAATAATCATTAGAAAGTGGGGTTCTTGGTGGGGTGAGGTTAGGTTAGGTTCAAACACGTCACAGGAAGATAATTTTTGTTTGGCTGTGTCAGTTTTCACCAACATAATTATACTTAGGTTAACTAAATTGAATAGGTTACTAATAAATGATATCACACAAATATTCTCACAAAAGTATTGGCCAAAAATCAAAACTAGCCAAGTATTTGAGTTCAATATGAGAAAATACCCTTGTATACCCAAAATAGTTATATTTAACAGAGAAATTCAGTTGTGAAGGGTCAAAACATGATTTCCCAAACAGACCAGTTCCCTACGAATATTAAAATATTCCATTAGATGTCCATTTCCAGATATAGTGCTTTTACGACTATGCAGTTGAAAAGAACTCTGAAAGTAGCTTATACCATGTTATTTTTGTGAAGCTAAGAGTATAAACAATACCGGAATAAAGCCAGCAAAAATCACCCATGACAAATGTGCTGTCCCGGATCCGGAGTGGATAAGTCTATTATAACTAGATACAAGCTACGGACAGAACCCTGCTCATTGTTGCCTATGGCGTCTGATAAAAAGTGAGCGGGCATGATTGCATGGAAGCTTTTGATATATTATGGAATGTTATTACAGAAATTAATTTTGCAGTTCATTTTACCCATTATATCAGATTTGTAGGTTCGAACACTATCAGAAAATTGAGTTATAGGGATTGTTCATTTTCTTCCCTATGCAGTGGTGACTTTCAGTGGCCGCTCAGTTTGTGTTGAATCACTATTTGTACCATAAAAACACATTTATAATGAAACTGCCTCAAGGAAACTTGGGGGAAATGTAGTATATGGATCGACACACAACATATCCTATAATCAAGTTAAAAAGACCAATTTGAAGATGTTTTATGACCTCCCCCATATTTGGTGACTTGAGGCAATATCTGGGGGGGCAGACAGTCTTGTTGACCTAGTATACCCTTCATACATCCCGAGCTCCCCGGGTCCCTGTTTACGCTAGAGATGATTGCTAGTGCAGCTGATAGAGCCAGGGTGTCAACATATTCACCCCTGTTTTGGGTGTCCTACGACATCGGGAAGTGGTTAAAAAATGGACGCAAGTTGGGCTCAGTAAGTAATCTGGCACTACAATGTTCCCTAAGAATTTTCAAACCCCCATATGAACCCCTAGAAGGTGTAGAAACAGGAAATGTAGTCGTTCGGACCACCTGAGTAGGCAAAGATCTATACCCATGCAAAAGCTGAACAAGCCAGCTCAATTATTTGCCTAAGAGGTATTTGTAGGTAGTAGGGGTAGGCAGCCCCGCCCAGGGAAGTACTACCGCCAAGGTTTCGGGAGACTCAGGGAATAGCCTGAATTCCATTTTCTCTCCCAGGCCTTGGTAGCTGGATACATATCTTTCTGCTTCACACATCAGGGGTATCAGGAAAACTCTCTTTATATAACATACACATCCAACTTCACGACATTGCCCTACATTGCTATCCTCTATTCATAAAACACTACTCTTCCCACTACATATCATACATGTAACACCATACACCTTACCCAATAAATATGGCAGTACAATTGTTAAGAGCAAACCTGGTGGTCCCTCGGATATCCACCCCCGGCAGGGTTGGGTCATTGACACCGGGCCCTCCCGGTCGTCATCATGCGACTGTGTCGAGAGCATTGCAACGTCCCAAAGCTGCTCGTCGGTGCAGCTTTTTCTTTAGCAATATAAGGGGACTTCACTTTAACATCAATTCTGTACACCAATTTCTTCAAGCAGAATCCCCTACTCTCCTTTTTTTGACAGAGACTCAAGTAACATCCACATCTGACACGTCTAGATTTAATTTTCCAGGTTATCAACTGCTCCAAAATTTCAGACCTAAAGGAGGTGTATGTTGCTTCGCAAAATCTGAAATTGCCCTGGAGGAGGTTACTAGTTTCAATTGTCCCTATTTTGATTATTCTATATACAAATTAATTTCTGCTGGTAAATTTAAATACATATGTTGCATCTACCAATCCCCAAATACTCCTCCAGAGCAAAGGCTTTTTGATTCTCTGTCCTCACAACTCAGTGTCCTCAACTTAAATGCTTCTTCTGAAATCACTGTGTTGGGTGATTTTAATGTCCATAATGTTGAATGGCTCACTCATTCAGCCAGGACTGATGATGCTGGTCTTGAATGTGAGCTATTTGCAGACTCATTTAATCTCACTCAACTAGTCAACCAACCCACCCGTGTACCAGATAATCCTAATCATAATTCCCAGCTACTGGACTTATTTTTAACAACCAATTCAGAAAATTATGATGTTACAGTGAGGTCCCCGCTTGGATCTTCTGATCACTGTCTGATACAGGCCACCTGTCTATCACCTACCACACCTTCCCACTCTGAACCTGTTTTGGTGACTAAACGGCATTACGATAGGGCAGACTGGGAGGGTCTTCAAGGTTTCTTTATTGATATTCCCTGGACCTCTTTCTTTTCTAATGATGCACAGTCCACCTTGAGCCACATACAAGATTTTGTAAAAATTGGAATGGAAACTTTTATTCCTCATCAACAGTACAGTAAAAGATCTAATTCACCTAAATGGTTTGACCATAATTGTGCTAGAGTAACTGAACAAAAAGCAATAGCCTACAATGCATACACAAGATCAAAAACTCATGAAGCCTTTAATTACTTTAGAAACATCAGAAATCATGCCAAAACTGTATTAAACCTAACTAAATCAAACTTTCTCCACAAGCAGGCAAATAAACTTCTAAATAATCCAAATGATAACAAAATATTTTGGTCTACTCTTAACTCATTTAAATCCAACTTCACTACTGCTTCATCCATTCCACCATTAAAATCTTCGACTGACAATCTTGTAAGTGAACCACGAGGTAAAGCTAACCTTCTTGCGGATCTTTTCTCCACCAACTCAACCTTAGATGAAATAAATCAAGATGTCCCTGTACTTAATTTTAATTCGCCTGAAATTCCCTCACTTAAGATCCACACCAGACATGTCAAAACTATTTTGCAGAATCTCTCAGTAGATAAGGCTCCTGGTCCAGATGAAATTCCTCCAATAGTACTTAAGAATTGCTGCTTGGTGCTCGCTCCTGTATTGGCAATTTTTGTCCGTCTGTGTACTCATACCTCATGCTTCCCAGTACCCTGGAAAGAAGCAAACATCCATCCAGTTCCTAAAAAAGGTGCCTCTTCAGATCCATCAAACTACAGAACAATAGCTATAACTTCCACTCTTGGTAGAGTCTTTGAAATTATATTAAATAATCACATAACTAAGCATCTGGAGAATAATAAATTAATCAGTGATAGGCAATATGGTTTTAGACGATGTCGATCAACTGCAGACATTCTTTGCCTTCTTACGCATCAAATCAACCAAGCTACAGACCAACATGGTGAAACACATACAATAGCACTGGATATATCAAAGGCATTTGATAGAGTCTGGCATCAATCCTTATTGTCGAAGATGTCACACTACGGCCTTGCATCATTAGTTCCACTAATTTCTTCTTATCTTCATAACAGAAAAATATGTGTAATGGTAGATGGCCTTTATTCTGAATATCACTCAATACATGCTGGTGTTCCCCAGGGGTCAGTTTTGGCCCCAACTCTGTTCCTCATTCATATCAATGATCTCATATCTACCACTCATAATTCAATACATTCCTACGCAGATGACTCAACACTCCACAGTTCCTTCACATTTACCAATTCTTTCACCCAACCCGATCTTATAAAGTCAAAAATAAACACTGCAATTTCTCTGAACCAGGATCTTTCTAGAATTAATGAATGGGGACAAAAGAATCTAGTTTCCTTTAATGCACAGAAAACCAAGTACATTCAATTTTCTAACCGACAGAATCTCACTGACTCCCATATATTTTTTAATGATGTAAATATTCCCACTTCCCCTAGTATTGACATTCTCGGTGTAACATTAACTACTAACTTGAGCTGGACACATTATGTTAGAAGCATTGCTAAGAATGCCTCTTAAAAACTGGGACTCCTGTACAGAGTTCGAGAATTCTTCACTGACGAGCAGTTGGCCGTGATATATAAAAGTCATGTGCGTTCTCAGATGGATTACTGTTCACCTCTGTCGGGTGGAAGTGGAGTGGTTGCATTGAGGCAGTTGGACAAAATTAAATATAAAGCTATTAGATTAATCAATAACCCTGCAATCACACAGGACCTTCCTACATTATCCATACGAAGAAACGTTGCATCCCTTGCATTATTCTACAGATATTTTCACAGCAATTGTTCCAAGGAACTTGCTTCAATTGTGCCGCCTCTCCACATCTTTTCGCGTAGAACTAGGGCAGCTGAGAGCGCCCATGAATTTACACTTTCTCCTCCACAATGCAGAACTTCTGCTTATCAGAATTCATTTATCCCCAGAGCTACTACTCTTTGAAATTCACTTCCCTCGAATTGCTTTCCACAAACTTACAATCTACAAATGTTTAAATCCAGTTGTTACAAACATTTTATGAATGGAGGATGCCTTTAGGCACATGGACCTTTTTGTTTTATCTGTGTTTTTCCTTCCTCCGTTCATTGTCTCTTTAAAAAAAAAAAAAAAAAAAAAAAAACGAATTGTAGAAGGGTGACCGCTCTCAACCCTCCAACTATCGTCCAATTGCTCTCATCTCTTGTCTTTCTAAAGTTTTTGAAACTGTTCTTGCTTCCAAATTTCTTAAGCATTTCTCTTCTCATAATCTGCTCTCAGATCTCCAGTATGACTTCCTTGAGGGTCACTCTACTGGTGATCTTCTTTCATATCTTGCTAACTCTTGGTCATCCTCCTTTCGGGACTTCGGTGTTACTTTTTCTATTGCACTAGACATATCGAAAGCGTTCGATAGAGTCTGGCACAAATCTTTTATGACTAAACTACCCTCCTTCGGTTTCTATCCCTCCATCTGTGCCTTTGTCTCTAATTTCCTTTCCGACCGTTCCATAGCCGCAGTTGTGGACGGCCATTCTTCACTTCCTCCCCCTATAAACTCCGGTGTTCCTCAGGGCTCTGTCCTATCTCCTATTCTCTTTCTAATTTTTATAAATGATCTCCTCAACTGTACCTCAATTCCCATCTATTCATACGCAGACGATTCAATCTTACACTACTCCATTCGTTTTTCAGAACGCCCCAGCCAGCAATCCCTCAATGACAAACGTAATGAAGCCATAGAACTCTTAAATTCTGATCTAAATACTATCTCCAATTGGGGCAGAGAAAACGTTGTTACCTTTAATGCTTCCAAAACCCATGGGTACGGGTACGTAAGGAACTCCCAGCGGACTATCCCTTATTCTTCAACAATACAAAAATCAATCCTTCATCTTCTCTCAATATTCTTGGTGTCTGTTTTTCTCCTGCTCTCAGTTGGAAGGACCATATTACCAGTCTTGCTAAGGCAGCCTCCCAGAAGCTGGGTGTGCTCAACCGCCTTAGGGGGTTCTTTTCCCCTGCACAGCTTCTTGCTCTGTACAGGGGCATAGTGCGTCCTTGTATTGAGTATTGTGCACATGTGTGGGGAGGTTCCTCTCACACCGCTCTCCTAGACAAAGTTGAAAGGAAGGCCTTTCATATCATTAACTCCTGTCCAATCACCAATTGTCTGCAATCTCTCTCTCTCCGCCGCAATGTTGCATCTCTCTTGCTATTCTATCGCTACTATAATAATCAGTGTTCCTAAGAGCTTTCCCAGTGTATATCACCTCCTTTACGTAGGGCACGTGGTACCCGTCTTGCAACTCAATCCCACCCCTACTCTGTGCAACTCTTCAACCCGAGAGTGAAACGTTTCTCTCAAACTTTCTTCTACTCAACAGCTGAGCTCTGGAACTCTCTCCCTGAATCAGTCTTTCCCTCTTCCTATGACTTAAATTGCGTCAAATTCTGTGTGTCCAGGCATTTTGGCTCGAACGTCCCTTGATTTTGGCCCTGACACTCTTTCAACTATGGGGGAGGCACTCGCTACAGGCAGTTCTGCCTTTTGCCTCCCTCAATCACATAGAACAAAAAATATATATATATATACCTGTATACTGTATATATATATAATATACTGTATATATATATATATATATATATATATATATAACCGGTTGACATAGCTATTAACAATCTTTCAGCTTTAGGGGAGGCAGGCAGCTTTGCCAAAGTTAACGTACGTACTAGTCAAAATATCTGGGCACAGGGAGCCTGAAGCTGTTTAATTCGAAGGATGAGTGCAACATATATTGAGGAAGAGTTCCACAGTCTGATTGTTGAGGGAAAGAATTACTGTTCTTCCTCAAATCTCTTCAACTGAAGCGCAACAGTCAATTACTTTGTCAGGCTTTGTTTTCCAATATCAATGTTATATTAGGTCAGTCGGCGTATACCAGTGGGTTGAAGTGACCTTGTTTACGTTCAGATGCAACCCAGTATGTTGGTCCCTCTGGAATATTCGGTCGGAAAAAAACAAGCACGCATCAAGCAACAAAGTCCATTTCCTCCTGGACCAAACAACGATAACACAATTTAGGTCGTGGTATTCTGGTGGTCAAAACACAAAAACAAAGCCTCCATTCTGTCTCTTGATGCACTTTGCTCCCTCCGTATTTACCACATATTTTGTTCAGTGTTATGATAAGCTTAATTTATCAACATTATTAGTTACTCTATATCCAAATACCCTATTAATGTTTATAATTATGATTAGTTTATTTTATGAAATAGATTACCTTCAATCAATTATCGTAGTAATTATTTGCCGCACCTTTAAATTTAGACTTTTTCCGAACCAAATATAAAACAAAACAAATAAGAAAAATCTGTCCAAGGAAAAGGTTATGGTTCACGATTTATGGTCTTGAGTCCATTCATTATAGGTAGGCCACCAATCGTAACCCCTAACCTGTATAACTCAAACAGGGAAAGACCAAATGGGCTGTAAATGTCCAAAACTATTCCCTGACTTACTCTTCCCAAATGATAGAAATATTAGCACGATTACCCAAGCAATTTTTTAGTTAACGAGGTTGGGGATCACGATGTATGTAACATGTAACATAAATTCGTTCACACACACATGGTGTAGAGTTAATATTTGTATACATTACGATTTCGGGCCAATGTACAGTAAATAGGGCATATGTAAAATTAGTTCTGGCTTACCTATAATGAACAGAGTATATGTAACATTATATCTGACCTACCTATAATGAACAGGGTATATGTAACATTATATCTGACCTACCTATAATGAACAGAGTATATGTAACATTATATCTGACCTACCTATAATGAACAGGGTATATGTAACATGATATCTGGCCTACCTATAATGAACAGAGTATATGTAACATTATATCTGACCTACCTATAATGAACAGAGTATATGTAACATTATATCTGACCTACCTATAATGAACAGGGTATATGTAACATGATATCTGGCCTACCTATAATGAACAGAGTATATGTAACATTATATCTGACCTACCTATAATGAACAGGGTATATGTAACATTATATCTGACCTGCCTATAATGAACATGGTATATGTAACATGATATCTGGCCTACCTATAATGAACAGAGTATATGTAACATTATATCTGACCTACCTATAATGAACAGGGTATATGTAACATTATATCTGACCTACCTATAATGAACAGGGTATATGTAACATGATATCTGACCTACCTATAATGAACAGGGTATATGTAACATGATATCTGGCCTACCTATAATGAACAGGGTATATGTAACATTATATCTGACCTACCTATAATGAACAGGGTATATGTAACATTATATCTGACCTACCTATAATGAACAGGGTATATGTAACATGATATCTGGCCTACCTATAATGAACAGGGTATATGTAACATTATATCTGGCCTACCTATAATGAACAGGGTATATGTAACATGATATCTGACCTACCTATAATGAACAGGGTATATGTAACATGATATCTGACCTACCTATAATGAACAGGGTATATGTAACATGATATCTGACCTACCTATAATGAACAAGGTATAAATAACATGATATCTGGCCTACCTATAATGAACAGGGTATATGTAACATGATATCTGGCCTACCTATAATGAACAGGGTATATTATGTAACATGATATCTGGCCTATCTATAATGAACAGGGTATATGTAACATGATATCTGACCTACCAATAATGAACAGGGTATATGTAACATGATATCTGGCCTACATATAATGAACAGGGTATATGTAACATGATATCTGGCCTACCTATAATGAACAGGGTATATGTAACATTATATCTGGCCTACCTATAATGAACAGGGTATATTATGTAACATGATATCTGGCCTATCTATAATGAACAGGGTATATGTAACATGATATCTGACCTACCAATAATGAACAGGGTATATGTAACATGATATCTGGCCTACATATAATGAACAGGGTATATGTATCATGATATCTGGCCTACCTATAATGAACAGGGTATATGTAACATGAAGTATGCCAATGGGTGCACTATAAAATACACTTAAGAGGACGTTTTTTTTTTTTTTTTTGTGGACCCCATACTCCCTCATGTAGTATCCCCATTATTGTTTTAGATTCTAAGAAAAAAAAAAACATCAGTTTGGCGATACCAACATTTTTCACCCCATTTCTTTGTCAATTTTAAAACTTTCGTGCCACTTAGGTGTTAACTACGTGCAAACAAAAATAATAAAGAATATTAGTTCATCTCGAAACAGCACATGCAAAGAAATATAATCGAATTTAAATTACATAAGAACAAATGTAAGTATTAAATGTATGACGAAAACAAATTAGATGAGTATATTCTTAGGTGCAATTATAGTTTTGAAATTATGACAGGTTTTCTCCATCAGTTTGGCGATTTTAGGACACAAAGTGCCACTTAAGTATCAATTTCATCCCCCTCCCCCAGGGGGGTAAGGGTACACAAATGTTTTTGCTTATGACCTATTCTGGCACCCCCTTAGTGTTCATGCCCAAATATAGGCTCTCTGTCTAGAAAACAGAGAGCTGGCCTCCCCCTCCGCTTAAAACCTATTCTGGCACCCCCATAATATGCATGCCAAGTATGGTTTCTCCATCATGAAAAGTGAAAGAGTAGTTCGTGAACAATCAAACATGAACAAACAGACAGAATCACAAAACATGCCTTTTAAATAGTAGCTATAATCAGAACTAAAGCATGCTGTAGTCCATGTTATATACTGCATATATATATATATATATATATATATATATATATATATATATATATACTGTATATACATATATATATATATATATATATATATATATATATATATATATATATATATATATACCGGTATATATATATATATATACAGTATATATATATATATATATATATATATATATATATATATATATATATACCGGTATATATATATATATATATATATATATATATATGTATATATATATATATATATATATATATATATACCGGTATATATATAATATATATATATATATATATATATATATATATATATATATATATATATATATACAGTATATAATATATATACAGTATATATATATATATATATATATATATATATATATATATATATATATATATATGTATATACAGTATATATATATATATATATATATATATATATATATATATATATATATATATATATATATATATATATATATATATATATATTCAGTATATAACATGGACTACAGCATGCTTTAGTTCTGATTTTAGCTACTATTTAAAAGGCATGTTTTGTGACTCTGTCTGTTTGTGCATATTATGGGGGTGCCAGAATAGGTTTTAAGCGGAGGGGGAGGCCAGCTCATCGTTGTTATCGTTGTTTGGTCCAGGAGGAAATGGACTTTGTTGCTTGATGCGTGCTTGTTTTTTTCCGACCGAATATTCCAGAGGGACCATCATACTGGGTTGCATCTGAACGTAAACAAGGTCACTTCAACCCACTGGTATACGCCGACTGACCTAATATAACATTGATATTGGAAAACAAAGCCTGACAAAGTAATTGACTGTTGCGCTTCAGTTGAAGAGATTTGAGGAAGAACAGTAATTCTTTCCCTCAACAAGCAGACTGTGGAACTCTTCCTCAATATATGTTTCACTCATCCTTCGAATTAAACAGCTTCAGGCTCCCTGTGCCCAGATATTTTGACTAGTACGTACGTTAACTTTGGCAAAGCTGCCTGCAATAAGTGTCTCCCCTAAAGCTGAAAGATTGTTAATAGCTATGTCAACCGGTTATATATATATATATATATATATATATATATATATATATATATATATATATATATTATATATATTATATATATATAATATATATATATATATATATATATATATATATATATATATATATATATACAGTATATTATATATATATACAGTATACAGGTATATATATATATATTTTTTTTCTATGTTATTGAGGGAGGCAAAAGGCAGAACTGCCTATAGCGAGTGCCTCCCCCATAGTTGAAAGAGTGTCAGGGCCAAAATCAAGGGACGTTCGAGCCAAAATGCCTGGACACACGGAGTTTGACGCAATTTAAGTCATAGGAAGAGGGAAAGACTGATTCAGGGAGAGAGTTCCAGAGCTCAGCTGTTGAGTAGAAGAAAGTTTGAGAGTAACGTTTCACTCTCGGGTTGGAGACTTGCACAGAGTAGGGGTGGGATTGAGTTGCAAGACGGGTACCACGTGCCCTACGTAAAGGAGGTGATATACACTGGGAAAGCTCTTAGGAACACTGATTATTATAGTAGCGATAGAATAGCAAGAGAGATGCAACATTGCGGCGGAGAGAGAGAGATTGCAGACAATTGGTGAGTGGACAGGAGTTAATGATATGAAAGGCCTTCCTTTCAACTTTGTCTAGGAGAGCGGTGTGAGAGGAACCTCCCCACACATGTGAACAATACTCAATACAAGGACGCACTATGCCCCTGTACAGAGCAAGAAGCTGTGCAGGGGAAAAGAACCCCCTAAGGCGGTTGAGCACACCCAGCTTCTGGGAGGCTGCCTTAGCAAGGCTGGTAATATGGTCCTTCCAACTGAGAGCAGGAGAAAAACAGAATCCAAGAATATTGAGAGAAGATGAAGGATTGATTTTTGTATTGTTGAAGAATAAGGGATAGTCCGCTGGGAGTTCCTTACGTACGCGTACCCGTGGGTTTTGGAAGCATTAAAGGTAACAACGTTTTCTCTGCCCCAATTGGAGATAGTATTTAGATCAGAATTTAAGAGTTCTATGGCTTCATTACGTTTGTCATTGAGGGATTGCTGGCTGGGGCGTTCTGAAAAACGAATGGAGTAGTGTAAGATTGAATCGTCTGCGTATGAATAGATAGGAATTGAGGTACAGTTGAGGAGATCATTTATAAAAATTAGAAAGAGAATAGGAGATAGGACAGAGCCCTGAGGAACACCGGAGTTTATAGGGGGAGGAAGTGAAGAATGGCCGTCCACAACCGCGGCTATGGAACGGCCGGAAAGGAAATTAGAAACAAAGGCACAGATGGAGGGATAGAAACCGAAGGAGGGTAGTTTAGTCATAAAAGATTTGTGCCAGACTCTATCGAACGCTTTCGATATGTCTAGTGCAATAGAAAAAGTAACACCGAAGTCCCGAAAGGAGGATGACCAAGAGTTAGCAAGATATGAAAGAAGATCACCAGTAGAGCGACCCTCAAGGAAGTCATACTGGCGATCTGAGAGCAGATTATGAGAAGAGAAATGCTTAAGAAATTTGGAAGCAAGAACAGTTTCAAAAACTTTAGAAAGACAAGAGATGAGAGCAATTGGACGATAGTTGGAGGGTTGAGAGCGGTCACCCTTCTACAATTCGTTTTTTTTTTTTTTTTTTTTTTTTAAAGAGACAATGAATGGAGGAAGGAAAAACACAGATAATACAAAAAGGTCTATGTGCCTAAAGGCATCCTCAATTCATAAAATGTGTGTAACAACTGGATTTAAACATTTGTAGATTGTAAGTTTGTGGAAAGCAATTCGAGGGAAGTGAATTCCAAAGAGTAGTAGCTCTGGGGATAAATGAATTCTGATAAGCAGAAGTTCTGCATTGTGGAGGAGAAAGTGTAAATTCATGGGCGCTCTCAGCTGCCCTAATTCTACGCGGAAAGATGTGGAGAGGCGGCACAATTGAAGCAAGTTCCTCGGAACAGTTGCTGTGAAAATATCTGTAGAATAATGCAAGGGATGCAACGATTCTTCGTATGGATAATGTAGGAAGGTCCTGTGTGATTGCAGGGTTATTGATTAATCTAATAGCTTTATTTTGAATTTTGTCCAACTGCCTCAATGCAACCACTCCACTTCCACCCCACAGAGGTGAACAGTAATCCATCTGAGAACGCACATGACTTTTATATATCACGGCCAACTGTTCGTCAGTGAAGAATTCTCGAACTCTGTACAGGAGTCCCAGTTTTTTAGAGGCATTCTTAGCAATGCTTCTAACATAATGTGTCCAGCTCAAGTTAGTAGTTAATGTTACACCGAGAATGTCAATACTAGGGGAAGTGGGAATATTTACATCATTAAAAAATATATGGGAGTCAGTGAGATTCTGTCGGTTAGAAAATTGAATGTATTGGTTTTCTGTGCATTAAAGGAAACTAGATTCTTTTGTCCCCATCCATTAATTCTAGAAAGGTCCTGGTTCAGAGAAATTGCAGTGTTTATTTTGAATTTATAAGATCGGGTTGGGTGAAAGAATTGGTAAATGTGAAGGAACTGTGGAGTGTTGAGTAATCTGCGTAGGAATGTATTGGATTATGAGTGGTAGATATGAGATCATTGATATGAATGAGGAACAGAATTGGGGCCAAAACTGATCCCTGGGGAACACCAGCATTTATTGAGTGAAATTCAGAATAAAGGCCATCTACCATTACACATATTTTTCTGTTATGAAGATAAGAAGAAATTAGTGGAACTAATGATGCAAGGCCGTAGTGTGACATCTTCGACAATAAGGATTGATGCCAGACTCTATCAAATGCCTTTGATATATCCAGTGCTATTGTATGTGTTTCACCATGTTGGTCTGTAGCTTGGTTGATTTGATGCGTAAGAAGGCAAAGCATGACTGCAGTTGATCGACATCGTCTAAAACCATATTGCCTATCACTGATTAATTTATTATTCTCAAGATGCTTAATTATGTGATTATTTAATATAATTTCAAAGACTTTACCAAGAGTGGAAGTTATAGCTATTGGTCTGTAGTTTGATGGATCTGAAGAGGCACCTTTTTTAGGAACTGGATGGATGTTTGCTTCTTTCCAGGGTACTGGGAAGCATGAGGTATGAGTACACAGGCGGAAAAAAAAAACCAATACAGGAGCGAGCACCAAGGAGCAATTCTTAAGTACTATTGGAGGAATTTCATCTGGACCAGGAGCCTTATCTACTGAGAGATTCTGCAAAATAGTTTTGACATGTCTGGTGTGGATCTTAAGTGAGGGAATTTCAGGCGAATTAAAATTAAGTACAGGGACATCGTGATTTATTTCATCTAAGGTTGAGTTGGTGGAGAAAATATCCGCAAGAAGGTTAGCTTTACCTCGTGGGTCACTTACAAGATTGCCAGTCGAAGATTTTAATGGTGGAATGGATGAAGCAGTAGTGAAGTTGGATTTAAATGAGTTAAGAGTAGACCAAAATATTTTGTTATCATTTGGATTATTTAGAAGTTTATTTGCCTGCTTGTGGAGAAAGTTTGATTTAGTTAGGTTTAATACAGTTTTGGCATGATTTCTGATGTTTCTAAAGTAATTAAAGGCTTCATGAGTTTTTGATCTTGTGTATGCATTGTAGGCTATTGCTTTTTGTTCAGTTACTCTAGCACAATTATGGTCAAACCATTTAGGTGAATTAGATCTTTTACTGTACTTTTGATGAGGAATAAAAGTTTCCATTTCAATTTTTACAAAATCTTGTATGTGGCTCAAGGTGGAGTGTGCATCATTAGAAAAGAAAGAGGTCCAGGGAATATCAATAAAGAAACCTTGAAGACCCTCCCAGTCTGCCCTATCGTAATGCCATTTAGTCACCAAAACAGGTTCAGAGTGGGAAGGTGTGGTAGGTGATAGACAGGTGGCCTGTATCAGACAGTGATCAGAAGATCCAAGCGGGGACCTCACTGTAACATCATAATTTTCTGAATTGGTTGTTAAAAATAAGTCCAGTAGGTGGGAATTATGATTAGGATTATCTGGTACACGGGTGGGTTGGTTGACTAGTTGAGTGAGATTAAATGAGTCTGCAAATAGCTCACATTCAAGACCAGCATCATCAGTCCTGGCTGAATGAGTGAGCCATTCAACATTATGGACATTAAAATCACCCAACACAGTGATTTCAGAAGAAGCATTTAAGTTGAGGACACTGAGTTGTGAGGACAGAGAATCAAAAAGCCTTTGCTCTGGAGGAGTATTTTGGGAACGGTAGATGCAACATATGTATTTAAATTTACCAGCAGAAATTAATTTGTATATAGAATAATCAAAATAGGGACAATTGAAACTAGTAACCTCCTCCAGGGCAATTTCAGATTTTGCGAAGCAACATACACCTCCTTTAGGTCTGAAATTTTGGAGCAGTTGATAACCTGGAAAATTAAATCTAGACGTGTCAGATGTGGATGTTACTTGAGTCTCTGTCAAAAAAAGGAGAGTAGGGGATTCTGCTTGAAGAAATTGGTGTACAGAATTGATGTTAGAGTGAAGTCCCCTTATATTGCTAAAGAAAAAGCTGCACCGACGAGCAGCTTTGGGACGTTGCAATGCTCTCGACACAGTCGCATGATGACGACCGGGAGGGCCCGGTGTCAATGACCCAACCCTGCCGGGGGTGGATATCCGAGGGACCACCAGGTTTGCTCTTAACAATTGTACTGCCATATTTATTGGGTAAGGTGTATGGTGTTACATGTATGATATGTAGTGGGAAGAGTAGTGTTTTATGGATAGAGGATAGCAATGTAGGGCAATGTCGTGAAGTTGTATGTGTATGTTATATAAAGAGGGTTTTCCTGATACCCCTGATGTGTGAGGCAGAAAGATATGTATCCAGCTACCAAGGCCTGGGAGAGAAAATGGAATTCAGGCTATTCCCTGAGTCTCCCGAAACCTTGGTGGTAGTACTTCCCTGGGTGGGGCTGCCTACCCCTACTACCTACAAATACCTCTTAGGCAAATAATTGAGCTGGCTTGTTCAGCTTTTGCATGGGTATAGATCTTTGCCTACTCAGGTGGTCCGAACAACTCCATTTCCTGTTTCGACACCTTCTAGGAGTTCATATGGGGGTTTGAAATTTCTTAGGGAACATGGTAGTGCCAGATTACTTACTGAGCCCAACTTGCGTCCATTTTTTAACCCACTTCCCGATGTCGTAGGACACCCAAAACAGGGGTGAATATGTGGACACCCTGGCTCTATCAGCTGCACTAGCAATCATCTCTAGCATAAACAGGGACCCGGGGAGCTCGGGATGTATGAAGGGTATACTAGGTCAACAAGACTGTCAGCCCCCCCAGATATTGCCTCAAGTCACCAAATATGGGGGAGGTCATAAAACATCTTCAAATTGGTCTTTTTAACTTGATTATAGGATATGTTGTGTGTCGATCCATATACTACATTTCCTCCAAGTTTCCTTGATGCAGTTTCCTTATAAATGTGTTTTTATTTGTACAAATAGTGATTCAACACAAACTGAGTGGCCACTGAAAGTCACCACTGCATAGGGAAGAAAATGAACAATCCCTATAACTCAATTTTCTGATAGTGTTCGAACCTACAAATCTGATATAATGGGTAAAATGAACTGCAAAATTCATTTCTGTAATAAAATTCCATAATATATCAAAAGCTTCCATGCAATCATGCCCGCTCACTTTTTTTCAGACGCCATAGGCAACAATGAGCAGGGTTCTGTCCGTAGCTTGTATCTAGTTATAATAGACTTATCCACTCCGGATCAGGGACAGCACATTTGTCATGGGTGATTTTTGCTGGCTTTATTCCGGTACTGTTTATACTCTTAGCTTCACGAAAATAACATGGTATAAGCTACTTTCAGAGTTCTTTTCAACTGCATAGTCGTAAAAGCACTATATCTGGAAATGGACATCTAATGGAATATTTTAATATTCATAGGGAACTGGTCTGTTTGGGAAATCATGTTTTGACCCTTCACAACTGAATTTCTCTGTTAAATATAACTATTTTGGGTATACAAGGGTATTTTCTCATATTGAACTCAAATACTTGGCTAGTTTTGATTTTTGGCCAATACTTTTGTGAGAATATTTGTGTGATATCATTTATTAGTAACCTATTCAATTTAGTTAACCTAGGTATAATTATGTTGGTGAACACTGACACAGCCAAACAAAAAATTTCTTCCTGTGTCGTGTTTGAACCTATAATTATAACCTAACCTCACCCCACCAAGAACCTCACTTTCTAATGATTATTCCAAACATATTTTTAGGTTAACCATTGCAAAATACCCTTTGTAGAAACTACGTACAATCTCAAGCTGCTATATCTTCAGATAACTGAAATATGTACTAGTCATCACAATGTTCCCTAACATTAGTATCTCGGACAGGCCTGTTGCAAGATAACGTTCCCTAAGAAGTCTCTATTCACAATGTCCCATATATAGTACAAAGGAGTACAACGGAAATCAAGCAACAACAGATCTAGTGACCCTTCTAGGCTGCTTGTCCTCCAAAACACTGAGGATCAAGTGTCCAAACAGTGGTTTAGAGTGGGTAAGGGAACATTGGAAAGGGAACTACTGCCCTGCCACTAACGTGGGTTTGATGCGAGATATTTGT